>CP025652.1:20753849-20885063 GCA_003576665.1 Ipomoea trifida | reverse complement strand
AAAAAAAAAAAAAAAAAAAAGGAAGAAATAAATGAAGTAGCAAAATTATTAGAGCCTCAGCTTAATGTTGTTATTTGGTTACAACCATAAAACAAAACACACAAAACTCGGGAGTTATTCCAGTGACAACAAATTCTTATTTATTTACAAGAAGATGAGTGGGGATGATGAAGTGGAGAGAGACTACTGATGGGAGGGAAGGGTCTCAGTCCTCAACTCACGTAGCCTCTGCAACTGCAAAGTGCAACTTGGGGACAGATTTCTTCAGAAAACTACTTCCACAGAATGCAACAGGGGGGCTGCCAATATCAAAATCCACAATGCTGGTCTGGACCTCACTGGAAGCCACCAATATGCTGCTGCTGCTGCTGCTGCTTTCATCCAACAGTGATGGGAAATCCCTCTTAGAATTGGAGCTACTTCCGTGTTTCCGAACTTGTTTCTTGTCTTTGCCCTTGTTGCCTCGAGAAGAAGATTTGGCACTGTTCTTCTGTTTGTTCTTTCCTTTCTTCTTGCCATCACTCCTGTACCGAGGTTTGTTCTTTGGCACGTGAGACACTGATGTTGGAATTGGATCATATACATCGGGAGCCCATTTCACACTCAGCTTCTTGGGTGGTGCTCCCAGCTTTTCACGGCTACCTTTCATGGCAGATATAAACTTCAAAGGAGTCTGCAAGATAATGAATCATGAAGCAGAGAGGTAGAGAAAGACTATTGAAAATGAAGGAAAAATCTGGAAAAAGAAAAAAGAAGAATTAACTCCTATCCAGAAAAAATAGCATTCTAGTGCCAACTTGTGCACATCTAGGAGCGGTTGTTATGTGCTCCGGTCTGTCGCACCGGATTTTTTATCCGGTAATCATCCCAGACATGGGAGAAACTGATTCCAAAAAAGAGTAGAAGAAAAAAAACAAAAACAAAACAAAACAAAACAAAACAAAACAAAAAACAAAAAACAAAAAAAACAAAAAAAAAAAAAAAAAAAAAAAAAAAAAAAAAAAAAAAAAAAAAAAAAAACAAAAAAAAAACAAGGGGCATAGCAGATGTACTGTGTTTATTACTGAACAATAAAACCAATAACATGTCTCTGGCATAAACTAAAACTCTGATTGACAGGGATACAAATAAATAAATAATAAAACACACACACACAATAGTCAAGACAATATAATTACCATGTAAATATTTGTTAGAGAACAGTATACTTGTATATGTTAGTCTAGTATACTAGCATGATAGTATGAGCTATATGCCTAACATATAGATATGCCACCTAAGAACCTCAAGAAGATTGCACATCCTACCTCCACTGAAGACAACCAAACATTCATCAGGAAAGAAATTGAAACATAGTTATGAAGCATTATTACTTTCAATAAGTCCTATGATGACCACTAGACTGTAGTAATATAAAAGTACACTGATATACATACTCCTACACTGACAAGCCTAAGGTAAATAGAACACTGCCTTTCTAAAACAACTACTCTCTTAATCAAATTCCTTGTATCCTTTGCAAGTATAATATGGAGCAAAAAATGCAAAAAACACCACCCACAGAGACAGTTAGATCTTACAGGCAAGGATGTAGAATGTGAAAGCAGACGATTAGCAGAAGTTTCATCATTATTAAGCACACCAATGTCTGCAGTTACATCATCATTTCGCTCCTCTTTCCTGTCAATGAATTCACTGGGAGATTTACTCTTACTGGAGCATGGAAATGTTGCAAACTTGATCAGGCACTTCTCTGTATCCAAATTGCTTGACTGACTGTAATGATTATTTTCTGACCCACCATCTTTATAAGAATTGGGTTTTATCTCATCACTTGATTCCTCATCCTCTTTAATATTTAGGAACTTAGTCAAATGGTCCCCAATATCACTTGCATCAAAATCCTCAAGAGAGTCATAAGCACAGTGGTGAAGATCCTTCACTAAGTTGCCAGAGAAACTTTGATTTTCAGAAACAAACTTCATACTAGAAGCAGCGATGTCCATCAATCAGAAACAGACCTGTGACAGGTAATGAACTGACTTGAAGCTAACTATGGCAATATTGAGAAGATAGTAATTACTCAAGTAACTGAATTTCAATGAATATGACAGTTGACCAAGCTACAGGTTCTACTTTGGATAAATTCAATTACATCCAAATTAGAAGAAATAAATGATAGATATGAAGAATAGAATCACTGATAAGAAAAAGGTATGAAAAAACACAGGCCAAGACTTGTATTCTGCAATCCACAAGTGTGTAAGCACATACATATCCATAAAAGGTCCACTATGAATCTATGACCAAAGCTAAAAGTACCTAAGAGTTCAGCTTGGAACAACTTGCAGGCAAATTCAATTTCTATTTGGAGTAATAGTCTAACCGTAAGCTTAAAATCATCAAACCCAAATGTGTCAAACAGCACAGCCAGCACTTGACAAGTAAATACAGCTATACTTGAATGCAATAAACCAAAGCTCACTATGTAAAGAGCTTTGTGATTCTACTACTTGCATGGTTGCAGCTGGAAAAGGACACAAGATAAATACATTCTCAATTTAGTTGTCAAAGGACACACACTTTATATGGCTACAACTTGCATCTAGAATTAAGGACATCCAGACAACATAAATATAATTTAGATACTATTCCATTTAGATGTCAAAGGAACAGAGCACAATTAATGTATGATGTAAATAAATTCCACTGTAAATATCTAAAAAAAAAAAGGTACCTTCTGAAGAGCCTTGTCGAAATCCTCTATAAACCCTTCAAACACAATCACGAAAACGACCGGAATATCAGCGTAACTGATCTATTGGAGAATGAACCTTGGAAAAATCCTCTATAAACCCCTCAAACACAATCACAAAAACGACCTGATTATCAGCAGAATAGATCTTTCGAAGGATGAACCTTGTCAAAATCCTCTATAAACCCCTTAACCACGAATCACAAAGAAGACCTTATTATCAACGGAAATGATCCTTTGAAGAATAAATCCAGCAATCACAAAACCAACCCGATTAACGATTAAAAGCGAAGACCGACGAAATTTTCCGAGAAAAAAAAAAATTAAACCGTCCTACCGTAGCATCTAGCAGGCGACAAGGACAACGTAAAGGAGGAAGAGAAAGATTACCATGGAGAAAGCAAATGTTAACTAATACTACTACACCGAGGTTTCAGACGATGAAAACACAAGACGCCATAGAAGCAGCTAGCATACGGACTGATGATGAGCAGATCGAGCAAGAAAGAAGGCACCGACATCGTTTGATTCGATGCTCTTCGATTTGATACTGTTTTCCCCTAATAAACCCTAAAATCAAAATCTTACCACTCTCAAACCGATCGGTGAAGATGTAAATCCGGATGTGAAGAAATGGATTGTTGAATTTCGTGAAACTGAGGAATAAATAGTGATTGAAACAGAGATCGCGGTTACATCGGCGTGGAAATGGAACGAATCATGAGACTTGAAGACGAAGAAATTGGATCGAGCAGAAATGCATTATACCCGGAGTCGGAGTTGACGTTGAATTTATATATCCAATTCATAGATAGATAGATTAGATAGGAGTGAAAAGACAGAAAAGTGCAAAGTTGAAGAGAGAAATACAGAAATGTGCAAAGTGAATTTTTTAGATGTGCTTATATATCCCTCAATTTATTTAAAAGGGGAAATGGTGTTTCAAAAAAAAAAAAAAAAAAAAAGGGAAATGGTTTTTTTTTAGTCTTCAATTATGACATAATTCATAATTCATAATTTATGTTCTTTTGAAATTACCAATGACCTTGTGGTCTAGTAGCACCCGGTTGTCTCTTTGTACTTTAGTAGGTTGAGAAAGTAGTTACTTTCTTTGTGCTTTAGGTTGAAAAAGTAGTTATGAACAGATGCTACATTGTAACAAAGTCAGTAGTACTCAAAATAAATGTTCTTTTGAAATTTGAGAAAAATTTTGAAATATAATTTTTTTAAAATGAGTTATTTTTTGAAAAAAAAAATATTTTCAAGTATTTGATTAAAGATTAAAAATGATCATTTTTTTTATTTAGTTAAAAGTTATCTAACAATATTCCTTCGGTCTCACTTTATGTTTTTGGTTCGGTTAACAACGTTTGACTAAGATTATTTTTAATTTAATTTTCATAATATTAAGGTTAATACTCCCTCGGTTTTCCATTTTATTTGTTATACTTACTACTCATTGGTCAAATGAACTATTTTCTTATAATTTTTAAATTTGTTTTGTGTTTAATAGTACTTTTAATGTAGTTTTTAAGTATATAAATTTTACATTCTATTTAAGCTTAATATTATGAAAAATTAAATTTAAATAACTTCCGTCAAACCTTATTAACCGAACTCGGCACATAAATGGGACCGAGAAAGTATTAGGCTAACATTATCCCTGCAAATCTCTCTCAGCCTAAAAAATGGGTCCCACTTCCACATCACCCAATTTGCAATTCATTTACTATTCACACTACACCCCTGCAAATCCAATCAACTATCAAAAGTGGGTCCCAATTTCACATCACTTTAAAAATTAATATATTTTTCTCAATAAATATTATTTTCTTTTCAACATTATTAATTTATATCAATATATAATTACATTTAAATATTAAAAATAATAAAAATGAAAATCCAAAAACATAATTGTTTATATAAATTACTTTTAAATATTACAAATAACATTACTAAAAATCTAGAAACGTAATTTTAAAAAACAATTTAAAAAATTATTCGAATTATGTATATAACCGAATGCAAATTATACTAGGAAGCTATATATGTTCATTCAAGGAGCTTAAAGCTTCATCAAAGATCTGGGTCTTCGTCATCATTCTTTTTTGCTCGTTGGCCAGGATAAGATCAACACTTGTCGAAACCAAACTAAACGATTTATGCTAATGAAAATGAAAAGCTCGTGAAAGTAACGAGAGGAAAATGCTCGTGAAAGTAACGAGAGGAAAACACAATAATAGAGAAAAGGGAAAATAGCATCTTTAGTCCCTGAGTTATAGGGGTAGTGTAGACTCAGTCCCTAAGTTATGACTGTATGCGAGTTTAGTCCCTCAGTTATTCACAAAGTGGCGAGTTTAGTCCCTGGACATTAAATTTGACGAAAAAATTAAAAAATATTCAAAATTTGAGGGGTAAAATAGGAAATTCACATTTTATTATTCTTCTTATATCAAAACAACTTTTACAACATTATTTTTCACTTCTTAGCCTAATTATTTTCAAGATTTTTCATTTTTAAAAGCATTTTAATAACTTTCAAATGACTTGTTAGGAACCTGACTCTCGTATAACACACTTAAAACTTAGCATAAATAAAGAAATGCATGATCATTGTATTTAGATGTATGAAACACACTATCCTAACAAGTTTTTATTTTTTTACTAAGCAACAAATGTAATAAAATTAAAACTTTTGAGATAGGATAGTGTGTAAAACAATCTCAAAAATTTTAATTTTATTACATTTGTTGCTTAGTAAAAAAATAAAAACTTGTTAGGATAGCGTGTTCCATGCACCTAAATACATTGATCATGAATTTCTTTATTTGTGCTAAGTTTTAAGTGTGTTATACGAGAGTCGGGTTCCTAATAAGTCATTGAAAGTTATTAAAATGCTTTTAAAAATGAAAAATCTTGAAAATAATTAGGCTAAGAAGTGAAAAATAATGTTGTAAAAGTTGTTTTGATATAAGAAGAATAATAAAATGTGAATTTCCTATTTTACCCCTCAAATTTTGAATATTTTTTAATTTTTTCATCAAATTTAATGTCCAGGGACTAAATTCGCCACTTCGCGAATAACTGAGGGACTAAACTCGCATACAGCCATAACTCAGGGACTGAGTCTACACTACCCCTATAACTCAGGGACTAAAAATGCCATTTTCCCTAGAGAAAATAAAAAATGGGTAAAGTCAAAGTAGGGTTGGGGGTTCAAGACTACCAACACAAACCTCAATACCTACCTACTATTATTTTATTCAAAGGGAGAGAAAACGGAAGGAGGGAGGAAGAAGCTTGTGCAGCGGGGAGCGGTGGTGAGAGGCGGGGGTCTGGCTGCGAAGGAGGGAGGTGGTGGTGACCGGCTACAGTGGTGGTGGGACGCGGTGGCTGTTGGCCAGAAAAGGGCGGTGGCGGAGGGGAAGGACGGTGGCGGCACGACAACAGGAAGAGGAAGAGAGCAGCGACGGCGAGACGGAGTTTGGCCAAATCTGCGGCGGTGGTCAGAGGCGGACGGAGCTGCAACAGTAGGCGAGGCGGAAGAAGAGCGAGCGCAAACGTAGAAGGTGACCAAAAAATAATTAAAATTGGAATGACATGTTAGAAACCTGTTAATTGGAAAAATTGCATGAAATACGTTAGTTTAGGGATTCAACTGTAGTATTTTTAGATTCAGTGACCTAATTGCATTATCGTGTGCAGTTGGATGACATATTTGACTCTTATTCAATTCCTTTTTCTAATTATTCTTCACAAGGGACAAGATTAAATGAGAACAATGTCATTTCTAAAAAAGTGAAGTTTGATCATAGTCGTCCATCAATATTCATTAATTAATGAAGATTTTAATTAACTTTATAACATTTATAAAAAAAAATAAAATAAAAAAATCTCACCCATTGTTCCATACATTTCAACAACTTTCCATGGTTGATTTACACAAATGGATAAATAATGTCAATCCTTACTTTTTATATGGGCGCTCACCTGACATGCATCTTTGCTCTTTGTTTTCGCATGCGTCTCTCCATTCTCTCTATATCATTAATCTTCTGAAAAATTTAAAATATAATCTTCCAAAATAGTTAAAATTATTTCAATTTTTAATCACACCCGATTAGAAGTAAAGTATTTACACATAAGAATCTTATCAAAATATTTTCATTGTCCAATTTGGAGCCAAACAAAAACAAAAACTCTTCCTGTTTACCATGCATCCATTATTATGCAGTGTGGAAAAACCACATGTGAAAGAATCCTACGATGTGGTCAATCATTCACTTGCCTGTATTATTTGATCAAGGAGTGACTCACTGCCCAAAACTGTCATGGAGCATTTAGGAATCTTCGGTGGATGAGGGAGTTGAACCCGACGTGAATCGAACACGCAACCTTCTGATCTGGAGTCAGACGCGCTACCATTGCGCCACGGATCCACCCGCGATGGCTTTTATCTTAGAAGATAAAACTCTGCTATCAGTTATTCATACATATTTAATCAAACATATGTGGGCGACGTTGCATCTATTTACCTACCATCAATAGCTCAATTTCATAGTCACTAGAAACCTACTAAAAAAATAATTAATCACCTAAAAGGCAAATTATGCTATGGACCCGGGTCTATGTTCATAAATTTAAAACTCAATATTCACAAATTTAGAACTCTATATTCACAATTTCATATCTTAATATATAAAATTACGTTACTTAATATTCATAACTTCTGAACTATATATTCACAATTTTGTTATATAGATTCAAAAATTGTGTTATACCGTTGAACATAGAGTTTTGATATTGTTGAATATAGAGTTATGAAATTGTGAACATATAGTTATAAAATTGTGAACATATAGTTATGAATTTGTGAACGTAGAGTTAGGTGAATATGAAATTATGAAATTGTGAACATGAAGTTATAAAACAGTGAACATGGAGTTATGAAATTGTGAACATGGGATTATGAAATTATGAACATAGAGTTATGAAATTGTCAACATAGACCCGAATTCACCTTGCAAGGTGGACCCGGGTCCATGACATAACAATTACTCCTAAGAAATATTGTTAACTAATATTATTAATAATTTCCTTTATATATTTATTTAGAAGAACCCGTGGGCCAATTCGCCAACTCATCGAGCCCACTTGGCTTGAGTTGGGGAGACTCACTTCTTCACGGACTAAAATTTTATGATTCTTACCCGCTCCATAGTAGAATAAGTTATTACTAATCTGCTAGCTTTGGCCTACTTTAACACCTCACCTTAGATGCCATGTCTAAATAACTCGACGCAAAGATCCAGCCGAAAAAGTTTGCCCTATCCCAACATAAGAGCAATACTTATACTATGAAATATGATTCACATAGCAAGATAGACCCATGATACATATTCATTTCTAATATATTACATGTTGGTCCCAATGGGTAAGGGGTACCAGTCTAGAGGGAGGGGGGAGGGGGTTGAATAGACTTGTATAATTAAAAAAAAAATCTTTTTCTAATATATTAGATGTTAGTCCCAATGGGTAAGGGGTACCAGTCTAGAGGGAGGGGGAGTGAGTTGAATAGAGACTTGTATAATTTAAAAAAAAAAACTTTTTCTAAGATTCTTCACCTCAAGTGAACTTGAACTTAGAATGACTTTTATTACGCAACGGAAAAATAATATTTTTCCCCTTTTTTAATTTTTGCACGTATTTAATTTGTTTTTATCAAAATTAGGTTTGATTGGTTATGAGCTAGAATATAAATTGCAGGAAGGAGAGAGAGAGAGAGAGAGAATTTTTGAAGTAGTTCGACCAAAACCTAGTCTACATCCACTCTTCTCCTTAACACAAGGAGGATTGCACTAAACCCGTTATACAAACGATAAACGATTGTGCATTTATCACAAAGCTGGCTACAATCCTCAAGATTTTTCATAAGCAACACTTGTTACTCCACCAATTTCTACTAAGCCTCGTAGAAAAATGATTGTTTGAGACGATTGTTCACAATCTCCAACTACAAGACTCGACGTGGAACTTCTCATTGAATTCCGTAGTCCTATGAGCTTGATCTTGCAATGTAACTTTAGCTCTCTCTTCACTAGTCTACTAGATGATGTTTGTTCTCTTTGCATTGCAATGCACTTAAATCACTTGTTCGCAAAAATGACCAGCACCTCTCTAAGAATTGAATAGAGGTATTTATAGAGTTGTTTGAAAATTTTTCAGTTTGAAAGAAACAAATTTCAAACATCTATTATTTTGTGTGCAAAGACTAGTGGGTAATGTAGCAAGTTGCTTTTGTCAGATTTCCAGCCGTTGGATGTACCTTTTTGCATATGCTCCTAGCTTTGTTTGTTGTGCAAAAATTCTAGGCCTTTTTGAGAAATTTTTTCTGGGATGTGTACTTAGGACTCCTTTTGCAATAATAGTATTCTTCTTACATTATGAGCTTCTGAGGATGTTTACTATTCGACCAGAGAATGTCTGAATACTAAATGTGAAAATGTAACCTTTGACTTGTCGTAGTTAACATTTTGAATCCTTCCTCAACAACCTCTCGGATTTGACTTTCTTTAGTCAATACTTAACTAATCGGAAATTTATTTCTCGCTTAAGTTAACTTTATATGCCCCCTACTTTCTGGTAAAGGTTGGCCCTTCCACTTTTCGACCATTGAACCTTCTAGCCTTCAACTTTTTGTATCTCTGACTCTTCTGTCTTCAACCTCTTGAATCTTTTAACCTCCCGAGTCTTTGAACTCTTCACATCTTCAACCTCTCAAAGATTATTGTCTTGTAGCTTGTTGAAGATAACTTAACTTCTCGTAGAAAAGTCTTATTATCTTCTCATATGTTAATTCTAGAATTAATTTACTTCCCCGTTGGTAAGGTTCATTCTAAAAGTGAACTTTTGAGGGATGAAAATATCCTAAGGCTACTTCTCTCTAAGTTACCATTTGGATTCCTATTTCTAAAAACAAATTAAAATGATGGGGACTAAAATTCCTAACACTATTTTGTATCAAAATCTAAAAACACTTGTTCCTAACATTACATACTCAATTTTTGTGTACTACAAGTTCAATTTGACTTGCAGTATGCTAAAAATGAACATGTAAATATGTAATACATTATATATATATATATATATATATATATATATATATATATATATATATATATATATATATATATATATATATATAGATATAGGGGAGTGCTCTAATGAGAACAGGTGCCTAGGAGAGAAATAAGAACGATTAACAACCGTCCACATGTCCAGTTCAACGAATCAGGTGTAATTTAAAAAAAAAAAAAAGAAAAAAAAACGACGCGGTGGTATTTTCGTAAATAACTCGAACTTTGGTGCAAGTAAATGTGTTATAAGTGCAAGTAGTTGGTGCACATTTGAAAGTAAAATGTGCAAGTAAAATCACTTAAAAGTGTACCTATTTTCATTTACAAGTGCAAGTAATTTACCTTGTTAACATTCGTGCACATAGATGCAACTAATTATACCATTAGGTGCAACAAGTTATAACGTTAGGTGCACATAGTTTTGATGTTCAATGTACATTTTACTTGCACATGTAATACATTTTACATGCACTTGTACACATACTTTCACTTACAAGTGCAAGTAATTTACCTTGTTAACATTCATGCACATAAGTGCACCTAGTTATAACTTTAGTGCAACTACATTTGGACACGTGGCACACTATGAAACGTTCTCAGTTCTCTCCTGGGCGCATCGTTCTCATTTAAACGCAATCATATATATATATATATATATATATATATATATATATATATATGAGTGAATTCTTTTTTCGTCCTACTATTATTGTCGCATTATCAATTTAGTCCACCTCATTAAGTTTTGCCACATTGCGACCAGTGTTATTTAGCACTTGCCACTTTTAGTCCACCGTTAGGTTTTCTGTCAAGTCGTCGTCCAAGACAGGGATTTTTTGGCCGTTTCATGTTTTAGCCATTTTGGAGCTATAGACTGGACTCCAACGCATCTTAGTCTTGCATACTACCGCTACAGCATCTGCCTCGTTCACATCGAAAATCTCTCATCCGATTGTGTATCTAGAAACTAACATTTTCCAAATGACTTGTCAAGTATTAAAAAAATACAGTGGCATTTGTGTTATTACTTACGTAATTACGATTGTACATCTTGTAATGTTTGATTGTTCATTCGCGAATAACAGATTGTGCATTTGCAAATTTGTCTCCAAATTCAATGTCAATTATTTTCCAAGTGCATAGTCTAGCATTTCAAATGCACAACTATAATTACAAACTGCCACCACATTTAAAAAAAAATCAGCAATTGATCATCTTAGATGGACGGATGAGCTTAGTTCTCACTTGAGTAGTTCTCAATTGATTTCAATGCTATACATATGGCCTAGCTTCCATGATAAAAATCCTTTAGGTTAGAAGTATGAACAAATCTTAGTCATTTTTCTAGTAGATCTAATGGTTAAAAAAATAAAAAAGATGATGTCAGCTTTAATTTATAAATATTACAAACTTCAAAAGTTTGTAATATTTATTAATATGACCTCATTCCTTTTTCATATTATTTCTTAGCCATTGATCATCTTTGATGGACAGATCATATTAGTCCAAGCTTATCACTTGAATGTAATTCCCATCTGATCATGACTATATATACTCAAATTTCTTATAAAGAATACCATACTCTCATCAGATTCTTATCAAAATATTTTGGGTCCTTTGGTTCAAGTTATCAAGGGAATATAACATTGCCTCCACATTGAATTTTTAAAGGAGTGTGATTCCCTTACATCTCTTAGGTTTTATAAGATCCCCTTGTATAATTTCTACTTTTACCTTTTAATTCTAATTAATTATTTTTATAATTATATATTTTATTTTATTTTATTTCTTATCACGTCATGTTAGCTTATAATGTAATTTTGTTTTTCGAGTTCAAACTCTTAGTTAACTATTTTTAAATCATGTACTTATATATGTTACCATTGTCTTATTTATTTATTTTAATTTTAAAATTTTATTAAAATACACGAAAACATAACTCATAAACCAAACATGATTATATTACATAACTCAGTTTTAACCAAACACAAAAATCTAACATTCTCAAATATTTCTAGCAATCTAACATTCCCAGACTCCTAGTAATCTAATATTTCATTAACCAAATGCCCAAAGTCCAAATCGAAGCCAAACAAAAACGAAAGCAAAAAACTCTTCTTGTTGAAAGAGTAGTTCTCATCTAGTCACGTGTGTGTGTGTGTGTTTCTAGGTAAAAAGTGAGGGCGGGTATAACCCATTCATTTGTGTAGATCAACGGTTATAAATTGCTAAAAAAAATAGAAGAAGAAGAAATTAAATAAGGTCATTTTTTAAAGTATTGTAAACTTTAATTGATCCTATATATATATTTTTTATTATTATTAAACCTCTCACTCCATTAATGGAGGACTATGATCAATTCTCAAACTTTTTATAAGGAAGAGCATGTTGTCATTTGAAACTTACATTGCATTCTTATCAAAATACTTTCAAAGTCCAAATCGAAGCCAAACAAAAATGAAAACAAATACTCTCCTTGTTGAAAGAGAAGCTGCTATTCATTGCGATACAAAAATTTAATCGGCGATGGATCGGGAGTTGAACCCGACGTGAATCGAACACGCAACCTTCTGATCTGGAGTCAGACGCGCTACCATTGCGCCACGGATCCTCTCATGTTATTTATTCGCTATCAAATTTTATATTACCAAAAACGTTCAAACTCATACGGTCTCACCCAGTATTTCGTGATGGTTTGAGATGACCCATCATATCTTACACTAAGGATGTGTTTGGTTGGTGGGTTTAGGCATAAGGTATGGATATCAAAGTGATTGTTATTGTTTGGTTGATAGGTTTTTATAATATTACTATGAGATTGGAATATCCTATTAATTGGAAAATCCATACCCTTATTAAATAAGGTTTCATTTCCTTTTCTCATTTCTTCCCCAACTATTAATAATCATTCACATTCCACCATACTACCAAACATGCAGAATACTTTCACTAAGACCTATTACCCTTACCAAGTATTTGATACTCATACCGATTCCGATTCCTATGTGCAAACCAAACACACCCTAAGTTATACTACGTAGATCCTATGTGAACAAATAAATGCCTTGTATTTGTTTGTTTGCTTGTTTGCTTTTTATTTATTTATTTATTTCTAAATAAGAATTTATTTCACTTTTAATTAGGGATATCAATTGGACAATAATCTCGTTCAGTTTAGGTTAATCTTATCAAGCAGTCAAGTTTTAAATCCTTAGTCCTAATCTTGAAACCTCGAGCTGTTGTACTTATGTGACGAGCTCAACTAAAATTTTTATATTTTTAAACTAACATTCAAATA
Source organism: Ipomoea trifida (assembly GCA_003576665.1). Classification (NCBI taxonomy): domain Eukaryota; kingdom Viridiplantae; phylum Streptophyta; class Magnoliopsida; order Solanales; family Convolvulaceae; genus Ipomoea; species Ipomoea trifida. The sequence continues at coordinate 20,871,874 of CP025652.1, read as the reverse complement.
TTTTATGTTAATAAACTGTATTCAAAAAAAAAAATTATGTTAATAAACTAAAATATATATAGCCCGGGTCCCAAGTTCTCAATAAACTAGAGCATTTATGTTAATAATCATAAACTTCAACATCATTTAATCAATTTAAATATTCATTTCCAAAATTCAATTAAAAAAACATAATGGAAGGATAAACAATTAATTCAAGTTCCAATTCTCTAACATCCAAATCTCCCTAAACCACAAACACAAAGACCATAAGTTCACAACTCACACACCAAAAATTGACGATCAACACTGGAGTTTAAAAGGATAAACAATCAAACATAAACCAACGGTATTCTATATTTATTGAAAATAAAATAAGAGTATAAAAATGTAATTATCAAATAAAAGAATTAAATGTCCATTTGTAGCAATTCAACGATTAAGCATATAAAATAAATAAATTATTAGTTTATAAAAAAAATCTAATTAAAAACTAATTAATTAAACACTAAGCTAAACATTAAAGTAATTAAACATTTAAATCCAATCCAAACACTTAATGGATGTTCATTGGAATTACTTGTTGGGGTGTTATATTGTTAAGTTGGGAGAATCATTGAATGAAGATTTGAGTAGTGGTCAAGTTTTTTTTTTTTTTTTTTTAAGGATAATCGGGGCAACCTGACAATCCGATTTCTTATCGGTCGGCCCTAAACTTATAATTTTTCGATTTTATTAGGCCATCCCATTGATTTCGGGTTACAATTAAAATCCACACTTTTAATCATGCGATATTGTTTAAGGTTTTTTTTTTCGTGTTTTTTTTTTTTTGTTGGGATCGATAACTAGATTTGACTTCATGAATACTTATTTGAGCTCCAATGTTCAAGCTCTCACCTAAATAATTGCAAAGTTAAAAGCATTAGTGAAGTTTTAACTAAATCCAACAAATCTAAGAATTACATATCACCTAGAATCTCAATGGTAACATATCATATGTTGATAGATGCACTAAGTCAATTGAAATTTCAAAATCATAGGTAAGGGATTCATGGTGACTCTAGATCTCTATTGGCATTGCTTCAAAATCGATCACTAATAACATATTTAGGTTGTGTGTGAATTGGTATCTCTTATGGCTGGGTGACACCTTCATCAGCTTCAACTTGCTCATCACCAAGTACATGCCCTACCTAAGCACCAAATTATCCTTGGTTATTTCTTGAAGCCATAATAGTTCAAAAATCAAATTAATTAGTTCTAATATTCCATAATGCAATGATGTTGTTAGCATATTATAGAGGTTTTACTTGGGCTCTATTTGAAGTAAATGGTTTATCCTCCTACTATTATGATCCTTTTGTTTACATATTATGCAGTGAAGGGTAACATATATACTCTCTAGATATACGCACTCCACCCTTAGTTACTTCCCCAACAGATCTTATGCTTAGTTTTTTTGGGTCTCCCAACTTTAATAGTGACAAGCGGTAGCAATGGAGGTTGTCTATCACTATTTGGCTACTTAGAAGGCCCAACCATTGGGTGAATTAATCCTGAATATGTTTTCACATAGTTTTCGCCTTTATTGTAGGGATGGACATACTCATATATATGCCCCTTTTTTTCATTTTTTCAACCAAATGGCACAAATTACATGCATACATGGTATCCCAATGAGTTCTCATTATTTTAGAGACAAATGTAGAGTGAATGGCTTTCCTTTAAAAAAAAATTATGGTATAAACAAGGATGATGTCAACGGTGATTCAACCTAACCCTATACGTGGCTACGTGTGGCTATTTGTTATATCAAAGCTACAAATGGGTAAAAGTTGTAGAAGTGTCAGCACGAACAAAAAGAATAAAGTTAAAAATTACCTCAAATTACTTGAAGGCTATTATTGACCGCCTCAAGTAGCTATTAACAAAAAAATTTAAAACATTAAAAATTCTAGCTTCTAGAGGAGTGCTAGCAAGATTAAAACCTTCAACGTGGAAACATAAAATAAAAATTTAAAAATTTATTGAGTTAATTATCAATTTATCGATTAATTTTTAAAAATAATTGAAATGACCCTCATTTTAAAATCGAATAAAAGAAACCAACAAAAAATTTAATTATCAATTTGCGATTTTTTGATTGATCTAAAATTTTTCCCCCTTCTAATATAATTTACCCTCACTCAAACTCTCGAAGTATGAATTGCATAAAATAAAATTAATGCATTTTATAAGTTAATTCCCACACTCTCCCAAGTTAATTAAATCCAGAGTCATAACTTTACTACGATATTAATAGCAGAAACTAGAAAGTAGACTATAAATGTCCATATTTGATAAGTGAAGTCACTAAACAACTTATCTAAAAAAAATTGGGAACCAAATTAATCCGTGATGGAACAGGGATTTGAACCCGACGTGAATCGAACACGCAACCTTCTGATCTGGAGTCAGACGCGCTACCATTGCGCCACGGATCCGCCGGTGTTAGCCTGCAGCTCAAGAATATATTTGTTAAGTATTAATAGACTTTTATCTTACAGGTTAATTCCTCTGTGAACAAATACATGCCTTGTATTTGAGGTTTTTTTCCCAAAATTAATTTCACTTTTAGTCATATAATTGCAATAAAATTTTTATTTAAAATTGATTCTAAAATGTAAAAATATCACTATAGTGTTGTATCTATTCATAACAACATTATCAACTTACTGAAGCACAAAAAATCAATATCGCCTCCACTAAAGCTTGAATCCATCCCTTTCCATCAGGGTGCCACTAGATTACAAGGTCTTGTCATGTCTCCATACATTTAAGTATTCATTCGAACTCTAATACTAAAATTTTATTTGATATGTCTGAACTATTTTTCCAAACTATTTGATATTTCTTACATGTCGGAGTTAATTACTCCGGTAGATAAGAATGTTCAATCCGTATACCATGGATCAAGAGTCATAGTGCACTGTGGACTCTGGTGCATGTGTATGTATCTTATGTTGTGATTTTTGTGTGTGTTATGAAATTCTATACTTGAAACAAATAAGTAATTGTGTATTATGTAATAAATTTTTCTGTCTTGTATTGTGAAATTATGTGCTTACAAACACAAATTATGTACATAAATCAGATTTGAAAAATAAGTAAATATATAATGTGTATGTATCTTTTGTTATTATTTTTTGTGATTTGTGTTATGAAAATCTGTACTTTACGAGTATAAATTTTATATATCCTTGTTTCGAGGACCTAGACTCCAAGATATAAATTGCAAAGATTGCTGGGGCAAGCTTACGTTAATGCTAATGGATAGCAGGCCGTCCATATCAATTTAATTAATCTCAACCACTAAATAATTTGGACTAAATTGTAAATTTGTTACAAACAATAATGATACTAAAATGTTTTATAAAGGAGAGCAACATGTTGCTATAAGAAAATTAAGAACCAATTTCAATAGTATATCTAAATTTAAAAATTCCAATGAATATAAAATATAGTGTTATTTTAATAATTTTCTATAATTTTAAAGTATACTAGTATTTCTCCCATGCGATGCACGGCTACATTTTAGGAAGTGTCATTCTAATGTTATGGTTTTAAATAGATATAGTTTAATTGAAAATGTAAATAAAAGAATATAATTTAATATTTTATTTTATTTTTGAAATTATACTTGTGTAATTATTATGTTCCTTTTAAAGTTTACTTTTACATCAAAAGTGTAGCGGCTCTCTCTCTAGGGTTTTCCTAACAACTTTAAAAAAAAAAAAAAAGCAACATTCTTATTATTATTTTTATTTGAATTTGAAATAACAACTTTAATTACATCACTAACATATTGAAATAAAACTTGTAAATAAAAGAAAGATTATGAAATTAATAATTTCATTAAAAATAAGAATAAAATTTACAAATTATTGAAAACTTCATAATAAACAACAAAATTAGTAATTGAAATACTAACTTTATCTGAATCATTACATATCAATATTTTTAATCCTTTTGGTTGCTAACCCGAGATGCAACCACGCATTACTAACCATGCACAAATAATTGTTTCTTGCAATAAACTTATAAATTGCATCATTGACCTTGGATTTATTTAACTATTCCTCTTACCAAAACAATGAAGAACAATGCTCACATATATTGTTCGGAACTTCGGATCACAAAATCTGCATAGTCCACTAATTTTAGAGTCTAGCATTTATAGTTTAAATTTAAAATTAAATTTTTTCATTGATTTTTAGAACCTACCCGCATATATATAATTATATACGGAGTATTTTACTACTGACACAAATATATTATCTATTGTGACATTTTGTAGTGAGCTTGAAATTTAAAATAAAAAGAAAAAGGAAGAAAACTAATCATACAAAAAATAGTCAAATAAGAAGTGACATAAACTATGTGAATTTTGTAAGGTAAAAAGAATTACCTCTCCCGCATGTATGGGGGATTGAACCCGACGTGAATCGAACACGCAACCTTCTGATCTGGAGTCAGACGCGCTACCATTGCGCCACGGATCCATTGATGATGTCCTATATCTTACAACAATATAGACTATGAACATTCTGTTTTGGAATGTTTTTTCCCTCAACAGCCATTTTACGCAGTTCGTTATCTAACAACCTGCGAAAAAAAAAACATCTAATTAACTAAACGTCTAAGCTACATATGAGTTGAGCTAATCTCCTTGCTTACACAAATCATATATCTACCTAGATTTCAACACTGTTTTTATTGTAATTATCTTAACTAGAACAGCTTCTCCTGATAATACTCCTTTAATTTCTGACCCTTGTATGAAGTTTCCTTACATAGCTTTGCTAAATTTACTGTGTAATAAGCTCCTTAAATTCACTTTGTGCTCAATTGGCATGTAGTGGCCACCCTCAGATGGAAGGTCATGAGTTCGAGTAACAGTGGAGGAGATCTCGAAATTGACTCTTTGTGCTTCAACTTCACCAGTTGAGAAAAGTATAGATGAACAGATACTACAATGTAATAGGGTCAGTTGTATTCAAAAAAAAAAAAAAAGCTCCTTAAAACTTAAGTAGTGTAATAACCTTTTCAAAAAAAAAAAAAAGCTCCTTATATAAACACCTTGTTTTGTGGTTCCACTCACCATAGGTTCGCACATTCCTTTGTGGGAAGGATCACAACCACATCTTTGTTGAGAGAAAATAAAAATATACGAATAACATACCACTTTTTAATGATTATTCTTGCCTACGTGAGAGTTTCTTATCAATAGAAATTATAAGACCCGTTTTTGACCAACATATGCCAACTAATAAAAACTAGGAATAATGTGCAAATTTAGCGAAAGGTAAGAGTGTTGGAATCCCAAGCATAAAACACAAAAAAAAAAAAAAAATGATATCACATTTGAAAAACACCTCCTAATCAGCAAAGGTCATATCTAAAACTTTTTTCACTCAAGGTCAACCTCGATTTTTACAATTACAAGATTCAAAAGATTTACTACACTAGATCTACCATCTATTTAAACATTAACATTATAAAACAATTGCATGAAAACAAAACCAAAAAAAAAAAAGAAAAAACAAAAAAACCATTTAAATATGAGTTGAGCTAATCTCCTTGCTTACACAAATCATATATCTACCTAGATTTTCAACACTGTTTTTATTGTAATTATATTAACTAGAACAACTTCTCCTGATAATACTCCTTTAATTCCCTTGTATGAAGTTTCCTTACATAGCTTTGCTAAATTATCTGTATAATAAGCTCCTTAAAATTCAAGTGTAATAACCTTACACAACCCGTTTATATAAACACCTTGTTTTGTGGCTCCATTCATCATAGGTTCACACATTCCTTTGTGGAAAGATAAATCACAACCACATCTTTGTTGAGAAAAAATAAAAATATACGAATAACATACCACTTGTTTTATGATTTTTTTTGCCTACATGAGAGTTTCTTATGAATAGAAATTACAAGAAAAGTTTTGGACCAACCTATGCCAAGATTGCCAACTAATAAAAACTATTCTTCAAGGACAGCATTCACTGCAATGAAAAAGGATAAAAGCGTGATGGGATACACTGCGATAAAAAATGATAAAACACGTATGGATAGGGGATTGAACCTGACGTGAGCAATGAAAAAGGATAAAAGCGTGATGGGATACACTACGATAAAAACTGCGATAAAAATGTACGGATAAGGGATTGAACCTGACGTGAGCAATGAAAAAGGATAAAAGCGTGATGGGATACACTGCGATAAAAAATGGTAAAACACATATGGAGAGGAGATTGAACCTGACGTGAATCGAACACGCAACCTTCTGATCTGGAGTTAGACGCGCTACCATTGCGCCACAGATCCACTGGTATTTCTATCTTAAAAACTATATATACATTAAACAAGTGTTGGAATCTTTTTCCCTCAATTTCTGGATTTAGTTTGCGTTTTCTGTGTTCAAAGAAATTAAGACTGCACACATCACAAGCAGAGTGGCATTGGATAGACAAAGCATCAGAATCTCTATAACTTCCAAACATGCTATTACACCATAATGAGGATGAAAAATTAACACACAAAAAAACCTTTTAATGAAAGAGCTAATTAATCCTCAGCTGTTAGAATCAAATACTAAATTGAGAAAAATTATTATAGTTGAGTACTAACTTAGGTAAAATCATTATAATCGAATATTAACTTGAGTAAAAAAATTTATAGTCAATCACTAAATTAGATATTAATAGAGGTGAAATTACCAAACTATCCTAACAAATACGAAAACCTAATTGAGTACAAAAAAATTATTTAAGATTAAATCGAAAAAAATCAAGAAAAGTAAATTTCTTATTTCAAAGTATGACTGTATTTAGCATAGTGAGATTTAGAGAGATACAATTGAAAACTTTAGAACTCAGACCAACTTTACAACAAAACCACTCAACTAATTATCAACAACTAAATGGTATACCAGTCCCTGTAACTCTCTGTAAGCTAATGAACAATTTGATACCAATTTCTGAGGAAACAAATGCATCAATGGAAGCATATTCAATTTGGCGAAAGGTAAGAGTGTTGGAATCCCAATCGCTAAGAGTCACTTCTAATGGCTTCTCCATCACCATTCCCACAACTTCCCACGCCATTCTCTTCAACCCCATCCTCATAAACCGCTCCGAACGGTAAACCCCCGCGCCCACCCACCGCAAATCCGCAACGTTCTCCACCACCAACCCGTGGTCCCGGAGGAGCTTCTGCGCGTCATCTCCGACCCCGACGCCGACGAACGTGAATTGGGGATTAGCCAGGAAGGCGAGGAGAGAATGGGGAGTGTAATCCCTGTGCAAAAGTTGAAAAATGAGACAGGTTTTCCCGACGCAAAGCTGGAGCGTGGCGGCGGGGTTGTTTTCCCCGGCAAGACAGGGGTGCCACTCGATGTCGAGGCCGACGATGAGGTTGTGGAGGACGAGGCGGTTGTTGTGGACAACCTCGCTCACCCATTGATCGACCTCCGCGGCTCTCTTCGTCACGGTCACGCGCAGGTTTACGCCGTGAAACTCAACTTGGTGTAGCCCAAACACGCGTCTGCGTCTGCGTCTGTGTCTGGGTGGAACCATCATATCGCCAGAAAAGCTTTCAACTTTCGATTAAGATTAAGTGATGGGTATGAAAATATGAAACACAGAAAGGCAGTAATGGAGAAATCTTGGAGTGAGTTACGAGTCGGAAGATCGAAACAGAGAAATCTTTGAATGGAGAGGGAAGGGCCGAAGGGGTATATATAATTTCAGTGAGTAGCCTAACGGTAAACTTGTTATGATTTTTTTTTTTTTGAAAATATAAACTTGTTAAGTTGTTATGATTGATTAATTTAGTTTTAGGAAAGTGAAGTACGGAGTATTAAGTATGTAGCGATACTTACTGTTTTTATTTTTTTTAGTGGCGGCAAAAATTAGTTTCCAATTTAGTTTTAGGAAAGTACTTACTCAAATTATAAAAATGCGATTTTTTTAAAATAAGAAGCTCAACTCACAATTAAGTTAAGGAACTAAAATTGTATTTTTTTTCCTTATATTATTCAACTTAAGTCATTGGATTTAGATTTGTAGTAGGCCACCCCATTGGTGTGTTTTATACCAATTTTGGAACAGTAAATGGGTTCATAACTATTGTGGGAGCTGTTTTCCATGGAGATATTACTCCTGCAAACAGGGCCGGTCCTGAGGGGGGTTCAGGGTGGGCGTCTGCCCAGGGCCCATCACTATAGGTGGCCCATAAGCCATAAGATATATGGAGTATTATGGGTTGACTTCATGTGAGACAACATCTTCCCGTGAGACGGTGAGACACAACGTGAGTGCACATAGTCTATTTTATGAATGCACACACCTTAAATTGTGTGCAATCATGTTGGGATAAGTGCACACACTCTAGACTGTGTGCATTCGTGTAGTAAACTGTGTGCACTCACGTTGTGTCTCACCGTCTCACGGGAATGTGTTGTCTCATTTGGTTGTATACTAGGACAATACATGACCTATATACACCCACACCCACCGCTTACGCCGCCCAACCACCCAGGAGTATAAGGGTTGCCGGTCGGGCCTACGCCACACCAACCACTCAAATACTTGAAGATTTTCGATTGACTTATTCGGATTGATTGATTCATATAAGTGCCAGCTACTTTTGTTCCTTTTTTTTTTGTTAAGATCGATTTTATAATAATTTTTTTTATACAATGTCGCCTAAAAAATATTCATCCGGAAGTGAAAAAAGAAAAAGAAGTAAACAAATTGATCATCCGAAAACAAATTCTTCATATAAGGGCATGGTTGAAAAAATCGCTAGGTGCTCCTCGGGCGCTCAGGGAGCGCCTAACGCCTAGGATGCCTAGGCGGGGATTAATCGGCGCCTAGGCACCCATGTATTTTTTTTTAAATTTATTTAAGTACTTTTAATTTTTTAAAGACTAATAATTATACATTATATAATACTTAAAAATATTGAATATTAACCTAAAACATGTCTAGAGTTTGTACAATTTAGAGTTATTTCGCTCAAAACGATATTGTTTTGAGTGAAATAACCAATTAAAAAGAAGAACAATAGTTAATTGGCCAACTAGGTGGCCTATAAGGCCTAGGCGGTTAGCGCTTAAGCGGCCTAGGCGGTCAGCGCTTAAGCGGTCGCCTAACCAGCCAGGCGCCTAGACCACTATTTAAGGTAATACGCTAGGCGGTCGACCGGCACCTAGCACCTAGGCGGGGATTAATCGACGCTTAGGCGGGATTTTTGCAACATTGTATAGGGGCCTTTTTTTTAAATTTTGCCCAGGGGCCTACAAAACCTTTGGACCGGCCCTGCCTGCAAATCCAAAAATTTTGCAGAATGGGTGGGCCCCCACTGATGAAAGGCAACTGCGTACCAATGGGTGAGCTGTTTTGTCAACTTTTGTTTTTTATTTTTTTTCCTTTTCTTTTTTTTTCTTCCACCACATTTTCTCTTTTCTAATCACATTTACAAAATCTCCTAAAAAACAACACCAAAATTTTATCTATTGGAGAAAATCTAAGTATTGGTGTATTCATTATATAAGCATTTAGGAACATGTAAGCAATTAAGACACATCTCACAATTAATCCCATTCACCCATGATCTTAAGTTTAGAGTTAAAACTTAATAAACTACCATAGTTGCTACTTAATATTCTTCTATTCATAAGCTATGTCATCCTATTATGTAATCATGCCATCTAATTATTTAGATATATCATGCCAAACCGCTGAAAATGAAAAAGCTGCAATATGCAGCGTTTTCACTTGGCGTTTTGGGGAAAGGTTTCTCTTTAATTTCTCTAAAACGCCCTTTTTCAAAAAAAAAAAAAAAATTAGAACTGTGCGCCATTTTGGCTAATTGACCCAAGCCATAATGATATGTTTAATTTTGAGCCTTGAGGCTCCTAAGGCTCCCATGCCACTTTTCCCACCGATGCGGGAAAAGTAACAAAACTAAAGGGAGCCGAACCAACTCCCCTTACGTTCTAATTTTTTTTAGTTTTTTTATTTCTTTTATTAAATTATTATTATTATTATTATTATTATTATTATTATTATTATTATTATTATTATTATTATTATTATTATTATTATTATTATTATTATTATTATTATTGTTGTTGTTGTTATTATTTATCCTAAAAAAATAATTATAATTATTATTATTATTATGAAATATATGTATACCCTTTTAGCCATTTTACATGTTAACCGCTAATCTAAATAGACAATTTTACCAAACATCTTTTTATAAACCGTTAATACAATCCGCTAACTGTTGATAACCAAACAAGCTCTATACCTTTTTTTTTTCTTCCCAGAAGGTTAAATCCTCAACCTTAAGGGTCTCTCACACCCCGATCCGTAGAATATCTAGGAGGATGCAAATCATGATAACTCAGCTGAACACAAAAGCAATTGTTATATCGTCGATCGGGGTCCACAGTGCACTGTGGACCCTAATCCAATATATGAAATTTGACTTCATAAGGTATAGAATTCATGTTCATAATGCACAAAATTATATAGCTGTGGAAGCATAAACACTAATACACATACACATAAACACGATGTTTTAATATAAATACAAACAGAGCATGTGTATTATGTTATGAATTTATGTGTCTTTCATCTATATAATTCTTTACATTATGAATTTCAATTCCATAATGTGTATGTGTATTATGTTAAGTGTTTATGTTTACTCATCTATATAATTTTATGCATTATGAACATGAATTCTGAAACTTATGAAGTGAAATTCTGTATATTGTATCATGGTCAACAGTGCACTGTGGACCCTAGTCCACGATATAACCGGCTATACCTTTTTTCTTTTTGGTGTTAGTAAAGTTGTAAATAGTGATTAAGATATTCTACATTGCATTTTTATTGAGTAAAAATATCCTCTTGTTATTATAGTAACGTTAGATTAAGATTGCAAGATGGAAGTAAATAATATGACAATATTAATTTGACCCCTATATTTTAGTTGTCCAATCAATATTGTCATATCATATTTTTTTTTTAAAAAAAACACAATTTTATAAGTCTATGATATGCTAATTTCATTCAATTTGTTTAATTATCGGTAATTCAATTGCTTTTTGTTAACTTATTTTCACATTTTTTTCATATCCATTTTCACAAATATTTTATATTTCTTTTATACTCGTTTGTAAACCAAATGCATTTTAGTGAGCTAATAATTTATTAACCTTACTCTAATGATGTCATTTGTTTAATTTACTATATATTTACCTCACAAAATTCTTTGGATTCTAATAAACTATACATAGTTCTGAATTTAAAAATTACCCTCATAGCGTGCCTTTTTTTTTTTCCTTTTTCTTTTTTAAATATAACTAACTCTATTACATTGTAGTATCTATTCATACATACTTTCTTAACCTGTTGAAGCACAAATAGTCATTATCATCTCCACTGAGACTCGATCTCATGACCTCCCTGCATATGGGAGACTCACTACATTCCATTTCGATCTCATAGCGGGCCTTAGGTGTAGTGTTTGTTTGAACAACCTTAAGGAACCAGCGTCCTTTAGTACATCCATCTACTTGACTACTTGAGCACAAAAAAAGTACACAAATTTCTAGAATTCATTTACATAAAATTCGAGTTAATACCTAACTTAATAATCAACTATAGTGATTTTTATTGATTTAGTCCTAAGCGATTTTTTTGTGCTTAATTAAGTCATCGATTTTGATAATTTTACTCAATTGAGCCATATGTTAAGATAAGTTAGTAATTTCACCTCTATTAATACTTAATTTAGTCATCAACTATAGTAATTTTACCCAAATTAATCTTCGATTATAATGATTTTACACAATTTAGTCATAGACTATAATGAATTTTCTCGATTTAGTCATTGATTCTAACAACCGATGACTCAATTGAGTAAAATTATCAAATTTGAAGACCTGATTAAGCACAAAAAATTATTTAAGACTAAATTGAAAAAAATTAATATAGTCGAGGACTAAATTAGATATTAACTCCATAAAATTCTCTTAGACTCTATAAAGATGCATGAAGCAAAGGTTATTTATATAGCCCTTAGGTACTAACTACTAACTTTTTAAAACTTCAACATACTAGTTAGAAATTAATTTTATTAGTTTCATTAACAAAATAATTTAACTAGAGTAACAACTAACAACTTATCAAAAAATTTTAACTCTCTCTATCCCACAAGACAATTTGGTGTGACTATGTTCATAATCATGCTGGCAACTATGTTTCTATACTTAGCATAGGGTCTTAGCCTTTTAGATTTCTCTTTCACAATTGTCATTTTGACTTTCCGTCTTCTTCATTCTTCAAGTCAAATTTGTTCTTATTCACGACATCGCAATCACAAATTCAACACTGCGTTGAAGATGAATGAAGAATTGAAAATAAACGAAGATTTGCAATTTAAATTTGTTTGAATTTTAAATTAATTATTTGTATTTAAAATTAGATATTTGTTTTTTTAATGAGATTCTTGAAAGTTTGTGATTTTGATTTTTCAAATCGATCCACCTTTAGGCGATGGAATGTGAATTCACCCAAATCCGTTCCAATACGCTTCGTGCCTACCCCTAGCCCTAAATTATACAGTGCGCATTGAACTTACTATTTGATTTTATTGTACGTACATTGATGATGTCATTTCTGTGTAGTTCAAATGATTTCTCCTTTGATAATATACATATTTATTCTAAGAAACATTCTTTTAAGGTTGGATCAAGAATGTACATATATATGATTTATTCATTAAATTATAATGCCATGTAAAGAACTTGGGGAATCAAAATGCATTGATCATAATTGAGTGTTTAGAGGAACTATTTCTGTAGTTAGTGTTTTTGTTTTTTTTTTTGGGGGTTCAAAATTGATCATTGGTGAAGGATTGATCTGGTCAATCAAGACTATTTAAGTATATTGGAGTGTAATATATAATATACATACAGTAGGCATTCGTTAGGGAGAGGAAAAAATTAATCCGTGCGGGATGGAGGGATTGAACCCGACGTGAATCGAACACGCAACCTTCTGATCTGGAGTCAGACGCGCTACCATTGCGCCACGGATCCGCTGTTGATTAATTCGAATCTTAAATCATTTTATACTTGTTTTATTTAGAATTATATATTACTTGCACGATTACAATGGCATATTCATTTTAAATAATTAACAAACAAACTAAATATGATCAAATTAATAATTAACAACTAAATGCAAAAATACTATGGTAATCAAGTAAAATTTAGTTTTCAAGTTAATTATACTTTCTCTTGATTTAAGACGAAGTATGAAGCTTTTTCTATGAACGAGCCAATAGTTCCATCTCTGAAATATGAGATGAAGCATATCTTTGTTGCTACGTTGATTATCTCTGATACTAAGCAAAATGGAGGTTGAAGGTGGATAGGCTCTCTCAATTTGTTTGTGACGAAAATGGAATCACCCATCCCAAGTGTCCCACAATCTAGCCTTACAGTTTGTAGAGAGGTAAACTATTCACTGTGCACAACGAGCCCCCTTCACTTTCAGGGCCGACCCTGGAGCATGTGCAAGGTAGGCACCTGTCCAGGGCATCTCTATAGAGGGCCATAGGTCATAAGATGTATTATATATATAATATATATTACTTTATACTTAGTATATATTAAAAAATAATAATATGGTTAATTGTTTGGAAGTCAGATTAGAGAAGACTATCTGACTTCTGAAAGAGACGTTGTCGCACCGTGCACACCCACCGCTCACAACTCACACTGAGCCATCGCAAATTCGCAGTGCCTTCACAATTCGCAATTCGCAAATCGCAGATTTGCAATCGCAAAGGTATTTAAGTATTTTGTGAATTGGCGAATTGCAGTCGGCAGAAATGGCAGAATGCATATTATATATAATGTATTGTTGACCTGTTCTAATGGCTAATGCTGTTTTTGGGATTCTAATTGAAGAAATTAGGAATTTAGTGATATAGCACATTCTTGTATTAAAGCAATTTCATTTTAGCGCCTATATGATTTATTTTTAAGTTGTCCTTAAAGGTGGAAAATTTTACTTGATTATGTTCCAAACTTGACTGAAATATTTATCAAATACTCGTTGGGAGAGTAGAATAAAAAGTGTCAAAGCTATTAGATTTCAAGCTCCTTAAATAAGATTGGCTTTGTTATCTCAATCATGTGATAATGCCAAATCAAAAAGTGAAGTGGATAGCTTGTTTAGTGCACTTGAGAATTTTGAATATTTACTTGGAATTGTTATTTGGTATGATATTTTATTTGCTATTAATATGGTAAGTAAAAAGTTGCAATCAAAATGTATGTGCATTGAAACTATCAAGAACCAATTAGAAGGTGTGATAAATTTTTTTGAGAAATATAGAAATGAAGGGTTTGCTTCTAGTATGAATATTGCCAAAAGCATTATTGCATGTGATATGTACATAGATTCTACATTTACAATTAGACGACGGATTATTAGGAAAAAACAATTTGATGAAAATGATAATGAAGAGGAAATTCAATCACCTGAGGAGGATTTTGGAGTCAATTATTTTTTAAATGTTGTGGATATGGCAATTACTTAATTGAATAATAGATTTGAGCAACTAAAAATATTTGAAAATATTTTTGGAGTTTTATATAATTCAAAAATATTAAAGTCATTGGATAATAATAAACTAAGATAATGTTGCAATAATTTTGCTTGTACTTTTTCTCATAACGATATGTTTGATGTTGATTCTAATGATCTTTTCTCTTAATTAAAAGTGTTATAGATGACTTTGCCAGACACTTTAATGCCAGCGATTGAGATTCTTGAGTTTGTCAAAGTTGCGGATTGCTACCCAAGGGTTTCTATTGCTTATCAAATATTATTGACGATACCCGTGATTGCATCAGCGGAGTGAAGTTTTTCAAAATTGAAGTTATTGAAAACCTACTTGAGATCATCAATGTCACAAGAAAGATTGAATGGTTTGGCAATTTTGTGTATTGCGAAGGATATGCTAGAAAATATTAATGTTGATGCAATTATCGATGATTTTGTATAGAGTAAAGCATGTAAAAGGATTTGACCGAATTACACTTCAAATATCTAGTATTATGCATGCCGTGTTTTATGGTGTGAAGATGTATTGGAGTGAGATAATTTTTGAAAGGCTAGTGAGTATGGTGAATAAGACTGAGAAATCGGGCTACGGTTTATGGATTGGAGAATTATTGAGGAAGAAAGGAGTGAAAACGGGTGAGATGCAAATTATACTTGCTTGCAAGTATTTGTTTCGGGTGAACATGAAAAGACCAAGTGAGGAAGGTGATCATACTTATGATGTTTCTTTGTATAGAGTTTTTAGGAAGACTAGGATTCCAAAAGTGAGAGTGTGGAACAAGGAAAATGTCACTAGAGAAGAAATGGTTGCAATTAAAGTCTTATAGGTGATGAGCAGTAATATTGGAGGGAATGAGCGTGTAGTTGAAGGGATGGCTAGTTGAGTGAAAATAATGAGAGTCATGATGTTGAGGGGGAAGAGAGAAATGAAAATGAAAACAAAAATGAAAATGAAAATGAGAATATGGATGAGATTGAAGGGGAAGGAAGAAATAATAATATTGGTGTGGTTGAGAGTGATGAGGATCATATTTTATAGGGAGAACAAAATCAAGAAAATGTTGAGATTGGAAATGAAAATGTGGTCGAAAGAACTGAGGGGGAAGAAAATCAAGAAAATATTAGGGACCAACAAGAGTGTGTGGCCGTGAGATTAGAAGAAAATGTGGGAGATAATGTTGTTGAAAATGTGGTTGAAATGGAGGCAGCCCAAGAAGAAGACCAAGAGGATGTGCAAGAAGACAGATTTATGCCAGATTTTCATGATGTTTTTGAAGCCCAACAAGATGATTTACAATGAACAATGAGAAGAACCAAAATGATGAAGAGATACAACAGGAGAACCAAACTGGAGGAGATGAGCCTCAAATCTTGAACTTAATACTTATCATGCGACTTTATTGTATGCACGTTGATGATGTCATTTCTGTGTAGTTTGAATAATAATTTCTCCTTTAATAATACACATATTTAGTCTTAGAAACATTCTTTAAGGTTGGATCAAGAATGGACATATATACGATTTATTCATTAAATGAATGGACATATATACGATTTATTCATTAAATTATAATGACATGTAAAGAACTTGGGGAATCAAAATACATTGATCATAAATTCATAATTGAGTGATTAGAGGAACTATTTCTGTAGTTAGTGTTTTTTTTTTTTTGGGTTCAAAATTGATCATAGTTGGTGAATCAAAACTATTTAAGTATATCCCAATACTAACATTCAATATCAAGGTGGGCTGGGTCCACATAATAATTTGTCATCCCTCTCACTGTTGCACTTTCTGCTGCATGTATTTTGATTTTGTATATTGGAGTTTAATATGGACATATAGTAGGCATTCTTTAGGGTGAGGAAAAAGATAATCTGTGATGGATCGGGGGATTGAACCCGACGTGAATCGAACACGCAACCTTCTGATCTGGAGTCAGACGCGCTACCATTGCGCCACGGATCCGTTGGTGAGTAATACGAAACTTTTATCATTTTATATATTGTTTGTTATTTATTTAGAATTAATCCCTCTTTTAGTTGCATGATTACAATGATAATATTCATTTTAAATAATTAACAAACAAATTAAATATAATCAAATTAATATTGATAACTAAATGTAAAAATACTATGGTAATCAATCATATGGTTTAAAGTAAAATTTAGTTTTCAAGTTAGACTTCGTTTTGATCTAAAATGAAGTAGCTAGGAAGCTTTTTCTATAAACGAGTAAGTAGTTTCATCTTTGAAATATGAGATGAAGCTCTCTTATAGTTGTTGCTTCGTTTATGATCTCTGAGACTAAGCAAAATGCTTCGTCTCTCAATTTCTTTCGTGGTGTGGTGGATGGAGGTTAGGGTCTCTTAATTTGCTTGTTACAAAAAGATGGGCGCCCACCTTAGGTACCCCACACTCCAACCCGACAGTTTGTAGAGAGGTAAATCATTCATTTTGTACAATGAGTCTCCCTCACTTTAAGTTGTTTTTTTTACACTGTCGTGGGTAAAACTCTTTTTGATATCTTGTGACAAATTTTATCTCTGTGACTAATTAAGCTATGCATATTGACAGGTCTCTCACTTTGTTTCGTGGTCCAATGGAGGGGATAAGATCTTCAGTGCAGTGCTGGTCTGCTGGAGTTTGGTAGGAAAGAAAAAGAATTTTCACATCATTTATGAAATTTACAATGACACATCACCTTAGGTTCAATTACACTTTTGTTTCTTTTAATTTGGTAGCTCAATTACATTTTATTATATAATTTTGTAACTTATTTAAACCATATTTTCTTATAAAAATAATTCTTCATTTTAAATAATTGCAAAAAAAATGATTAAATATTATCTTGAAAAACTATTTAATGTTAGCTTTTTAACTAAATAATACCTCGCCAAAGACCTTGCGGTCAAGTGGCATCTGATGTCTCGATTAACACTCTCACATTGATGATGGGAGTGAGTTCGAGCGTCAGTAGAGGTAATACTCAAAAAATTTATCAAATAGCGAGCCTCAGTAGAGGTAGTACTCAAAAAATTTATCAAATATCAAATAGCACAACCCATTAGTGGGATATTCAAATATGGGAATCGAAATAGTAACCAGAATCAAATACTTATAATGATAATTAGTTGAAGTAAAATGAATTCCTTTATTTGATAGTAAATAAGAAATGAAATCAAATTAATTAATTAACTTATTAAAATAAAAATATATATAATACATACATATATATATATATATATATATATATATATATATATATATATATATATATATATATATACACACACACATACATTAAAGAACAAAACAACACTTTTTACCCTTGAATTGCTTCATTTTTAAAAATTCAGTCCGTTAATTTACAAATTTAGCCCCTCAATTGTTTGGAGAGAATGAAACTTTAACTTCAGATACTGATTGTCCCTGTATTTATACGTTTGTCTATACATTCTGGTTATCGCAACCACATACGCAATATTATATGAATCAAATAGCAATCAATAATTGTAAGCATTGTTATAACAATAGGGTACAAAATACGGAGTATCAAATAATGAAATAATACAGTCATAGCTTGCCACTGAGACTAATTAGAACTTGGAAAGTGTTTCAAAATTTATCTATGGAACCATGGCAAAAGCCATTCTCTCAATGTAGACGGGAAATTTTTCCAGATAGAGATGTCTTCCAGGCAAGGTATATGCACAATGTAAAATACGCAAAACTTGTAGATAGGAGTATTTGTATATATTTGTATATATTGTATGAATATATCATCCACCACCCTTCATTTTCCAAGTGAACTATCGCCTCAGGCTTTCCACAACATAATCCGCATAGAGGTTCCTGGCAAACGCATCAAATTACAATTAAACATTTCTAGAGAGATAATTAATGACGGAAACACAAGTTCAAGTACAGTCTTATTTGATATGTGACGGCATTCATTATGCTGTAAAGCGGTTTTACTTTGTGCAAGAATGGAAATATGTCAAGGCAAAGGTTTGAAAACTTACATGGAATGCTGGATGGCTTCATAAGCATCAGATGCCGGTAGAAAGTCATTAACTGCAACTTCCTTGTTCTCATTCTTCTTGTCTGAATGATTGTTAAGTATCAAATATTTTCACCTTTGTATTAGAATCAGCTGTTAAAACGAAGATCTTTAAAACATAATTCCTGTTCCCATTTATAATCTTTATGAAAGGATACAATCCTCAAAGAAGCGGCGGATCTCAGCCAAACGATGTGGTGGAAGCTCCTTGATGTCTGTGTAGTGTCTGTACTCAGGGTCATCAGCACACACTGCAATTATCTTGTCATCTTTTTCTCCCTGAATGCCAAACACTGTTAAATATTGCTTTAGGTTTATAGAATTAAATTTTAATGGATCGCTATTTACCTGATCAATCATGGGCATAAGGCCAATTGCTCTGGCCCGGAGAAAGCAGCCTGGAAGGATAGGTTCCTAATCATCACGAACAACAGTCAGCAACTTAAAATATACAAAATATCAGAGTTAACGGCAACACAAATAACAGTATGCACTTTGTTAAATACAATAGCTAAACTGCCCGTTTCATCACAAATAACAATAGCACTTCGCTAGTAGTTTAAACCTTTGGAGATGATGTTTCCACTATGGCATTTTGAGATAGCTTCTTCAACCAAATAGTATTAACTTACATATACTGGGAACACAAACATATGCACAAAGCTAACCAAATTGAAATAAACAACATATTGCAAAAAGATGCAAACCTTTAAAAAATTAAATAAAACTAAAACCTTGTATTGAAAACAGGAAGCTCTTTAAACTACATCGGCTAAAAATTGCACCTACTAGAATTTGTAGAAAGGATTTGGAAGAGAAATCAGACCTGCATGATAACTAAAACATCCATAGGGTCACTGTCTTCACAAATAGTACGAGGGATGAAACCATAGTTATGGGGGTAGACAACTGATGAGTAAAGCACACGATCAACCTGCAGAAGAATATACATTTCAGTAGACCTGTTAGATATTTTGTTCAACACTCTACGGGATAGGTTCTTCCACAGTTCTAAACTCTTTTTTACCCTCTTTTCCTGGTAAGACTGATTGCTTTGGCTCTGGTCATTAATACTCTATTTAACTTGTAAATTTACCAATGTCTAAAGGTTTAAATTGAACCCTGGACCCAATGCATAATGAAAGTGTAACCTACACCTATAGCCACCAAACCAAAAATCAATTTGTCAATAACTTGTTTATACAAAAGTATAGCATTTTATGCAGCTTAAAGCCTTCTAATAATATTTACCAGGATTTGACTATATTCTTTGTCCAAGTTTAACAACATTGTTTACATGTTCCTAAAATTGAGTTGACTATATTAAAGAATTGCAATAAGAAACTATTCATTTGAATTGCATGTTAAAAAAAATTATATCATTATTTTTGTAAAATATTCCAAATATTTCTCAAGTAAAATAACTATTGTATATTTGAATAAGTGCATTTTTTATACAACCATATTGGTTGAACTTAAGCTTGTACAACCATAGCAATAGCGGATTTGATTTGTAACCTTCCATATACAATGAAAGTAAAAAAAAAATTATGAATCACAAATTGTAAATTAATGCATGAGTATACTTGAAAGAGATGGACAGATGGGAACAAATATAACCTACAGAAATTTTTTTCCCCAGCCCCCAGGCCAACCATTAACCTAAATATTGGCGGGCTCAGGCTGGCTCCAGTTCAATTTTTTTTCCTGAGCTCAACCAGCCTGACTGATGGGTCTACATTTCAGTACCTAGTCAAGAAGCATTGTGCATGTTTTCAATAAACAATTTGTGATATTTTTTACCTTGATAAGTCCAGTCTTCTTATCCAGTTCATACTTCACCTTACCCCCCTTGCTGATCTCAATTACCTGCATAGATATAGAAAAACTTAACCTGAAATCCTTGTCCACACAAAAATAAACCTGATACCAAATTAGTACATTAAATATCATGGTTCCCCGAGTATAACATAAGTAAATCCATATGGTCAAGGTCAATGAGCACTTGAGCATTCAAATGGGAGGTTAAGACAATATCAACATCAACATTTTCTTTTTCAAATTTCTGATGGATTTGCTTGAGCGTTCAAATAGGATTAGCTCATTTGCTTGTTCCATATAAATGGTAATAAGACGTATATGTTTTTTTACATTAAATTAAAAATTTTTACGGAGTTCAAAGCAGTGGGATATGATTTACCACATGATATGAGTCCTAACTAAATTTCTAAAATGAACAAATTGAAAATTCAGAAGGAACATTTTAAAAGTCAAGTAATCTGAAAGATTTGAGCAAAGTGAATGCTTACCACATTGAAAACTTTTGGAGCTTCAGGCCCTGGATCAGATCAAAAGACACGGATCAAGTAACTTTAAACTCCAAAAAGTTATCAACTCTAGATATGGGCAGAATTTAGTTAAATACCTATCTCAAGATCATGCCAAGGATGGGCAGCAACTGATCTCCGAGTCATGGAAGATAGTATCCTTTCATTAAGTGGCGGATGGGAGGACATAATGGCCTTGGGAGCTTTGTTTGGTGTTTCAATAGGTGGAACCATAGTTGGAAACTGGACATTTAAAAAAAAAATAAAATAAAATAAAAAAGGAGCGGATCATAAACACAGAGACAACAATTGAGTGCGTAGGCACACCAACGAACAGAGCACTTCATCCCAAGGAAAGTTTACATGTAAATGTAGGACCTATGCTATTCAACTTCCAGCATCCTCATACACACAAAGCAGAAACCAAATCAAAATGTTGATTCAGAATTCAGATGTACTGCTTTCTGGCAAATGCACAACTACATTTCCCTAAACTATCAATTTGGAGTCTTTATCATTTGCACAATAAGATCCATTATTTTAATAACAGCAACTTCTTAAAAAGAGCTAGTATGATACAATCCAGGCACATTTGTTGCAGCATTCTTTTGCCAGATCAGCACATGAAGACAAGAAATCATCAAAAAATAAATAACAAACAGACAGTATAAACAGAGAAATCATTCTATACCTCCATAAAGGATCCCTTCCCTGAACTGAACCTTCTGACAATCGTGAAATTAAAAAATATATGCAATTAAAAGCCGCACCAGCATGCACTCATATATAGTACGTATGAACTTTTTAAAAATACAGTAAAGCCAGCTTAGAAAGTCAGCACGGTATTTGAAAACGAAGCCAAAAAAGCATGAAGCAAATCCTGGCGTGATTACCACAGAGAGCGTGAAATGCGCGTGTTTTCAAAACGTATATCTCACGCACTCACAACGTATAATGCGTGGCAAGAACAGTAAAACCAGTATCCAATCAAGCAAAAAGAACGGAAGAAAACATTTAAAAAAATTGGTAGAAATGTCTTCTCCACAATATACGCTCACAGATACTTGAATGCAGAAATGAACAGAAGCACAAATAAGATGAAATAAGCAGAAATACAGCATCAAAAAACTCAGAAATGCATTGAAGAAAAACAATTCACACCTCTGGAGACGAAATCGAAGCGTCGGTGGAAGCAAGTCAGATCTGAACAACTAAGCGTAAGAACAACGGCAATGAGAATAGTATACTCAATAAAGAGATTCTACTATTCTAGACAGAGAAAAAAACCCTAGAGAGAGAAGAGAGGAGAAGCAGTTGAAAGCCAATGCCGCGTTCCCGCTATGTTCAGCAACGTATCATTTAAAGCGAGCTGAGGAAAAAAAAAGAAAAAGGAAAATTAGTCAGTTACACGTCGTTTAATCCTCAGCATATTCAAAGGAATTTAAAACCTTGTTAAAATTTTAATGAAAATAAATCAAATATATCCTCTCTTTTTTTAATGAAGACTTGAAGAGTGCCAATTCAATGTCTAACTAAAAACATTCATAAAACTGTCCGGATTTAGAGTAATTGGTTCGTCGCACGACTTAAAAGTCATGATTAGAGGCAACAATGTGGAGCTTCGAAGATCCAAGAATGCTGGAAGCTTAGAAGGTTTGGATTGAATTCCTTGTGGGCACATGAAGATTAAGATTGACGGGTGGACTAATTGTGTGACTTGAGATTTATCTCGGTGGCGAAATCCAGTGAGTTTAGAATTAGTCTGACAAAGCATAGAAGGTTAGGATTGACGGGTGAACTAATTGTGTGACTTGAGATTGGCGAAGTCCACTGAGAGTAGAATTAGTCCGACAAAGTTAGGATCACCCAAATTGAAATAAAAAAAAATTATTAAACTATTATAGATCGATCTAATTATACCAATTCAAACAGCCATCTCCGTCCATGGAAAATCGTCACTTGTGGGAAGCAAACTTGGGTTCTCCCGAAATTCTCAATTGTCAGGTGAGCTACCCCATTGGGTTATAAAAAAATTGTTTTATAATATCAATATCCAATCATCATAGTACGAAATAAAATGTAAAATGAGAATACAAATTACAAAATTTTTAATGAAATGTTTCATTTACACGAGGAAATGGAATCAGAAGATTCGTAGGGAATAAAAGTATAAAACTATTAAAAGAAGAATATAGGTGGGGGGTCAATATACAGGAGATGGGAAAATGACGGAATTGGTAACAGTCGTGTGGTTATGTTCAATCATGGCGTGATCGTCAACGGACGGTGAGGGGTGCCGTTTAGTGGTGGAGCTGTCTGCCTTATGAAGATTGAACCAATCTTGTTTGGCAGTTGGCACATACCATAATACCATGCTGTTTCCACGCCAAACCTTTATTAAAAGAATATAATTTTTAGGTATAATTTTTTATTTTTTTAATGAGATATGAATTCATGTTTACTATTTAAAAAGATCATAAAATGAAATCTTTTGTTATACTTTGTCTCTATGTGTATATACTTAGTTTCAGTTATTATCTTGTCTATTTTTTGTCTTTCAATCATTTCTGAAGTAGGAATTTTGATCATTTTTATAGTATTTTATTAAATTTTGATGAAAAATCAATAAAAACATAAACAGTAATTTTAAGTTTCTCTTTGTCTTGCCAAAGATTTTATGGTAAAGAGGCATGAAGTGACTCTTTCAAATTAGAGGTTATAAATTTGAGTCTCAGTGAAGACGATATTGACTCTACCCAGATAATGCATGTAAAAAAAAAAAAAAGAATTACTCTTTGTCTTATATGAGACAGATATTCTTAATTTTCCAGTAAACTTTTTTCCCTAATATATTTTGAATTTCAATAACCTTTGTTTTATATAATTTCTTTTTAAATGTATAAGGGCATTAGTGGGATTTTGTTTTCTCTAAAACACTTATAACAAAATAGAGCTTTCAATTTTAACATGTTGGATCAGATTGGTAGGTATAGACCTCAAATTAGATTCCCTCTTCTTGTTTTTTTTTTTTTTTTTTTTTGAAAATCCCCTCTTCTGGTACTTTCTTCCATTCTTCTCAAAAGGTTAAATCCCTAACCTCCAACTCAACAGAACATTGAGAAGATGTAAATCATAGTAATTCAACTGGACACAGAGACTGAACCTTACTTATTGCGCACAAGGAACTCCTTAGCCCTTAGACCTTTGCTTATTACGCATAAGGAGACCCCTCACTTTGAGAGATTGGTCTCACACTACCGCTGATGAGACTCCATCCCTAATTTTTCTTCCCAAACTTTACGTGACCAACTAAGTTGCCCATGCGGGCCTAATCTTCTTAATGTTGTATATATGACTGACATATGTCTTGAATTTTCTAGTAAGTTTATTTAACAAACTTCGAGTATATATATAGGACTCTTACGTTTGCTTTGGAGAATTCGTTTATGCATAAAGTCATTTTTTAGATTTTTTTTTTCCTCAACAACGTTTACAAAACATCATTTTCAAATTTTAATTTATGTTTACCACACAATTAAAAGTTATCCCAAAACAGCAATTAGGCATGATGAGGACATGACCCAAGCAATTTAAATTATTACAATGATTTGAAAGGCCACAGAATTAAAAGTTACTACGTGGATTTGAAAGAATTACTACATACTACAATGATTAAATTAATTGAAATCCAAAATATGCTCGAATGGAGATTATGAAGATCAATTTGATGATGAGCAATATATATTGAATTGAATGCGTGACCAATTGATCATTAGGTTGGCCCAAAAATATGAAAGAGGATTTATATTGATAATCATTCCAATTGTCTTTATTTTTTTTTTATTTTTTTGTTTTTAAAACATTTATTTCCATTATATGGTCATACATAACCAAACATCAATGTTGATAATCATTCTAATACTACCCTACTACCAAACATCAAAATACTTTCACCAAAACTTATTACCTTAACAAGTATTTGATTCTCATTCCGATTCCGATTCTGATTCCATTGTGCGAACCAAACACACCCTTAATTGATTTAATTGCACAATTAAATCTAACTAGTTAAATGATTTAATTACAATTTTTTTTTATAGTTTAGAAATTAACATTTTCAAGTATGATTTGATTTTTTTTTTTTTTTGGGAAAGTGGGAAGGGGTAATCTAGTACAACTAATGGCTATCTTTTCGGTTCGCCATTCTAACTCTATCAATCTCAAAACGGTCTCTAATGTTCTCCTAGGAACATGAAACTCAATCCAGTCACATTGTTTCCTAATAGCAACCTTGGCCAGCTAGTCAGTCCGTAACAACATTAAACTCACGTAGTGCATGTTCAATCTCGATATCAGTCCTTGAGAAGTCAAACCTTACACAGCTCCACGATTTTGGCACACGACCCTAAAGGCTTAAGGCTTTTAGTAAGCCATTCCACAACCTATTGTCGCTCAAAACATGAAGTTTCTTAACGAATTAGTTTGAAGGCTTATTTAATTCTTCTTCCTTAAATAAACATGTAATCTTTAATGACAAGTGAACAAATTTAGCCTATTGAACTAAGGGTGTGTTTGGAAAGCAGGAAAATTAAATGGTTTATGGAAAATGATTTCTAGAAAATGAGTCATTTTTCAGAAAATAATTTCCTTTCTTGTGTTTGGTTGCAGAACAGAAAACTGTGTTGGTGTGTTTGGCTCATTTTCCAGAAAGTGGGTAGGAAAATGAACAGAATTATATAATTGAATATTTTAATTAATTTGCTTAAATGTAACAACATTTATAACAAATATACAATCCAAAAAATAAAATAATCACAAAAAAATCACAACAAAATAATATATATCTCATAAAAAAATAAAAAAAAATAAAAAATAAAAGTGGCCGACTGGTTTTAGATGTCAAATAAAAAAAATAAAACTCATAATATCTATCTCATAATAAAAAAAATAAATTATTACTTAAAAACAAAAAGAAAAAGTTGAAGATGTCAAGAAGATGGGATGAAGATGAAGAAGTTAAAGCATTTAGGAGGCCTAAGGAGATGGAAGAAGCAAATGAGAAGGAAGAAACAAACTTTGGAAAATGACTTCCCCCAAAAAAAGGGGAAGTCATTTTCCATAAAATTGAGCTTATTTTCCATTGACCAAAAAGTTCATTTCCATTGACTCTATTTTCCCCTTTCTTCCCAAACACCAAAAATCCGGAAAATGATTTCCAGAAATCATTTTCCGGATTTCCAAACACACCCTAAATAAATACTCTCTACTAACTTAAGGCCTACTATTTTCACCATTTTTTTTATGTTAGCATATTAAAATTAATAAGCTGATATTTTTTTTTTGAAAGAAAGAAGCTGAAAATTGATTAATGCATAACTTCACAACGAAATTAAGCGGAAAACATCCCATAGTACAACGAGTTCGCCTAACTCTAGGTTTGTTTAGTTAAAAAATGAGTAATAACAATTTTTTTTAGTACTATTTACAGCAATAATAGTTTGATCAAACTAATTCAATTCGTTAAAATAGTCAAATTCACAAACAAAATATGGACAGTAAATATTCTAAGGCCGCAGACATTTGGTTGTTGACTGTAAATATTCTAACGCTAATGTAATGACGCCGCAGACTAAAATATTAACTTCCACCGCCGCCGTCGTTGCTGGCTTGCTGCGTTCCATATGGCACGGAAGAAAATATGTTCAGAGTCATAAACGGGTAAACCCCACTACTTAA
Source organism: Ipomoea trifida (assembly GCA_003576665.1). Taxonomy (NCBI): domain Eukaryota; kingdom Viridiplantae; phylum Streptophyta; class Magnoliopsida; order Solanales; family Convolvulaceae; genus Ipomoea; species Ipomoea trifida. Next base: position 20,845,061 of record CP025652.1, on the reverse strand, counting down.
TTAATCTTTGATTAATCAAAGAAAGGGATTTAATGCAATAAATAAATGCGACTAGGTACAACTGTAGCAGACCAATTCCTACGTACCTGAAAACGTGTTGTATAGCTTCCATCTGTCAAAGGGTCTAGATGAAAATGACGTGGAAAATTGTTTTCTACATAATGTAGTTAATTGCAACAAATTAACCATTCAACTTAGTACAAACATACTAATATTTAACTTAAAATGATATTTAAACTAGTTATTTTGTGATATAATTTTTAGTGGGATTCACTCCTAATTTGGGTCATGTTAATGGATTCAGGTTCTCCTAAGTGAGAGATTTAATTTGATATATTATACCCTCAAAATGATAATGTGTGAATTAGACATTAATTCTCAAAGTGTACTCATTTGAGTAGGAAAAAATGAAGTTGGAAATAAATATTAGATTTTAGCTTTAAAATGGCATTTAAGTGGCTATTGCCTATTTTATGGTACAAATATATGTGGGGTGCACTTCTGATTTGGGTCGGGTCAGAGTAGATTCGGATCCTTCGCAATGAGACGAAGAGATTGATATATTGTACGTTCAAAAAAGATAATAGGTGAATGAGAAATTGATTATCAAAGTAAACCCATTTGAGTTGGAAAATGAAGGTGGAAAGACTTTGTAAAAGCACTTGTCCTACATTGGTTTGGAAAATGTGTTATTTGCACCACTACTATATATACAAGAGCCTTTAAAAAAAAAGGCATGTTGAATTGTATAGCATAGAGGTTCTCTCGCGCGTACATGGTGAACTACTCTAGCTTCGGAGTACTGTTCTAGAAGTGTTAATTCTGATTCGTAAGAATTAATTTTGAATTAATTCCAATTTATCTCTAAAGAATTAATAGTTGTTCTTCTCCTACAAATAGCCTTGGTGTGTGGCAGATTGTAGTAGCTAATTTTGAACTTGCAAAATTATTGTTTTCTTTCCTCCTCCCTCAAAATCGTTTTCTTACTAAGCAAATTCTGCCAACATCTTCCGTAAATTTGTACGGAGTGCTCAGCCTGTTATTGAAGTTTGCTGGACCTTCCGTTCGAGTGCTCAAACTTAAGGTCGTGATCTATTATATTTTATCTTAGGAGAATGACGTTACAACGCTTCTATCACCCTCGGGGGTAGCGAATCAGTTTTAATTTCTCTTCCTTTGTTTCTTGTATTGGGTTAAAACCTCAGGTTTGACAACCCTTTCTTCTTTATATATTTTATATATAAACAATTTTTGGTTTCGTGCGGTGTGATTAATTTTTCCTAAAAATTAAATCTCTGAACTGGTACTAGTTTTGTACTAGTTTGGTTGAGATTATTTTTCATAAAATAAATCCCATAATTTTTCGAATTATATATTTTGTGTATATATTTTTTGGAATATTCATTATATGTATTTTTTCCTTTTATATATATATATATATATATATATATATATATATATATATATATATATATACATACATAGTCACGAATAGTATTACAATTGTGAGAACTAAGTATTTGTTACAAATAAGTTGTCACTAATACTAGAATGATAGTGTCATAACCTTAGTTGTCACTATTTGTTGTCACTAAATGTATGTGTATTTTAGTGGCATTATAGTTATGACGGGAATGAATGTAATTGTGACAAAATATAGTGTGGACACAAATTTTGGTACTTTTGTAACAAATATTTGTTGATCATTCTTTTTTATTATATTTGAAACAACTCTTTTTGTCAATAAATATATAATTAGTTAGTATTGCCAAAGACTTTGTGGTCAAGTGGCATCCGGTGTCTCGATTAATACTTCCACATGGATGATGGGAGTGGGTTTGAGCCTCAGTGGAGTCAACTATTGACTCGTTGTGCTTTAGTAGGTTGAGAAAAAGTAGCTATGAACAGATACTACATTGTAACAGAGTCAGTAGTACTAAAAAAAAAAGATACTATTTCATTTTGTTATTTTTTGTGACTAAATTATTACAAATATTTATGACACTCTATATTTCCGTAATAAAAATTACTAAATTGAGACAATAATTGTGTTGATTTCATGTTTTGTCACTAATGTTATGATAATTGTGACAAGTATATTTTTTACAATAATTTTGTCACTATAATTAAATAGATGAATATTGTGTGGAGGAGTTAATTCTATTTTTGGTCCTAAATTTATAAGTGACAATCCATTTTTAGTCCCTTTTTTATTAGAACATTCACATTTGGTCCTAGTATTATTGTGACATGACCATTTTTGGTCCTCCGTCAACAAATCATTGAAATATCATTATATACAAATGCATTTCGGTCATTTTTATACAAATTGAGTTGACCCTACTATATTTGTATGTTTATTTTTTTTTGAAAAAATTTATAATTGAAGACCGAAATGTCTTCGCATTTAACGACATTAGAACTGTTTTGTTAATAAAGGACCAATAATGGCCATGCCACAGTAATACTAGGATCAAATGTGAAAGTTCTAATAAAAAAGGACTAAAATGGACTATCACATATAAATCTAGGACCTAAAATGGAATTAACTCTTGTGTGAAGTTATTATGTTGTAATAAATGTTTGCCACTAAAATTGCAATCAATTAGTTGGTGCCAAAGTAATTTTGTGCGAACTAAGTATTGAATATTGTAGTCAATTAAAATGCAAGTTTATTTCACTATTTTGTGATTTTGGTTACATATCTTTGTCTTTTGTGTTAAACCTCCAACCACTGATAAATATGCTTTTATAGAGATAAATACGTACACTTTTTTTTTTTTTTTTGCCAATAACCTAAATCAACGTAACAACTGAACAATGACTATTTAACTTCCTTCATTATATATGTAATTCAATGAATTATCATGAGTAATAGTTAACAAATTTTAAATTAAGTGTGTAGAAAGAATTATATGTACAAATAGATTTATAGTAGTTAAATATTTATTGAACCACAAATAAAATTTAATTTTTTTTTTGTCTTTTTTCTACATTTTTCAGATCATCACTCATTAGTATTTCTTTAAGAATACTTTATATGAAGAAAAGAATAGTACCTACATAGTTCTACAATGTAGAATATAATGACTAACTTGAAAAATTATGGAATCTTACTTGAAATTAATTAAATTATTGAACGAGTTTAGTCTTTTTGTTATTTATTAAAGAACATTAGCACAAAATTAATTATTTAAGATATTAAGTATACTCAAATATTCCTTATTATTGTTATCTCTTATTTATTTTAGTTATGGTTTATTAAATTTTAATAGTAAATTAAAAGAAGATATTGACGTTCTCATTTCCAGTTATAATTAGCATATGCATTTCTTTGTATATATAAATGTTATAATTAAACAAAAACCTACTAATAACAAAAACAACTAACAATTCTGATCCTCATTAGATGGCGTAGGTTCAAATCCAACATCTTTAACAACAAATAATGGCATTTGACAATATTTCTAGTAATATAAAATTTGTGCTTAAAAAAATAGCGTAACAAACACATCAATTGAATTTAAAATCAATATATTCATAAATAAATGAAATTTAGTATTTATACAATATTCTTTTATTGTAAAATTTCTTCGAAATTATCGTATACAATGAAGCATTATAAAAAAAATGAGAATACACACTAGCTACGTTGCGTATTCAATATATTTAAACATTATTTAATTGTAAATCGTTAGGATGGCGGAGTGGTCTAAGGCGTCAGACTCAAGTTCTGATCCTCGTGAGAGGGCGTGGGTTCAAATAAGGATTACGGTGAACTTGGTTGGTTCGATCGAACCAAATAAAGTAGTTCATTAAAGAACTTACTTTCTAGTTTGTTGTTATTTATTGTACAAGTTTTGTCTAAAATTGATAATCGACTAAATGTCAGTTCTGCCAAAAATTGATAATCATGCAATGGTCCATACAAATAAGGATTAAGGTGAACTTAGTTGGTTTGAACCAAAGAAAGTAGTTCATTAACATCGGTGTAACCTGGCATATATTTGTTCCGGTTGGGAATTAATTAAGGAGTTGACTTTGGATAACATTTTGTACATGTCGAAGCTGTGAAAGAACCTACTTTCTAGTTTGTTACTGAACAAGAACCTACTTTCTAGTTTGTTACTGAACAAGCATGGCTTCCGGATAATTTTTAAGTCTAACAAAATAGTTTTGTTTATACGGGGAATATATATACATATATGTATGTATGTATGTAAAAGATATATAGTATTATAGTTGATGGGCTTACATAAATTGATGTATCACAGAATAACTACAGACACATAAGATGATAACTACAGACACATACATTGTTAATTGTAAGTACATAATATGTTAAATGCAAATATATAAGATGTTGGTTAACACGTTATTCGTCTAGCGTTAACATATTTTGTGTACTTGCAATTAACAGTTTATGTGTCTTTAATTATTATAACCACATGATCCATGGTATAACAATTGATGTCATTTCATTGCAGGCTCATTCTTTGAACCAAACGTGTCGTTCCTGTTAGTTGTAATTAATGTTAGGCACTCGATGGAATATGGCATCAATTATTCGGACTATTTTGAAAACTAAGACTAAATAGGATATTGTCGACTAGTAAGAAATATACAATTTTAATTTGTTTTAGTGGTTGAAGAAGCTGAGTTCCACATTGGCAAATTGTATCGACTAGTGTAGTGTTGCGACGTAAGGAATACGATGACTTAGTCTGCTACATAAAATCTTTGGCATCAAGGCAATATATGGTTGGTTGCTTTACGTTTCTATTAACAGAAATATAAAGGCCACCAGATCGAGCTGCCGATGCCAACAAGCAAGTCCTATCCTTTTTCGGATATTATTTCCGCCCAACATGTACGTATGATCTTTTTTTTAATACTACTAACTCTATTACAATGCAGTATATGTTCATAACTACGTTCTCAACCTGTTGAAGCACAGAATAATTACTCATTAATACGGAGTATATATTTAATTTAGTGACTCCGTTATATTTTGAGTACTATTGACTTTGTTAAAATGTAGTATCTATCAATATATACTTTCTCAACCTATTGAAACACAAATGTCAATGTCTCCACTGGAATTCGAACATGTGATCTCCCATTTGGAAGAGACTTCGTTATATAACTATTAATCAATTATAACACATTATTACCTGTTACAAGCTCACAACCAACAACAATTATTATCCGAAGGTAGAATTTGAGCGGAGCCCATCCCACCCTAACTGACAAAAAATCATCATAATAAAGTAAACTAACTTAGTTTGTCTATAGTTAACTGACTCATCAAATCAAGAAAGCTAATAGATCACTGTTCGAATTTAAAATTTTGTTATCAAACAAATTAAACTGTAATGACTTGTAATTTCTAGCTATTTGTTTAGTCAAGGAATTTCATGATCTAACAATTAACTAATCATAATGCACTATTACCGAATGGCAAACAAAACAAGGAATATTATTTTTGAATAACTTTATTTATAAAATACATGTGTTACGTTCTTTATGAGTAACACTATACATATTTGAACAAAATTTATTTGACACGATCATGTCATGTTTTATTATCTGATTGTTAATAATTTTTTTTAAGTACTATTGACTCTGTTATTACAATGTAGTATCTGTTCATACATATTTTTTCAAACTTACTAAAATACTAGGGTCCCTGGGACCTCTCATTTCAAAAGTCCAGCTATGCCGCTCAACCACAAGGCCTTTCGCGAATGTTAATGATCTCACACTTAACAAATTACAAAGTAATATTATTGTCCGATGCGGACAAAATAAGGGCATATTCTTTATGGAAAGTATCTCCAAATACATGTATAGTACATGTTACTTTCACATGAATCTATATGGATGGTTAAGCAGCCGGTGGAACATAGATGGAGTGTGACCCACTTAAAAAGAACACACGCAGTGGCGGTGAAGCAACCTCATTTCTGATCTAATTCCATTCATGCATGTGACCATGAATGACTCTAGCTTAAAAAGAAAATAGAACCAAAAAAAAAAAAAAAGAAAAAAAAAACTTTAAAAGGCTAAAGTTCTAGGTGTGCACCATATATACATATTCTCCCAAATAATCTTTCTTTTTTTACTTTTTCTCCTCTCAATAACATATTTGTATTCAATGCATATTGAAGCAAATTGCATTGGATGGATAAGGATCCCTATATATACATACATTATAATATTTGTTTTATTTATTTATTTATTTATTTTTGGATTTGAGAGGTTAAATTTTTTACATTTCACTATATAATGTCTACCATGATACTTTGGTTAATTACAATAGTATCATGTCCAAGTTTTATATTCATAAAATTAGGAAAAAGGCACAAATTTGTCACAAAATGACATTTAAAGTACCTCGGGCCATGGATTAATTTCCTTGTAGATCGTGACTTGATTTTGGAAATATTTTGTAAATAAATTCCTTTTCAGACAACACTTCGGTCCCGTGTTACTATTTTGTAAATGTTGTCCATGTCTTTTCTCATTTTTTTTTTTTATAAATATGATACTTTAATTGTCCAAAAACCTACAAAGTTAGTCTTGACATCAAGCCATTAAGGTACCCATTAGTCACGTTGGCGTTTTCTAAGATCATTTGTGGTACTTCACTTCTTCTAATGTCTCTTTAATTTGCCCACCTTCGTCCAATCGGTCCACAATTTTAAAAATCATTTCAATTGCATCATAAAATCCCTAATCACTAAAAGGAAAATATTGTTTTATCATTGTGGCAAAACCATTAAAGATGCAAGTGCAATATATGAGACTCAAACTCATAATAAAATATGAATTGTATTCAAAATTTCACTATAATTAACATTTCATTGAATTTATCTTGGAGAAGGTTAATGGTGATGGGGAATATGACAATTCTGTAGAATAAGTATATGGAGATGTGTTGAAGAGCGTACAAGTTGAGCTCCGGTGATGTCCTTCAGATTATGTCTCTTCAGTTAATATTATGTACCTTTTTTTCAGTACTATTAGATCTGTTATAATGTATTATAACTATTTTCTCAACTTATTGATCGAAGCACAAATAGTTAATATCACATCCACTAGGGCTCAAACGCATGAGCTCCCATTTGGGAGAGTCACTTCAATTCATGCCGTTAGAATGTTAGACCATAAGGTCATTGACATTATTATCTCTAAATAAATTGAAGATACATAATAAGTTAATTGCAACAGGTACATAATTTGTTAATTAAAGATACATAATACGTTTAACTAGATGCACATAATCTAAACATGGTCCACAATGCGCATGGTGAACCATGGTCGTCCACGATGTAATAATTTTCATTGAAGATCTTAAAACTTCCAAGAGTAGATATGTGTGGTCAACTCATCTGTTCAAAGTTGAAATCATGAATTAGTTTCTAAATTAATAAAAGTTTAGAAAAATGGTCAAATAGGCTATCGAACTAATTAGTGCTTGTGTAATTGGGTCATTGAATAAAAAAGTGTGTAATTAAATCGTTTAATTCTATAAATTTGTGCAGATAGCATTTTTAGCAGGTTGCTTTCAGATTAAGTAGGTAAGATATGATATGGCATCTTATATGGCAATTTTTAATATTTTTTTAGTACTATTGACTCGGTTACAATGTATGGTAGTATCTGTTCACAAACTACTTTCTCAATTTATTGAAGAATAAAGAGTCAGCATCGCCTCCACCTATCCCTCCAACATGGGGTGCAAACAGATGCCACTACCGGATGCCATTAGACCACAAGGTCATTGGCAGCAATTTTTAATATATATTTAAATCAATTTACTATGAGAGTTTGATATTCAATTCTACCCAAAGCACATCTCCAATCTTCTTCATTCGTCAACCTCTGTACAGTACAGTCAAGGCAACTTGCAACCATGCACTCACATGTGATTTAGATATTAAAAACTCTCACATAAGATATCATGCCCTTCATCTTACCTATTACTCTCACATAAGATATCATGCCCTTCATCTGCATAGTAGTGTTAAATGATTTAATTGCATACTTTTTTTATTCAATGATCTAATTACACAATTAAAACCCATACTACTTAATTAGTACTTGAAAAAAAAAAAAAGCTTTGATGCAATCCCACTTCAGCAAATTGAAGAGCTGAGGAGTCAAGGTAACTGGCAAGGCTCAAGGGCGTAGAATAGAACCGGAGACAACTGCAATGAGGGTGCGGGGGGGACAGTTTTTGTCAATATAGGGTGAACGTTTGCTGGGAAAAGTCATGTTGCCATTATATATATCCTCAAGTTTTTTCAAACGATGAAACCTTCAAGTTGTTTGATATAGATTTATTGATTTAAAAAGTGTGATGATATTGATAGAAATGAATTGTTTATTGAGTTAAAATTGCTTAGAGAGATTTTATCGAATGAAAAGATAGGAGCAGTGAGTATATATATTGAATTCATTGAAATATATAGATGTGTTGTTTCCAAATGCTACCATTGCATATCTGATGGTTTTAACGGATCGGGTCCACCATAAACCGGATACAGAAGGCCGGGTCCAAGACCCAGGCGTTACAAAAGTAACTGTAAGAATCGAACCCGCGACAGGGGGTTGAGAATAAGGAGCGATACCACTAGACCGTAGTATTTGCTGTGTTTCTGATGTGTCTTGATGAGAAACCAGGAGCCGTATTTATAGTAGTCCCTCCCCCATCCATGCCGTCCACGTGTACGTTCCACAGCCTTGTCCCTTCAGCTTTTGCCACGTGGTCCACACCTCCACACCCTGCACCGCCATCACACATATTGCAGTAACACCACACATGCACCGCACCACACACCCTGCAGTAACGCACTGCACCACACACCCTGCAGTAACACACCGCACCACCCCCTGCGGTATCACACACACACCCTGCAGTAACACACCGCACCCTGCAGTAACACACCGCACCACCCCCTGCGGTATCACACACACACCGTGCAGTAACACACCGCACCCTGCAGTAACACACCGCACCACCCCTGCGGTATCACACACACACCCTGCAGTAACACACCGCACCACCCCCCTCACCCCGTCACACTCCGCGACGCGAGGGGGTGCCAGGTCGCAGCGTGGCCAGCGTGCGCTGGCCACGCCTCGGCGGCCGGCGTGCTTGTCGCGCGACCCCGCCGGCGACCGGCCGACGGCGACTTCCTTCGGTATTCACACCACCCTCACCCCGGCCCAATAACGTGAGCCCAATAAATCATAGCCCGTACCCAATATCCCCATCAATATCGAATATTATTGACTATCTTAATTACTGTTGCCTTTGCAAACTTTAAAGGAGTTTTTCAAAGTTGAAAATGTTGAAATCTTACTTACGATCAAGTATATGTTGTAAGAGAGACTTAATGGATTAGTTTTAATCTCAATTGAAAATGAAATTTTGGAAGAAGTCGATATCAAATTTTTGGTAGATGATTTTGTGCGTAAATGTGCACAGCGCCAGAAATCAAATGTTTCGTGCATAGCGCCCTACCGGGCTTCAATTTTAGAGGGCACAATATATATTTTTGACCTAACTGCTTAAGAAATTAAAAAAAAAAATCTGCAATTAAGTCCACATTCCTTCACATCTCTTTCTATATATCTTGTCTAAAACTCATAAGTTTTTTTATTTTCCAAATCACGCACCACCATTGAAGCTAAGAGGGCAAGATTATTCCTTGCTTCCTCCATTAATTTTACGACTTTTGGTAGGACCCCATTTATATACAAGAACGAGGCCACAATCACAAAAGTTCAAAAGACGGCCTTGCACAGCGCATGCTACTTTTTAAGCGAAATTTTTATATATTTTTATATAATATTTAATTATATTTTGACACAACTTTTTGAACTAACAACTATTATATATATATATAAATTGCTTGAAAAATGCGCCCAAATTAAGATATCGCATATGACTCTTATTTTTAATGGAACGACCATCTTTCCATGTAACTCACCATTTAAGAAAGTTGTTTTTGCATCCATTTGAGGAACTTTCAGGTTTTACAACGTGGCAAGATCAAATATCATTCTAATGTAATTTATTCTTATAAAAAATAAGTATCAAAATAATCATAACGTTCATGTTGCATGTAACCCTTTTTTTTTTAATACTACTGATTCTATTACAATGTAGTATCTGTCCATAGATACTTTCTCAACCTACTGAAGTACAAAGAGTCAACAGTTGCCTTCACTGAGCCTCGAACCCACTCCCATCATCATAACGTTCATGTTGCATGTAACCCTTAATTACAAATATAATGATCTTATACTTTTCAATCAAACCATTCGATTTCTATCTTCCGTATAAATGCCAACTCAAATTAAGTTGAAAATTGAAAGGCAAATCAAGTAGTTTTTACTTCCTAGAGGTAGTGTAAGAAGTATGAGCCGTTGGTTTCTTTTGTATGAATTGTTTCCTAATGTATGGATGTCCATGCATGCATTAAGTGTTATTAGTTTTCTTCACAATATTTCAATGATATTAAATGTAACTTTCCTTATAAATTTGTTTCACACACTTAATTAATTGAATCACTATAAATAGTTACACTATAATTTTGCACATTAGAAGAAGCCTAGACAAAATTTTAAAAAAAATAATAAAAGCTTTAAAACCCCGTACATTTTCAAAGTTTGAGCCCCTGTCACATATTTCACATCAAGTCGAAGGAAATTCATCATGATGTTTAGAAGACGGTCACTCTAAATAGTTATACTTATTACCTTGATCATATGTTATACAAAAAAATGCTTCTTTAATAGAGCTATGAAAAAAGAATCTAATTATGAAAATATTTAAGTCTTGTTTGGTAAATGACTGTTATCTGATTGGATTAGCTGTTTGGGTTAGAAAGTATGATTTGTTGATAACATTGGCTGATTGTAGAAAGTTGTTTGATAAATTAGCTGGTAGCTGATAGCTGTTTGGTATAATTTCTTTTCTCAAAAAGCTAATTGAAAAGGCTACTTTGAGTAGCCTTTTGAATTTTAGCATTTTGGAGTTACAAAAAACTTATTATTTACCAACTAATAGTGGTCAAATAAGCCAAAATTGTCTGATAGGCTGATTACTTACCAAACAGGGCCATAGTATTTTGAGATATTGGGTGATACCAAAATATTTTAGCATAAAGTAGTACTATTAACATTCATTTTACATATAGAGTGCCAATTAGAGAAAGTATGTCACAGTCCGTAGTTTTTTTTCGAATTAATTTAACCAACCAAGGCTTGTATGCTCAGTTGACCTCAAAGCCCAACAAAAAGCATGAAAGATGAGAAATAAAAAGCAACAAAAAGCATGAAAGATGAGAAATACAAAGCACAATCGCTATAATTCATTCCCTACTTTTTCTTATATTCTGATAAAATACCTTATCATTCAAATTCAAATCATAGGTTTTTGAAATCCCTCTCCAATCAACCTTTTCAACCAGCTTCTCCCACCACCATTCCAAAACAAAATTGTCTTCAGGCATATTGTCTTTAGGGCTTCCTTAGCTTAAACAATCCTATGTAAGTAGAACAACAGTATAAATCACTTCAAAACACAAATCTAATCATATATGGTTAAAGTCAACACAAATTATTAGTGAATTCACCCAAAATAACGAGTCAATTACGAATAAAAATGGTATTTATTCATAAAAGGAATAAATACTCATTTTTATTTCTTTTTCCTTCATAATTTTTTTCTAATATTTCATTTAGTGGTTACTAATTTTTGCATGGGGAAATCTATATTATATTTATAGTGAATTTTTATTATTAATCTCCTATTTCATTTGGCTGGATTCCTGTGCCAATTAGTAACATTATTAACATAATATTAATAACAGATTCCTGTGTGTAATATTTATTTCCTTTTTCATTCATAAAAAAATTTTAATATTCATTTCCATATAATTAATAAGTAATATAATTATAAAAATATAATTACCAATTATATTTCCAATGAAATATTAGTATATTTATTTTCTTTTTCCTTCATAAATATTAATATGATTAAGATGATTATAATAATTTGATTGTCGAAATAAATTCATTTCTTTTTTCGTTCAATTTTCAATCAAATATTAATATTAATTTACTTTTTCAAATGACCTAAATTCCGTGCCGTTTAATTTTCAGTTAATTAATATTTTAATATTTTTTTTGAACTATAATTTCACCTATGAACATGGTATGAATAAACGAATAAAACAACTGCATATTCAAAGTAATGTAAAACCATGAAATGTTAAAATTTAAACAAATCACACAAATTTAAAATTTGAAATCTTTAATGCCCAAAAACATAAATGTGTAGTATTTCGACATGAAAATATTTTATTAATTGCTTCTCAACTTTCACATCTCTTAACAGATCCACTATCCTTTGCATCACATTGCTTATTAGGCTCCAAATATATGCATTTTGTAATTAAAGGATCAAGAGAGCTGGAAATATAAGATTTCAAATATAAAAAAAATAGTTAAAAAAATCAATTAAAAAAAGAATAGTTAATACTTAGAATAGTTATTTGTCAAATTAACTTACCTTTAAGAAATTGAAGCTACCAACAATTAACCCCAGTGCTTGTGATTACAAAATATAAGAACCTGCAATGAATGTAAACCAAAAAAAAAAAAAAAAGAGATAAGATAAGAACAGTAAATATGTCACACTTCTATGGAAAAGGGTGGTTCTTCCTATGTACATGGATGCTTTCACAAACGAAAAACAACAAAGCTAAGAGAGATAAAAATTGGTGGTGGTACAGTGGTTGACTGGGTTTCTTCTTGTATTTATAGCCATAAAGAGAGAGAAGCAGAGCTATAATATATGAATGGAAAACCTCCATTATATTATATTCCATACATATTTGAATTCCATATATATTATATTCCAATACCTATTTGTTTACAATTACATTTGATTTAATTTTCAATTCCAAAATATCTCATATTCTTGATTTAATTTTCTACTGATAAATGATGACTTTATGGACGTGATCTTCGTGTATATATTTTTTTCTTGAAGACAATTTTTGTGTATATATAAATATTACCAATTTTTATTGCACGTACTGCTATTATTGTGTATAAGTGACATTAATATGCTAATATTTGTTACGATTTAATGAACAAATTAATTTAAGAAAATATTATCATGTAAGCAAACAATTCGTGTTAGTAGGTTATTACCATGTGAGAATTGGTTAAAAATGGTTTGAAAATAAAATATAATAAATATTTGATTTAATTTTACATGGCAATTGCCCATTACAATTATTAGATATTATTAGCATATATAATATAATATAATATGATTGAAATTCATAATTTTTGTATCTCAGCCAGAATATGAGTACATTTAGGTAAATATTACCAAAAATTGTAACAATCAAAACCACATTCTTCTCTTTAATATTATTCTATCATAATAGTTACCATAATTACTACTAACTTATTATAACCAATTATAATTAATATTATTCTATCATTAATATTATTCTATAATAATAATAATTAATATTATTAATATTTAATATTATTATTATAATAATAATTAGCATATTACTAAAATACCCTTACGTTTGGGCGGGAAAATTCTGGAGAAGGATAATGCTTTTATATATAGTATAGATATAGATTATATTGTGTAATTATTAACTAATTTGTATATTATTAAGTTTAGGGATCGCCAATGACCTTGTGGTCTAGTGGCACCCGGTTTACACTCCCACTTGGAAGGGAGTGAGTTTGAGCTTCAGTGGAGGTGACTGTTGACTCTTTGTGCTTCAATATGTTGAGAAAGTAGCTATGAACAGATACTAAAAAGTTTAGGGAGCATTCCATTGTCACATTAAAAATGCCCCATGTAACTTAAATACCAATTATTATTATTATTATTATTATTATTATTATTATTATTATTATTATTATTATTATTATTAGTAGTAGTAGTAGTTGTTTGTAACAACTAACAAGTAGTTTGTAAATATGGAGTATTTATTATTGTACTAGTTTGCATTCTTCCAATATTTTGAAATGGATAATACTATATAGATTAAAATGTATCATTTGGTGAAAAAAATGTATTCTAGTAATAAATAATTGAAATAATACATGTGATGGATGGAAAATCTTTCAATTGAAGTATTGAACTGTATATATTTTAAATTGATTAAAACCATTATAAGTTAAAATTTTACAAAATTGATACAATGGAAACTCATATCATTCAAGTCAAATCTCGAATTTAACATGTTTTTGATAAATTTGATCATTCGATCATCACTGCCAATAAAGAATATCATATTCACGTATAAACAAAGAATATAAATGACATAATTGTCTATCATATTGTTTACATAGACACATTTGTCACTCTCATTTATCTTTAATACATTCGACATTACTGCATGATCAAACTTCTACTGTCATTGCTTAGACACTTGTTTCAAAATACATAATAATTTAACCAATTTATAGGCTTTCTTCTTTAATGTTTTCCCGGAACAATAAAACTCTCATGTTGTTCCATATAGACCTCTTCATCTAACTCACCATTTAAGAAAGTTATTTTCATATCCATTTTAGGAACTTCCAAGCTTCACGACATGGCAATATCAAGTATCATTCTAATATAATTTATTCTTGTCACAATAGATCAAAATAAGTATAAAAATAATCGTGACACTTATATGTTGTCTGTAACCCTTAATTACAAGTACGATCTTATACTTTTCAATGATGAGACTATCCAATTTCATCTTTCGTATAAAGACTTACTTGGATTATGTTGAAAATTGAAAAGGCAAATCATGTATGTTGTCTTTGACCTACTAGATGTAGTGTAAGAAGTATGAGCCTTTGGTTTCTTCTGTATGAAATGTTTCCTAATGTATGAATATATATGCATGCATGTAAGTGTTAGTTTCTTCACAATATTTCAATGATATTAAATGCAACTTTCGTTATAAATTTATTTCACTCACTATATTGATTGTATCACTATAAATAATAGTTATACTATATTTTGGTACATAAGAAGAAGCCTAGACGAAAACATAAAAAATAAATAAAATAAACTCATACAACTTCAAAGTTTAGCCCCTAGCACATCCCACATCAACTCGAAGGAAATTCATCTATGTTATGTAGGCGGCGGTGGCTATATATAAATAGTATGGCCATATACTATACACAAAAAATACTTTGGAGAAAGATCTAATTATTAAAGTATTAAATATTTTGAGATATTAGATGAAACCAAAATATTTTAATATAAAATATTACTATTTACCGTTACTTTTACGGTATAACCGATTTAAGGATTTGACTAATTCTTTTTTGTCTCTCCAATTAATTCAACCAACTCAAAACTCATATGCCCCTTTGACCTCAGAGTTCGATCAACAAAAGCATTCAAGATAAGAAATAAACTCATAACTAATTTTCTAAGTTAGTCAGTCATACTGCAAATAAAGTCTTCCCTCTCTAACTAACCTTCCAACATTTTCCACCCACCAAGTCATCCTGCAAATCTTCTGATCTGTTTGTTTCCATTTAATTTAACCAACCAAGGCTTGTATGTTCCTTTGACCTCACAGCCCAACAAAAAGTATGCAAGATGACAAATACAAAGCATAGGGGCCCTAACTCATTCAATAACTAAGTTAGTCATACACATATTTTAATTTAGAAAATAAGTAACAACTTTAAATAAACAACTATCTTCAAATATTAGATAATACCAAAACATTCTAACTTAAATATTAGTTACAAAAAGAACTTGAATAATTGAAGCTCAAGAAAACTTTAGATAAATTAGGCATTAAGCTAACCACTCCTTCGGCTCAGAGTGTTGGGCATTTTTATGAAAATATAAGTGAATGGAACATTCAAGCTAAGGAAAAATTCAAACTCCTTCAAAAATGGAATTATATATATATATATATATATATATATATATATATATATATATATATATATATATATTAGTGCAAGTCTACATTTTTTTTTCAATGTGGAGAAAGGTTCCTTCAAAACCTTCCAAACTCTATTTTTCCAATTTAAAAGGTTGATTGAAAGGGTATGCGTGTGCACGCGCGCACACATATATAAATGAAGGAATTATTTGGATCTAAGATTATTTTTTGTGTCATATATCAAACCAAGCATATATTAGGGTGCGTCTTTTACTAATTTAGTGCTTTTGTTTTTTGGTAATCGGGCTAAACAAGCTAGCACAACTAACCTTATAGCCCGACAGGGCTCGCTTGATTAGCCCGATTTCATAGTTATTCCTAAACTGTGTATTTTTAGTATTGGAAATATGAACTTTTAGAATATAAATTGTGTTTCTAAGTCAAAACAAATAAATTGTGTATGTTAACCTTGTGTGTTCGTAGTATACAAATTGTGAATTTTTAAAAGGTAAATTGTGAACATTTAATATGTAAATTGTGGACATTCAAAATCCGGGTCCAAGGTGGACCCGAGTCCACAGAATAATTTGCCCCGATTTCATTATCGGGTTGATTTTTATTTATTTATTTATTTTTTTATATTATGATTCTATAATTTTTTGTTCTTATCAAGCTAAGTCATTGGTTTTGGGTTGTGAGCATGCAGTAACATCCTATTTTAAATGGGCCAATTACAATGGATTTTAATGGAACTAAAATCTGATTTAATGTTGTCTAATAGGCTATATTACCCGTTTGAATTGATTCACAAGTTCTATTGGGCCATTTAATGTATAGCCTAATGCATTTTTACCTTAATTTAATAAACTCAATAGTCAATACATCAAATTACAAAATGACTCCTCAATGTAGTCAAATATATGCAATTTTGCTTCTTCTACCACTGTTAACACTAAGGACAAGTCTAGGCAATGCTAGATGTGTCCCTCCATTGTCTACCACTCACAAACTTACCACTTCATAATGTGGTAAATTTTAATAGGTTAAAATTTAATATAAAAATAAAAAATAAAAAATAAACCTATTAAAACCAACCACATTGTCAAGGAATGACAAACTTGTGAGGGGTAGATGTAGGGCACTAATCATTTTCTAAACATCAATTGCCATTTTTTAAATATGTTTCTTTTTTCTCGTCAACCCAAATGTTTTATTTTCATATTGGTTGACCGTAAGTTTAAAAAGAATTGAAAGGTAATTTTGCAATTTTGGCAATTGTACTTTTTAGGGATTAAAACAACCAAATGAAAATATATGATGCCAATGAACTTGCGGTCTAGTGACACGAAATCACTCTCTCAAATGGGAGGTCATGAATTTGAGCCCATCAAAGTATATTCAGTAATACCCAAAAAATGGAAATACGTGGATTGAGAGACTAAAATTAAATTTTTGTCTTAAATTAATTGCTTAAGTTTTATAGCGCCTTGGAAATGTTTCTAAGATGATGAAGCTAGGGTCGCATTGTATGAGTTAGTCCAAAGTGCAATTGCTTGGTGTTCGATCAATTAATCAGTTAAATTATGAGTCTAATTCATCTAAATATTAGGTTGGGCTAATTAATTTAAGGGCATTTGAAATTGTGATGTTTGGGCCTAGTTACTAAGAAAGCTTCATTCTCTAAAGTTATTAATGTTTTTTTTTTTCTTTTGATTTACGAGAAAAGCCCGCAGCAGCTATTAACAATTATTATTGAATGGATTATGGTCCACAAAGCTGTGTGGATCATAAATAAAATATACATTTTTAATATACTAAAAGTACATTATTTTTTTACATAAAGTACATTTTAGAGTACATTATTTAAATATTGAATGTATATTATTTTATATATAAATATTGAATGTATATTATTTTATATATACTATGAAATAATGTACTTTCAGTACAAAAATAATGTACTTTTAGTATAATAAAAATGTACGTTATATTCATAGTCCACATAGCTACGTGGACCATGGTCCACACAATAATTTGCCAGCTATTCAAATGTGTGTTTTGAGTGAATAGCTCGCATTATGATCCTAACTGCCAAATAACTACAAAGAGGAAACATTTGTTTTTTGTATTGTTGCAAAATGCACCACTAACTATACAAATTGCTACAGTTTTTGTTCCTCAAGTAACGAAATTGTAAACTTACGTGGTGATTTTCCTTATATTCTATGTCTCGTTAGTTAGTAAGACGAAAATCAAAACTTTTGTTTTTTTTCATAAAATTAGAAGTGTATTACGTGAACTAAAAAAAGTGTATTATGCAATGATTAACAGATATGATTAAAACAATTAGAGTTATATAATTAAAGGACAAAGAATACATTTTCCACACTTAAATCTATCTATCTTTCATTAGAACTAAACCTTTGGTGTTACACAAGACGTTACGCATAATACTAAAGCGTCCAAACAAAGAACTAGAAGACCATATAGAAATTTTTCTACTTAAACAGAATTTGTTGTTTGTTTCTTGAAAGGAAAATAAAAATAAAAAGTATGGAAAAAAGAGAATATTTCGTGCATGATGCAATAGCATTATTGGTACGATTGAGTCAGCTTTTGAATATAATGCCTCCATCTTCAATTGGTTTCCTCCCAAAAGGAAATATTTCTTACAGAAAATGAATTATTGGCATGAAAACGTGTAAGTTGCAACTGCACATCTTCTTTTCTTGTTGACTTTTTAGCTGGATTTTTTGTATTTGTTTTTTCTTTTTCCTGAATTTAATTCCATATTTTAGCAGTTGGTTAATTGCTTTGGAATAGATGGAGTGTCGTACAACTAAAGTGTGTGACAAATTAAAGGAATAAGAATTTCGATCTTAGCCTAGCTAGCTAGAGTGGTTGTTGTTAAAGAGTGTTGAGATTGTATTAGAAGGTTTTCGTCCCTTTTTCTAAGCTCAAAACAAGCATGTTTTTGGGGCTTAAATCTAGGGAGCATAGTTTACTTGAAAATGATTAAGATTAGAATGGTGTTAACTTGCATAAGAAGTAAGAGAAGGTTGTTAGACGATATGGAGCTGAAATCAGCTAATCTACTTTACTACTACTGTTATGAATTATCCGTTACATTTATATAATATAAATCATGATCAATATATTAAGAGATGGCACAATAAGTTAAGAACATTAAGAGATGACACAATAATATAAATCATGATCAATATATTAAGAGATGGCACAATAAGTTAAGAACATTAAGAGATGACACAATAATATAAATCATGATCAATATATTAAGAGATGTATGTACTACAGCATAAGGCAAATTAAACATATATATATATATATATATATATATATATATATATATATATATATATATATATATATATATATATATATATATATACATATATATATATATATATATATATATATATACTTGATTGCTGGCTACTAATCTATATCTATAATCTATAATATTATTAAAAACAAAATCTTCATTTCGTTTATTCCCGCACAAACACTTTAGCCAAAACAATTTAAAAAGAAAAAAAATATTTAGCAAACAATACAAAAGGAAAATAAGAAATGATCCATATAATTCAATGATTAATATTAACAATGTTTGCAGTAAAAATGAAAAATGAAAAAAGAAACAAAATTAACTTACGAGAAAAAATAGAAAACAAAATGGAATTAACTTACCAAGAAACAGACTAATAATAATAAGGTTACTAATAAAAAGGAAAATCCTAACAAAATTTCCATTTCATGCTTTCCCGTCCAACCACTTTTGTCCAAACAATAGAAAATGAAATAAAAAAGGGTCCATAATTTATTGATTAATACTAATAATATTAGCAGTAAAAAAGGAAAAATAGAAAATGAAACATAATTAACTTACCATGAAACGGAATAACAATAATTTATATATATATATATATATATATATATATATATATATATATATATATATATATATATATATATACACACACACACACACAAAGCTATAATTAAAAATAAAATCCTATTTATTTGATTTCCCGCTCAAACAATAGTAAATAGTAAAGGTAAATTAAAAATAGAACGGAAATATTTCACAATAATATTTACATCATCAATTAAAAATAGAACGGAAATTAGATAAATTAGAAATGGAGATGAATATTAATAATTGATTGAAAATTAAAAAAAATATCCATAATTAATTAAAATAGAAAAGGAAATGGTCAAATCATCGTATTATAATTTTTCACAGTAATATTACACAGTAGAATAAATCAAATCACAATTAAATCGTAAATCTTTCACAATTTTAAATAATAGAACGAAAATTAAAAATGAAACGGAAATATTTCAATAGTAATAATATTCTACATCATCAATAGTAAAAGTAAATTAAAAATGGACAGGAAATATTTCAATAATAATAGTCTACATCATCAATAGTAAAGGCATATTTTAAATTTTAAACAATAGTAAAGGTAAATTAAAAATAGAATGAAAATAATTCAATAAAGGCAATTTGTATTCATTTACAAATTTCTAATATTCATTTACAAATTTCTAAAGAATTTGTCAAACAATTCAACAAACTCTTGAAGAAAGGGAAAATCTATAATATTCACAATTTTGTTGTGCAAACACCTCTCGCATTAGGTTTAAGTCGTGCGAACAAAAGTACATTATGAAAACGAATAATGACACTTTGATTAGCGTTACGGATCAAGATGATTCTGATTTTCCCAAAGACATGTTTAAACTCAAGGATTTTGAGTGTTGAAGGCTCATGGAGATGTGGATAGCAACCAAGTAATTTTTAATTACAATTTTGTTCTACCTCATGCAATACAATTTTTTTAGCCTTGATTTTTTAATAGTTATTTTCGACCAGGGCATAACACCACTGGAAGCTACATATTTGACAAATCCAAAAGTCATCTCTGTTGATGAAACCACTCCTGAGCAGTAGTCTTTGAAGAGAATAAATATGCATTGTTCATCATTTTCAAATAATTTGAAAAAGCCAAAGATTGAACCCAAAAAGGCATGATAGCCTTGGTTGTTTTGTTTTCAATTTACCACAAACAATATTTATTTGAGTTTCAGTTCTTCTTACTTTGACTGAACTAATTAAATGCTTAACATATGGATTAATTAACTCGTGTTTTCTTAAGGGAAACTGTAAAGGAAGGAAAAACTAAAAAATGCACTAATTAACTCATGTTTTCATTTATTTTTTTTTACAAAATGACAAAATTGTTATATATCTAGACAAAAAACATATGTTCCATACAAATGATTTAAGATAAGAATTGATTCCTATAACGGAGTTGCTAGAGAACAAGTACATCTGTCCAATTTATAAAAATCTTAAATAATGATATATAAAATCTCTAAAGTTACAACACCGCATGTGTAGATCTACACATTAGCTATTAATTTGAGCAATTATTTGCTCAAAACTCAAGCAATAATAACATCAAAAAACATAAATGATCCAAAACATATCTTCAATTGCACTATATAATATTTGATGTTTTAATTTAAATAATTATATATCGATCCAAATATTTTTAATATATTATAACAAATTCATTCCGTGCATCGTACGGGCGAAAATACTAGTAATAATAATAATAATTGTGATTATGATTATGATATGTGTGCGCGTGCGTGCGCATATAATTTATTTAAATATATATTTATTGATAGATAAAAATTATAATTAATTAAATATATACATTTAATATATATATATATATATTTTAGTAAACAGGCCGTAAGTGTTTTCATTTTTTTTTCAAAATATCTCATTAGTTTTAATCATTCGTCCCTACTGAAGAAGATTTATGAATCTGTTCCTGTTGATATGTGTGAATTTTTAGACCCTTCAAATAGTATTTGTTAACTTTTGTGCAAGGTCTTAAAAAGAAAAATCACTTTCAGATGAATGTACTGAGGGTTTTTCAAATATTTTTCTTTTCAAACATTTTTCTTTTTGGATAATTACAGGTACGTGTGGGGTTGGACGTGTTGTCATTCCCCAATTTCCAACGTGGTTATTTGATCCTTCCATGATTTGTAAGGTCATTTTGTCCGCTTGACCACTGTTCGGAAGAATGTGGTTTTCCATCATTCATTACCCTTTTGACCATCTTATCATCATTATATGATTATAAGGAAATTGACATTTTTGATCATTAACAGAATAACAGATCGTTTGTTTGAGAGGAGGGAATTGAAAAGAAAAGAAATTATAATTCAATAGAAAAGAATAAAGTGGAAATAAAAATTAAAATGTCCTTATGTAATAATAATAATAATAATAATAATAATAATAATAATAATAATAATAATAATAATAATAATAATAATAATAATAATAATAATAATAATAATAATAATAATAATAATAATAATAATAATAATAATAATTAGGGGTAATTTGGTCATTTTCATGTTTTTCCCTTTCCAAGATGGCACCGAATTAGAATTTCCATGAGGGAATGTATGAATGGTAATTCGTTGCAATTCCCTCCAAGTCTCCAACCAAAGACGATAATTTAAAAAGCCAAGGAATTATGTTGTAAAAGAATTACAACTACATCCAACTAAAAGAACCTGTAAATGATATTCATAGAGGAGACTCCAGTTTTATTAATTTAAAGTGTATATTTCATTCGTCTATTTTTTAACATGAATTAATTTTATTTTTGGTCTTAGATTTATAGGTGGTCGGCATTCTACTTTTAGCAATATTTCTTTTTTTATTCTAGTATTATTATGTTATGATCATTTTTTGTTTTTCGTCAACGAAACTGTTTAAACTCTAAATGTCATTAAATACAAGGATTTTTGGGTCTTCAATTATAGATTTTTTTTCAGAAAATAAATAAATAAAAATATAACGGGTCAACCCACCTTGTATAAACAAAAATCAAAATATTCATGTATCTAATGACATTTTAATGGTTTTGTTGGCGGAGATTAGAACAAAAAATAGTCATACTACAATAATACTAGGACCAATAGATAGATGGTGTTCTGACAAAAAAAAAAAAAAGATTAAGACTGAATTGTCACTTATAAATCTAAAACAAAAATAAAATTAACTCTTTTAAAATAGTGATTTTAAATTGTTACTAAGAAATCTTATTAGTTTTATATGAAATTTTTTGAAAATTCTAATTTTAAGGTTAGTATTGGCATTTTAGCATCAATTTTCTCTTATATATACATTACTCAATTCATGTTATTTTCAACTCAATGAGTGCTCAAATTTGTGTAGTCATAATATGGTCAAAGGTAGCAAGCTTGTCTAAATTAAAATGTGTGGTACCTTGAGTTGAAAATGACTCACATGACATGAGTCGAGTAAAAGATATATAAAAGAGAGGTTAATATATATTTAAATGGCCAACTTGCATTCCAAATAAAGGAATTTTGAAATTTCTCAATAGGAGCTAACATAATATATCTATGAGGGACTAAAAGCGTTACTTTAAAAAATAACTAAGTGATGAAAATTATATTTCAAACTAATAAGAGATTGAGTTTACACTAAGGTATATAACTCAAGAATCAAAAGTGTTATTTTATCTCGATCTATTATATAATTAAAAATATTATAATATAAAAAATACAATATAATACCTACTACTATAAAATGTATTGTACCTACTTATATTTTTGTAAAAAAAATTATAGATATTTACAAAAATACCATAACCTCTTTCTATTTATATTAATAGGCATGATTTTATTTTGACATGGTGGAATTTTTTCTTATTTTGTACCATTAAATAACAATTTATATTTTTAATTTCAAAATTATAGTTAAATATTAATTTTTATCTAATTATTTTAGTGGACATATACAATGGTTTTTTCTAAAAGACAACGGAAGGAAGTCAAGTATTTTTTTTAAAAAAAATTATTCATGTTACTTAATACTTACCCGCAGTAACAGTCACTATGCAAATCTGTGTAATGTGTGAACTTCACATTGTAACCCCTAACCAGTAAAGGACCACAAGGAGTTAATCGGATCAAATCAAGAAGGTCAATAACCCGCTCCTATTGAGAATTAATTTTGTGATTACTAATCAACTGTCTGATCAACATTATGTTGAGTTGCCTTGTGTAAAGATTTTCTTGTCATTACTAATGAAAGACCAAAATGAGAAAACTTGAATAGAAGATCAATAATGAGTCAATGAGTAGACATTAGACAATTTTAATAGTCTTGAGTACAACCATTAGATGTCAAAATAAATAAATAATACAATTAGAATGTTTAATGATAACTTTTCACAAAAAAAAAAAAAAGAATATGTAATAATTTTTTATACATTTAAAGAAATTTAGATTTAGACTTAAAAATTTTATATAAAATTTCAAATTTAGAGGACTAAATTATACTTCATTTTTCCCATTACATATGTCATTATATTATTCATTCATATTGTTAAATTAACATTTCCTTATTTATTTTATTTAACAATTTTTTATAATTTTCAAATATGACTTTTTGTATACAATAAAATTTTAAAATTTTTATTGCAAATATTTAAATTTTATTCATTAAAATTAAAATAAATATTAAAAAATTATACTAAAAATAATTTAAATAAAAATTAATTATCTGGAAAATTAACTAAACAATTGAGGGAGTAAAATATATTTAAGGATAAAATAATTTTGGTTGGTAATTTTATGATTTGACTATATATTCATATTGAGATTTTGCCTGACTTGATTTATGGAATTTCAGCATGAAAATATATGTCTCAGAATTTTTTGATTCGTTTTATCCATATAAATCATTCTTTCTGTAATGCATTGGAGCAAGAAAAGTATGTGCAAAATACTAGGGAATAATAAGAGTATCATCATGCAAAGGTTCATGCCTATCCACTTGGTAATATATATATTGAATTTATGAAAGATTTGATTAAAGTGATTTTAAAATAAAAAAAAATTGATATATTCATGAGTTAAAAATTAAACGAATTTTATACATGACTAATGAAAATATGTTATTTTTGGATTTTGACTGAATGTGATTCATACTCAATAGTTAAATATTAAATTTAGCAGATTTCTAGAACTCTAAGATCAAAAGTTTTTTTTTTTTTTTTTTTTTAAAAAAAGATACTGCATTGTAACAGAGTTAGTAGTACTAAAAAAAAGATCAAAAGTGAAAAAAAAAAAAGGATAATAGTCTTGAAACAAAAATTGAAAAATTTGTAGCTACAACAAAAAAAAAAAAAAATACATATGCATTTCTTTAATTTAGAATCAAATGTTTACAATACCTTTATTTAAAAAAAATTATTTATTATCAATTTTTGTAAAAAAAAAAATAAAAGAGATATAATTCCATTAGTTATATTGCCTTTATTTTTTACAATAAAATATTTTAATTTTTTTGAAAATCAATATTTTTTATTGTAAAAAATAAAGACAATATAACTAATGGAATTATATTTCTTTTTAATTTTTTTAAAAATAATGAATACATTTTTTTTGAATAAAGGTATTGTAAGCATCTAATTCTAAATTAAAGAAATGCATATGTATTATTTTTTTGGTTGTAGCTACAAATTTATTTAATTTAATTAAAGTAATAGAGTAGGGCACTTAAACCTAACTTATTCTTGACATAATATTCTACAGGTATGATTGTAAATCTCTTATCATGATGATTCTAAAACATTATTTGTAATTAAAATGATTAGAAACATTTTAAAAAAAAATCAATCATGGTATAGTCATTATTTAGTATAACTTCAATATCATTATGTAAATATATTACGGAGTATATTTCAATTTTCTTAAAAAAGGATCCTAGATTCTTTATACTAATGAGAATAGCATTATAACTACTCACATTGCATGTTTAGTAACAATCTTTACTGCATAATTAATATATAAATAATATAATACTTCTTCGTATGCATTATGATTCATTCTCTTGTACAACCATACTTGTATCCTTGTATCTCATTTTGTGGTTCTCACTATATCCCTTCATAATCTATGCATTTTAGTTACTCCTTACTCCTTATTATCATCAGATTTTTGCATTTTTCTCTCTATCATTATTATACAAATACGTAAACCAATTAAGGAACATTAATTTAAAAATACACATTGGGCATTGGTCTAATCGTGCAAAACGCATGTAATAACTAGTAATAATAATAATAATAATAATAATATTATGTGGAGATGGTGGTGGTGGAGGAGATGGTTATGGACTTATGGTGGTGTTGGTGTTGGTGGTAGTAGTGGTGGTGGTGTGGTAGTGAACTAGTGGTGATGGTGGTGGTGGTACATGGTGGTTGTGGTGGGGTGTGGTAGTGGTGTTGGTGTTGGTGGTGGTAATGGTGGTGTTGGTGTTTGTGGTGGTA
Source organism: Ipomoea trifida (assembly GCA_003576665.1). Lineage (NCBI taxonomy): Eukaryota > Viridiplantae > Streptophyta > Magnoliopsida > Solanales > Convolvulaceae > Ipomoea > Ipomoea trifida. The sequence goes on along the minus strand of CP025652.1, from coordinate 20,818,672 downwards.
GTGGTGGCGGCGGTGTTGGTAGTGGTACGGTTGGTGGTGGTGTGATGGTGTTGGTGATGTTGTAGTTGTGGTGGTGGTAATAATAATAAGAGTCATTTCCATTTTTGGTCCTACTGTTATTGGGGCATTGTCAATTTTAGTCCACTTCATTAATTTTTGTCACATTACGGCCAGTCTTATTTAGTCTTTGCCACTTTTAGTCCACTATTAAAATTTTTGTCAAATGACCGTCCAAAATAGGGATATTTTTGGTCTTTTTCATGCTTTGGTCATCTCATTGACCATTTGCAGTGGTTTTCTTTACACATTTTCATCTAATGAAGAGGTCCGGCGTAAGCCATGTGAACCACATTACAAAGCCATGGCTTTCGCCGGACCTCTTCCTTAGATGAAAATGTGTAAGGAAAACCACTGCAAAGGGTAAAGAAGATGATCAAAGCATGAAAAGACCAAAATACCTCTGTTTTGGACGGTTATTTGACAAAAATTTTAACGATGACTAAAAGTGACACAGGCTAAATAAGACTGGCCGCAATGTGGCAAAAATTAATGAAGTGGATTAAAATTGGCAATGCTCCAATAACAATAGGACCAAAAATGGAAAGGACTCTAATAATAATTTGAAAACTAACTTAAAAAAGAAGAGAGAGAAGAGAGATGAAAAATAAATAATTTGGAAAATGTCTTCCGACTAAAAACTAGCAAGGAAGACATTTTTCTGCCAAATTGTACATTTTCTCGGTTTACCAGAATAGATATTTTCTTTTGATTTTATTTTCCTTGAGTACCCAAATACTGAAAAATCCAAAAAATGACTTCCGAAAGTCATTTTCAAAATTTCCAAACGGACCCTAAATTACTCTATATCACAACTCAGATATCTTACCTATTAAAAAAAATCCTAAGATTCTCAAGAATGTTAGGTTTCAAAGTGTGTGAATCTAAACCAAACAACAGATGCTTGATTTTATTCTTTCTTTTTTTCTTTTATAATTTTCAACCAAAAACAGTCTCATAAGAAAAAATTTTATTCCTTTTTATCCATATAAATGATTCTTTCTTGAACGTATTGGAGCAAGGAAAGATATTATGGAGTAAATGAAATAAGCATAATATATGTGAAAAAGAAATTAAAACTAGAATCATGACTGATTTCAACCAAAACATTACTTTAGCATAATTAGCAATTTTAGCACTTCATATATTACTTTATTACAAAAAGAATATGCAAAATTCTATTAAGATCAAGTACCATCATGCAAAGAGTCATGCCCATCCACTTAGTCATCATATTGAATTTATAAAAAGAATTGTTAATTCCGACTTTGATTTTTTTTTTCTTTTTGTTGAGTACTTACTGTCTCAACTGACCTACTGTCTCTGTTACAATGTAGTATCTGTTCATAACTACTTTTTCAAGTGACCTACTGAAGCACAAAGAGTTTTTTCAACTGACCTACTGAAGCACAAAGAGTCATAACTATTTTCTCAACCTACTGAAGCACAAAGAGTCAACAGTTGCCTTTCTCAACCTACTGAAACACAAAGAGTCAACAGTCGCTTCCACTGAAACTCGAACCCACTCCCTTTTATATGGGAGTGTAAACAGGGTGCCACTAGACCACAAGGTCATTGGCCTCGACTTTGATTTATGCATATTACGTTTAATAAATTTTAAAAGTGATCATATTTTAAAATTGAATTCACCTTATAATGTTCACATCCAAAAATAAATTTTTATATTCATTAATTACTCATGAGTTTGTCAACCTCTCCATGAGTTAGAAAAAGATAGAGGATTGTAGAGTTGTGACATGCCAAGAGGTGCGGGGAAGGGTGGTTAAAAAAGATTAAAAAAAAATAATCAAGTTATGTCACATCAAGAAGTGAATAATTAAGATGTGAATTTAGGAGCGGTGCATAGAGTTGTTTTTGTTTCAATTCTGATCTCTTAACTAAAAGTGACAATTTCCAAAAAAAAAAAAAAACTAAAAGTGACAACATTTTAACAGTGGGGGGTGGGGGCAGATTTACTTCTTAATCAAATAAGAAAATTAATTAAGCTGTGCCACATCAAGAGGTGAATATTTAAGATGTGAATTTAAGAGGGGCTTGTACTGTCGTTTTTGTATAAATTTTGATCTCTTGACTAAAAGTGACAAAATGTTAACAGTTAAGTATTATATTTAATTCTGACCAAATGCGTTATCAGCATTAAATTTAGCTATAGTTCAAATTACATTAAATAACTCTAATAATGCAAGTATTGAAATGTTAGTAAATTTTACAATGATGTATGCTTTTTAAAACTGTACTTTCTACTTTGATAAAAGGTACATATAAGAGAGAATATGTTCTGCAAACATAAAGTACATTTCATAAAGTACATTTTATTAAATAATATAAGATTTTTTAGAATGTTAAATTTAAAATTATGTCTACCTAAATCCAACGTCACATGAAAAGAATCAATTTTTTTTTTTTAAAATGACATAAATAAGAATCTAACCAATAATGCTTGGTACATCATAACACACAACATTGGAACATTGAATCGAACATTTAGAAACTCTCCATGCTCAACTTGATTCAATGGATTAAGCCTAAGAAAATCCATGGCGATGGAATAAAAGTATGCCAATAGTGCAAAAGAATTGGAACAAGTGCCTAAACTAGTCACGTTGATATTATACAATATTTACATTGATGCGCACTAACACGTCTGTCAAAAATATATCTTTGGCCCCGAAAGGAGTACTGTCAAGTGTGTGAAACATAATTCTCACGAGTATTAAAAGATTACGAATTTGATTTTTGTCAACACTCTTTCGATCGAGCTTGTCACGCAGAATCATCATCTTATTGCAGTATATATCTCTCATATGTGATTTACAAGTTATTACATATACAAGTACATGATTTATCCCGTGCAGACCCTCAAGTAGTAACTGAGGTTACCAAAAGAATATAAAAATAATATCCCTACTCCGTACTAAATAATTAAGGCTAAAGTGTCATTTAGCACCATGAACTATATCGAATTATTCATGCCGCACCATGAACTTTCATATCGTATATATCGAGCCACAAACCAAAAAAAAAAATTCACCTAGAACTTTTAGCAGGTTTTCTTGTCTTCCTACTGACATGGCGTAGGTTTCCCACTGATGTATCATTTCTTTTAGCCTTATGTTGTCCATGTAAGCATTTATATATTAATTTTTTTTATTTTTTTAAAAAAATATTATATTAAAATAACAAGAATTTTCTTCTATTTATTTTCGTAATGTATACTTTTTCAATTTTGCAATTCCAATGTTTCAATTTTATTTAGTTTTTTGTTTTTTCAATTTTTCAAATTTATAGAAATTCTTTATTTTCATAATGTATTCTTTTTTTAAAAAATTTTTTTAATATGTAAATGCTTACATGGATACATAAGGTTAAAAGAAATGTCACATCAGTAAGAAATCTATGCCATGTCTGCAGGAAGACAGGGAAACCTGCTAAAAGTTCTAGGTGAATTTTATTTTTTGGTTTGTGGCTCGATATATACGATATGAAAGTTCAGGGTGCGGCATGAATAATGAGATATAGTTCGTGGTGTTAGATGACACTTTAGCCAATAATTAATAAGTTCAAGTATCATCATTCAAAAAGTCATGACTATCCATATATACTTGGGTCGATCATCACATTGAATTGATAAAAAGAATTGTTAATTCCAATTTTGATTTATGCATACAACGTTTTTTCACCTTTTTAGTAATTAAACTAATTTTTACACGCGCATTGCGCGACCGATTTAATGTTTAATATTTGTATTTAAATAAATAATTCAAAGTATATCGATGCAAGATTATATAGAAGAAGTTCATTAGAGTTGACATTAAAATTAATGTTTGTACTTTTCAAAAATATTTATTTATACTTATTGTAGTTGGTATGATATTAGCTTAGGTAGTAGATACTACTTTTGGTTGGAGTTACTTTAAGTTTTGTTAATTCACTTTTGGATAGGTTTGTCATTGTCTTCGTCTTCCTTGCTTATCCACTTCTTTATGTTGGTAGTGTCTTATCTACACTATCCCCAACCTCGACCGGCCTCTCTTCCACCGCCGGCCTCTGATTCCTCACCCTTCGACACTCAATCAAATTATGCCCAAACCCCCACCGCACAAATTGCACCACCCTATCACTAATTTCTATTCAGTTCCTTGCCAAAACTGGCATACAATCCCGTTTCTCTGTGAATTTAACAAGGTTGCAAAAATCGCTAGGCGCCCTCTAGGCGCCTGGGGGGCGCCTAGCGCCTAGGCCGCCTAGGTTTTTTTTTTTTTTTTTTTTTTTTTTTTTTTTTTTTAATTTTTTAAAAAAAATTAAAAAAAAATATTTTAAGTGTTAATAATTGTAAAGTGTTTAATATTGTAAGTCTTTACACTTTAATAGTTAAATATTTTTTTGAAAGGAGTTAAATATTTAATACTTATTAAGTTATTAGTTATTATTTATTAATTATTAGTGCATTACTTATTAGTTTAATTTAGTTATTACTTATTATTTTATTAAGTTATTACTTATTATTAGAGTATTAGTTAATACATTATAACATTAATAATTTAAATGTTTCAGATTTATAATTAAAAAAAAAAAAATCAGTCGGCCGGCCTAGGCGCCGCCTAGTCGGCCGGTGGCCTAGGCGGCCCAGGCGGGCTAGGCGCCCGGCCGCGGACGAGGCCGATTTCGGCCTTCCTTGACGCAGCCGGGCGGCGCCTAGGCGCGATTTTTGCGGAATTTAACCAAAATATTGCGAGTATATATCTAGCACTCCAATGTGAGCGGCACCACCAATCACGAACATCTTCTTGAACTTAGCTCTAATTTCATCAATCTGATGCTTCTCCTTCAGGAATTTTCCAATTAATGTGAGTTTTCCTTCATTCTTTTCCAGCCTTCTCCAATTCACATCTCTAATCTTCACCGCCGGCCTCCCCTGTCTCATTTCAAAATTTTCAGATCATAATGAAATTTCCAAAATTTGACGACACTCCAATCGTCGGAACGACGCCTACTGTCGGCCACCACGGCAGCACTACCGTAGCACCACCTGACTCAGCCGTCATACTGTACTGGAATGCGCATGTTTAAATTCGTGTATGAATGTATGAATTTTGGGCAATTTGGGTATTTAAATATTAGGGCTTTGTGTATTGAAGCAAAATGATGAAATGGCTGCCATGTCATACTTTTAATACCTATTTAAACACGTCAAAAATAAAACACCTCCCACCAGCATATTATTACCTATAACTTGAAGGAAACTTGTAAAAAATTCTAGGTGAAAAAAGTTTAATAGTTTGTGATTCGAAACAACAGTTATGAAAGGTTAGGGTGGCATGAAAAATCTATTTTAATTCATGGAGCAGAATACCACTTTAGCCAATAAATTTTAATGAGTTATTTCCACTTTTGGTCCCACGACTATTGGACCATTTCCACTTTTGGTCCCTGACTATTAAAATTTCCAGATTTGGTCCCACGACTTTTAAATCTCTACCACATTTGGTCCCACGACTTTTAAATTTCTACCACATTTAGTCCTTCCGATCAAAATCCGGTCACCGATGACTATTTTTCCGGCGAATGAAATAAATTAAGGGTAAATTTGTCATTTCCTTTTTTATTTAAAAAAAAAAAGAAAAAAAAACCCAACCCCTGCTTTTCTGCGGCCATCTTCCCCAACCCCAACCCTTCTGCTGTTCGGCGCCAGCAGAAGGGTTTGGGGGTTTGGGGGTTTTCTTTTTTTCTTTTCTTTTTTAAATAAAAAAAGAAATGACAAATTTACCCTTAATTTATTTCATTCGCCGGAAAAATAGTCACCGGTGACCGTATTTTGATCGGAAGGACCAAATGTGGTAGAGATTTAAAAGTCGTGGGACCAAATGTGGTAGAGATTTAAAAGTCGTGGGACCAAATCTGGAAATTTTAATAGTCAGGGACCAAAAGTGGAAATGGTCCAATAGTCGTGGGACCAAAAGTGGAAATAACTCAATTTTAATTAAAATGACATAAACGAGAATCTAAGCTAAGGAATGTTTTCTGGGTTGTTATGCCGTGGACCCAGGTCCACCTTGCAAGGTGGACCTGGGTCTACATTCACATATACTATACTCTACATTCATAATTTGTAAACTCCACATTCACACATTACATGATTATAGGTTTAGTAACTATACTCTACATTCACATACACTATACTCTACATTCACAATTTGTAAACTCCACATTCACACATTCAAAACTCTATATTCACAGGTCCTATACTCCACATTCACACATTACAGGGCTACAAGTTGCTAGAACTTCTTAACTCTACATGCATAACTCTACATTCACGATTTCTATACTCCATATTCACAATTTGAAACCTCCACATTCACACATTTATGGACAACTCTACATTCGCACAATCATAAATCTACATTCACGATTTCTATACACTACATTCACACTTTGAAACCTCTACATTCACACATTTTCTAGACAACTCTATATTCAGCAATATGTTTACTTAAAAAAAAAAAAAAAAAAAGACAAAAACGACGTAGTTTTGGACCCAGGTCCATCTTGCAAGGTGGACCTGGGTCCTCCACAGCATAATTTGCGATGTTTTCCCTTTTAAAAAAAAAGAAAAAAAAATGAAAAAAAGAAGAATCCAACTAATGCTGGAGCGTCGTCATAACACCCAACATTATTCCTCTTCAAAAAAAAAAAAAAAAAATCACCCAACATTTAAATATAGAATCCAACATTCAGAAACTCTCCATTCTCAACTTGAATTAATGGATTTAAGCCTAACAAGTAACAATAAATATCCATATTGATGGAATGAGAATATGCCAATAGTTTGGTGCAAAAGATTTGGAACAAGTTGCCTAAACCATTCATGTGGATATTGTACAATATTCATATAGATGCACACTAATACTTCTGTCAAAAATATATATATGTTTATAACGAAAATTAAAAGATGCCAATTGCAGAGTACAACCGAAGTAAATATACAATTGCCTCGAAAATGGTGACTGGGTGTACAGTATGGACATAATTTTTGCACCAAAAGTCACGAGCTCAATTCTTTCCAACACCCTCTTGATTGAAGGACTACATATACCAGATTAAAAGTTGTAGATTCAATTTTGAATTACTATTTATGAAATCAAATGTAGAATTAATTCAAACAAAAATAGTAAAAATAACATCATGTTGTAAATAATTAGATGTGTATATTACTAGAGTTATTATACTTTGACAATATATCTTCATCTTTATTACTCTTATAGTCATATTAGAACTCTGTATATCTGGTATATATTGGACTAAAGGATGATTAATAAGAATATTCATTATTCTCTCCAGATTTTGTCTTTCATTTTATCTCATTACTTTATTGCAATTGAAACCATACAACTATTCACGCAATCGATGATACATCCAGTTTCACAATACATCACTCTTTTTCAATTTCCCTTGAAAATTATAATTGCAATAAAAAAATTTTATGGGGCGGCTGCTGTCTCTGTTGCTCAACTTCGGCTTCCACCGCCGGCCTCCAGCCGGAACTCTAATGGAGCTTTAGGCCGGCGGTTTTGGTCACCTTCTACGTTTGCTCTTGCTCTTCTTCCGCCCCGGCCAGTGTCGCAAGTCCGTCCGCCTCCCATCACCGCCATAGATCTTCGTCTTCCGTTTTCTTTCTTTTGAATAAAATAATAGTAGGTATGTATTGGGGTTTGTGTTGGTAGTCTTGAACTCCCAACTCTACTTTGACTTTACCCACTTTTTATTTTCTCTATTATTGTGTTTTCCTCTCGTTACTTTCACGAGCATTTTTCATCTCGTTACTTTCCCAAGATTTTCATTTTCATTAGCATAAATCGTTTAGTTTGGTTTGGCAAGTGTTGATCTTATCTTGGGCGAGCAAAAAAGAATTGATGACGAAGACCCAGATTTTTGATGAAGCTTTAAGCTCCCTGAAGGAACATAGCTTCCTAGTTATGAAACAGTCTGCGATTCAAGTTTTCTATAGCATAGTTAGAAAAGTTGTTTCTATGTCTGACTATAAGGAATGATTTACCATTTCATTGATCATTGATGTAAACGTTTTATGTTATGAATTAATGGAATAGCTACGTTTACTTTCAAAAAAAAAATTATGGGGCGAATATAATGCCAATTAAATGCAAATAGTCAACTAAATAAAATTAAAATGAAAGGACAACTTTTTTTTTTTTAAGATATAAAAAAATATAGCATGCATTTTTCTAAGAAATAATAATAACAACAACAACAACAATAAAAGAATCTTAAGAAAATGTTAATTAATGTTTCTTTTTTAAATTTGCCTCATAATGTAAATATCCTTATAATCTTATATAACAATAAAACTATTTACACTCGCTCATTGGTTACTCGTGAATTTACATACCTTATGACGACGTATTAAAAACAGACTTCTTAATAATCAAATACAAAAAATCTATTCAAATAGTGCCACATTACAAGGTAAATGTCAAGAATTAAATTTAGGAGGGGATGTAGAACTACAATCACTTGATTCACTTCGGTTTACTGGAATTGGAATTATTTGGAGTTTCAATTCCTACAAACTATGAATTCTATGGTTGGTTGGTAGGAATTTTTTTTTTTTTTTTCCCTTAGAGTTTCAATTCCTAAGTTTGAAGAAATTGGAACTCTATGGACTTTTTAATATTTAAAATTCCTCATCACTCAGGAAAAATTAGTAAATATATTATGTATGAATATTTGAATCTTTAAACTAATTAATTTCTTTTCTAACAACCAAACAATATAATATAAAATTTCTCATTATTTTTCAATAAAATTTAAATTATATTCCTCATAAATTATTGTTTTCACAAATCAAAAAAGTTGTTACTCTTTTCTCTTGTTTTTTTTTTATTTTTTTTTTAGATAACAAGGAAAACCTACCACCAATACCCGATGATGTGTATTGGGTAAACCTTGTTTTTGTGTACTAATTTTTAAACCACATTGAGAGAAAACCATACCAATGTCTAAATAGATTTTAAAAACAGTGAGCTAAAATATAATTGATAAAAATTTCAAGTAAAAGAATTAAATTAGACATAATCATATACATAGTAGTACAATTTGACATGTAAAAAAGTAATGAAAAGTATATTTTTTTTTAAAAGAAAAGAAAAGAAAAAATTAACTATTGAGACATTGAATTGTGGTTGTACTTAAAAGATAAGTAAATACAATGAGCTTTAATATTCTCTTTTTCTCTTAATATCTTTAAGAATATCTGTCTATAGTACAGTCGTCATTCTGTTCCAAGTACTGTCGGGCACTCTTTTTTTTTTTTTTTTTTAATGACGAACTTGTAGCTACATATTATTGGAAGGAACATCTTGTGTGACAAGTTTAACCGAAAGAATGTTGATAATAATTAAACTCATATATTTTTATACTAGAATCATGCTTCATCTACTCAATTATCCATTTTGAGTGATTTTGGGCATCTTGAAATTAACTACAAAAAGGGCAATAGCATGTGGATGATGCCTTATAAGAGATTCCCTTGAAAAAGAGCAAAATAGTAGGGAATCAATGTATATTGGTATTATTTTTTTTAATTAAAGAGAATATAAGTTGGTTAAATTTATTCATCGAATCGATATATATATATAGGGTCATGTTCAGGTGTGGCCGTGCCTTCCTGTGCGGCCGTGCGGTTCACACCACTCAATATTACGAAATACACCACTCAATGTTAAGAAACACACCACACAAATATGCACTGTGGTGTGTTTCTTAATATTGTGGTGTGTTTCATTAAGTTTCATTCTGGTGTGTTTCTTAACATTGAGTGGTGTATTTCGTAACATTGAGTGGTGTGTGACCGCACGGCCGCACGGGAGAGCACGACCGCATTTGAACCAAAATATATATATATATATATATATATATATATATATATATATATATATATGCTCAAATGTGATCGCATTTTTTCGTATGGTCGGTTAGAAAAATGCACAACAATGAAAATCCACAAAAACACTACATAACTTCTCTGTCCCTAAATCTATATTTTCGAAAACTGTGTGGTGTATATTTGCATACCTAGTGGAACATTACTTATTATGGAAAATGTAATACTTTTGATTGAAAATATAATACTTTTACATCAACATGCAAAATTATTACTATACATTTTTCTTCAAAAGTATTACATTTTTCCTTATAAATGACAAAAATTTTATTCCTGATTATTATTACATTTGAGCATATAAGTATGACATTGCGCATATAAGTATGGCATTTGCATGTTGATTCAACTCGACCCGACCCGTCTCACAAATAAGGAATATTTGTGAAACAGTTTCACACAAGTGTAACCCTACTTTTGAAGTGTTTAAAAAAAAAGAAAGAAAAAAAAAGGAAAAAGTCATGAGGAGAGGGAGACAAGAGTCGTGAGAAGTCTCACATTTACTGAGAAGAAAATAATATGTATGTTTGCTTCAAAAAATTGTTCCCTATTTTTTGTTTTATAATTTTACAGTTTTCATATTCTCTGTATTCAATTCTGTTAAGAAAATTTGTTTAGTAATGCTCATTTTTTAAATTTATTTTTTTAAACTAACTTTATAAACACAAATTTAATTTTAATTAAGTGATTTTTAAAACTTATATTTAAAATATTTTTTGATATGTTTGGTTTAAATAATGGAATACATATAATTTTTAATTTAAGTCCAATATATGTAAAATTTTTACATTTGATATCTGAACCACCTTTATATCCGTATATAATATAACTAAAAATATATATAAACCAATAACCTATTAAGTTCACCTGTAGTTTAGATAATATTAATTTTTCTGAGCTAATATTTAAAATATTTTTTGGATGTATTCATTTGAATGAAATATATATATATATATAAAATTTTTACTTTGAAGTCTAATATATGTGAAATTTCAAAATCTGATATCCAGACCAAAATTATATTATTATATAACATAACTAAAAATATCCAAACCAATAATCTATTGAGTTCAATCTAAAACTTGGTGCAGAGTTCAAGTTTTAATTGTGATAATGTGAATAATATCTGCCGATCAAATTGAGGTTCGTGCGCAGAATTGGCACACATATACGTGACACCGAGACAGAAACGCCCATGACATACATAAGCAAACGCGCGAGCAGAAAGAAACGCAAACTAAGATGAAGAATACATTATATTGGTAAAGAGTATAAGCCACTCGTGCTCCTACCCGCGAAGAAGAACTGCCTTTGGTTATGGAATCCTTCACAACAAAATAAGAGGGGTGAAATTCAAAAAATACATTATTCTTAAACACAAACTTTTGAACAGAAAGTAAAGATGCGGACAAACCAGGAACATGAAGAACACAAGACATATAAAAAGACCTAGAAGAGGTAGAAAACGATGTACAACCAAAACTAGAAAATAGAAATAGACAAGGCCTTACCATTATCAACACGCAAAGTGTCATTACCTATGTATTCTTTAGACACAAAGAGCTTGAATATCAAGAGTAGCGTGATCAGTGGCCCCTGTGTCAGGGAACCAATTCTGAGTGGCCAACTTCGCACCTGAGCCAGGAACATCCTGATAGACCATATGTGCCTGGCAAAATAGCGATGATAACACGCCATCGTAGTATGTCCCAGCAAATCACAAATTTGGCAACGCGGATTGTTTCAAGATCGCTGCTGACCACCACGTCCTCGGCCTCAAAACTGTTGCCCACCATTCGAATTACCAAACTGTACACCGCCTCTCCAATTCGAACCAGATTGCTGATGATTCCCACGCTGACCACCGCTTCTCCAAACTGCCCACACTGACTAGAATGCCCAAAACTGCCGCAACGAGCTATATTCGCCACTAGCGTTGACGACCCACCATGAGTTGCTGGAAAATTATCGGCCATAAAAAATTTCTGGGCGCCAAGAAAATCAGCCAACTCCTCCAATGTCATCGGCGTCGCGCGCGTAGAGAGAAAAGTCATGAGAGCCCGGAACTCTGGACGAAGACCGCGAAAGATGAACAAATTCTACTCGTCGACGGAAACTGGCCTTCTGGTGAGCACCAAGTCCTCCACTCGCCTTGCCCAGCAACTGGCCAAGCAAGTGGATGTGTTTGGTTGACAGGTTTAGCTATCAGGAATGAGTATCAAAGTCATTGTTATTGTTTGGTTGACAGGTTTTTAGAACACTACTATGTGTTTTGATTACCTCATTAATTGCAAAACGCATTCCCTAATAAAATAAGGGTTTCATTTCCCTTCCTCCTCCTCTTCCCCAATTATTAATAATCATTCTCATTCCACACTACTACCAAACATGCAAAATACTTTCATCAAAACACATTACCATTACCAAGTATTTGATACTCATTCCGATTCTGATTCCCATGTGCGAACCAAACACACCCTTACTCTCGCATGAGAAGAAGATGTCAGCGCCATCTCAATCGCACTCCAAACCTCCATGGAAGTCCTCCGTCCTACTGCTAAGTGCATTACTTCCTCCAATAGAGAAGAAATAATCATGGAAAGTATGGCTTGGTCTTGCTAGACCCAAACACCATACGCTAGATTCAGAGGGACGACAGCGACAGAGGAAGCCTCAGTAGCAGGCAATGGTAACGTAGCCGACAGACACGAAACAGAACCATCAACATATCCCAAAAGATTTTGACCCTAAAGAAAGGGCACAAGTTGCGTCCATCAAAATAAAAAATTTCAATTTGTTAACTTAATACTCACAAAATGGTGAGCAGTGGATATGAAGTTTGGCAAGGAAGGTATGACGGCATCAGAAATAGTCCGCTAGGAAGAGATACCAGCAGAACCATCATTGTTAGCCATGGAAGAGAAACCTAGCAACTAATACTAGATTGGGATTATATTATTCAAAACGTATCAAACCTGTACAAGATTACATAGAGAGAGATATACAAACTACAGAGTTATAGATAGACTAAAAGTATAATATAATGAGAGTCCTAATAGGATGTAGTATTACACATAAAATGATATACATTTCATATGATGTAATGTATTTTGATCAATTAACTACCAAATCATAAGATTGCTTAAATTAATAATTAACCAATTAAAATAAATCACATAAAATCAACATGTCCACAATATTTCAAACAATTTTTTTTGTTGATAATAGTTAATTACATGAATGTGTGGGGTGGGATGTGTTGTCAGTCACTATGATAGCCATTTTCCAACTCATTATTTGATCTTTTATGACTTTGAAGGTCATTTTTTTGTGCTTGACCACCATTCGAAAGGATTGGTGGATTTCCCTTTTTCATTACCCTTTTGACCATTTTATCCTGAATTATACAAAACAAAAAAAAAAAACTATTTTATTGTAACTTAGGAATTAAAGATATATATATATATATATATATATATATATATATATATATATATATATATATATATATATATATATATATATATATTACTTTGTTCAAAGTTATTTTTGGTTCATCCTTTTATAATAATAAAGGTGTTATTTGTTAAATTGTAGCTAAAAGTACATTTGCAAGTTGCATGTGTGACTCTTTTATTTATTTAAACAAAATATAATAACCCATTTTGATCTCTTTTCTTTACTTCTCTCCCCCACCTTTATACTGTTAAAATATTTTGAAGGAAAGGAAATTAAATTAATTAGTAAAACTTAAAGATATGGTTCAATGTTACCATTTAAAAATTAAAGATTAATACATGATAATGTAACATGCCAATCATGTGGGGCCAATAAATAAGCATATATATATATATATATATATATATATATATATATATATATATATATATATATATATATATATATATATATATATATATATATATATTTATATATATATATATATTTATATATATAAACTTAAGGCGCATTAATTCGAGATACTTGATCATTCGCATCTATGTTGCCATGAAACGCACTTTTTTTTAAAAAAAAAAAAATCTTCATTTTGAGTCGTTGGTCTAGATTAGATCAACGACTCAGATCTCATCTTATTTTTTCCTAGGAGACTCTCTCCTGTACTCATAAATTATCTTTAACCTCTAGGATTCTCACTCCTCAACTCGGATTAATCTTGAACTCTCAGGATCTCGCCCCTAGAGTCACAGCAGAGGTAAATCATGAGTTACGTACCCAATCAGTCTGCCGGTCAAGCTTAGTGTTTATGCACGCACAAGATATCTAATCCACCTTTCATCATCTTGGACATTTTTCCCATTCACGTTTGTAATGGAATTATGAACGCCACACTGCTACTTTCAGTCGTAACATAAAATCTGGCAACGAACCATTACGCTAAGCTCCGGAGCAACTTTGATCTTATTTTCTTACCTTTAGGAAGGATTGGATAAACTTTACCTCTTACGAGGTTTTGCTTTTCTGCAATAAAAATTAATTTATTGTATATAACATTCATTGGGCAAATTAATTATTTTTTTTAATTATGTTATTTAACACATTTTTATAACTTTTAAATTCGGTATTTTGTGCTTTTAACAAAATATTTTGATGTATTTTTTAACTATATTAATTTTATTTAATAACGCTAAATTATATTAAGTATTACTAAAATTAAGTTATAAATAAGTTAAATCAAATCTAATTATTTTGCCAAGACCTTGTGGTTTAGTGGCACCCGATTGCACTCCCATATGGAAGCGGATGAGTTCGAGCCTTAGGGAATGCGATATGGACTACTGTATTGTAACAGAGTCAGTAGTACTAAAAAAATTACTTTGAGACGTAGAGAATAATACACTATATATTTTATAATAGAGTGACTAAAACATTATTTTAAATGCAAAAGAATAAATAAAAATTGATGAGATCAAATTATCAAAACAATTATGCCACTTCCACTGTACTTCTATCTTTCTGGTTAAAATTTTCATAATTGAAAATTTCCCACCACTTTGATCATTCTAATTACAATTTATCTAAATGACCTTGAAGTTAAAATTTCTATAGTTGAAGTTATATATCACTCTGATGGGCTATTTGGTTGGATGTATATGTTGCAATTCATTTACAACACAATTCTTTGATCACCCATATTACAGTGTTTGGTTGGAGGGAATTACAATTCTACCGAATTGCAATTCTATTGGAATTCTTGGACCGTCCCATAGGAATTGTAATTCGGAGTAATGGGAAAGGAAAAAACTAAGAAAGTGTCCCTTTTGCCCTTAATTATTATTATTATTATTATTATTACACAAGGACATTTTAACCTTTATATCACTTTTTCACTTTCAATTCCCAATAATTATATTCTTCTTTACCAAACAATGTAATTTGAACTCCTACTTTATTCTCATCGAATTACAATTCATTTCCTCCTTAATTCCTTCATTCCAATCAAACACTTATACAAATAACTTTTGAAAGATAGATTAAAGCAATGAATCGGTCCAAGTATTTCCTAAACGTAACTTAGGCAATAATAATATAATTTTGATGACTGATAATTTTCAAGTCTTTGTGATTTGACATTGAGGTCGTGTATGGCTTGATTTATTGATTTCACTTTTCAGTATGAAGAGACCTCAGAATTTTATTCGTAGAGATTAAAGAGACCTCAGAATTTTTGATTCGGTTTATCCGTATAGATCATTCTTTCTTTAATGTACTGGAGCCAAAAAAGAAAATTATCATAATGTGCTATGTCTGACAAAGATACTAAAAATTAGAATCATGATTGATTTCAACAAGAATCCTACTTTAAGATAATTTTATATTCTAGCATTTCATAAATCATTTTATTGTAAAAAGAAAAAGAAAATGCAAAATAACAAAAGCATTGTCAATTGTCATGCCCATCCAATTGCCTATCACATTAAAATTACAAAAAGTGCTAATACCAATTTTGATCTTTCATTTTTACTTTTGATAATCAAATTCAAAATTGACCAAAATCTGCAAGTGGAACTCAGGTCAAATCCAAATTAGTCTCACAATGAAATAATATTAGATGTTGTATTTGAAAATAAATCATAAATGACAAAATTGTGTATTGACTACTGAAAATTTGTCTAAAAGTTATACAGTTTAATAGTTAAGTATTGAATATAATCAATTCTTAACTCAAGAATCAAAAGTGTAAAATCACAATAGTTAAAAGAACAAAGCCGAAATTAACCCTACTGGGGGCATTTGGTTAAAATTAAATCACATAACTCTGATAACATGGGTATTAAAATATTATGTCCTAGTTTTTTTTTTTTTTTTGAATACTACCGACTCTATTATAATGTAGTATCTGTTCATAGCTCTTTCTCAACTTAATGAAGCACAAAGAGTCAACAGTCGCCTCCACTGAGGCTCGAAACCCACTCCCTTTCATGTGGAGGTATAAACCGGGTGCCACAGACTACATGACCTTGTGGTCTAATGTCCTAGTTTGATTCTCGAGAATGTTAAATTCGTAGATGTGACAACCTGAAACAAACGGCACATGAAAAATTAAAGAATAAATTCTAGTTAGAATGACATAAAAAAGAGTCCAAGTAATGGTTGACACATCCCCAACTTGATTTAATGGATTTCAGCCTAAGAAAAATTCACAGAAATGGAAATGAGAATATGGCATTGATTGGTGTTGTGTGTATTGAGTGGGGGTGACAGGGATGATTTTGCAGGGGCCAATTGACACCATGAATATTCTTATAATATTAGTGCTGCCACGGCAACAAAGGCAAAACCTTAATCTATAGGGAAAGACAAATACAATTGCTGCTTGACACCACCTCCACTCTCCCAAAGATTGTTGTCCCATTACTCCAAATCCTCTTTCTTTTTTGCTTCTCTTGTTTTCAAACTTTACTCAGTTTCCCATTCATCAAAAGCCATTGCAGATAACAAAATTATTGCCCTTTGTTTCCTGGGAAAAGCTGTACATATACACACATATCTCTATCATCAACCCTCTTTTCTTTCTTTTTTCTAAAATCTAAATTCTCCTTTCTAAGCTTTGACCATTAATTTGCCCCACTAGGAATTAATTGAATGATAAATACTAGAGTTAATCGCCATTTTGGTCCCCCAATTGTTTTCCAACTATCAATGTAGTTTATAGTTTTCAATTTCAACCATTTTAATCCTCGATTTGTTTAAAATTTTGTCAATTAAACTCTTTCAGGGATCAAAATGGCAATTTTCAAATTTTTAAAATTCATCAATTCAGTCCCCGAAAGAATTTAATTGACGAAGCTTTAAACAATTCAAGAATCCAATTGGATGAAACTGAAAACTAGGTACTACATTGACAGTTAGAAAACAATTGATACCAAAATGATGATTTTTTACTTTGCTTAAAATTGCCTTGACACCATAAGCAAATCCCACATTAACCATTGTTAAGAGTCCCACATTGATAAAATAATAAGAGAGGATACATGGGTTTATAAGGCCATGAGTTAAACTAGCTAATTGGTTGTATTCAATCTTTTAGTGTGATTTGGCCCATGTGCGTTATAGCCCAATTAAGTGACTCTAGCCTAATCTTAGTTTATAACATGGTATCAGACACCCGGTTATGAGTATTAGTGGCCGTCCAAGCTTTTGTAAGCCCGCTTGTTTGGTCCACTTCGGTGGCGTCCAGAGCTTTCGTTTCAAGAGCGGGTCCGATCCAATTTCAAGTGTCAACCGGTTAGATTCAAAATGGCCCGGTTGTCCACTTGAGGAGGAGTGTTAAGAGTCCCACATTGATCAAATAAGAGAGAATACATGGATTTTTAAGGCCACGAGTTAGACTAACTAATTGGTTGGATTCAATCTTTTAGTATGATTTGGCCCATGTGCATTATAGTCCAATCTTAGTTTATAAGAACGGTTGATGTTTGAGTTATAAATGTGGACTCACCCCTTCCCTTTAGAACAAAACAACCATTGTCCCCGAAACTATGATTAATAGACACAAATGGTACTTTCCTTGAGTTTCATCAAAAATATTGAGTGAAAAAGAGCCCACTTCTATCCACTTCCAATATAATAACACTACCCTTGCAATGAAAATGGAAAGAATAAGGAATACGAGAAATAAAAATCCTCTCAATTAATGAGATCAGATATATCTTGATCCCACTGTTCAGAAATGGGAAAACAATGACTTTGCATTGGGATTTCTGTTATCTGTTACAAAAGGACCACTAGTGTGTAATTTCAATAGTTATACCATGGAGCCGGTCCACCTTGCAACGTGGACCCGTCACAATTTACATACTTAATATTTACAATTTATTTCAGTATGTAAATTGTGAATACTTA
Organism: Ipomoea trifida; assembly: GCA_003576665.1. Classification (NCBI taxonomy): domain Eukaryota; kingdom Viridiplantae; phylum Streptophyta; class Magnoliopsida; order Solanales; family Convolvulaceae; genus Ipomoea; species Ipomoea trifida. The sequence goes on along the minus strand of CP025652.1, from coordinate 20,800,272 downwards.
GTATATATATTGTAAACATTCAATATGTAATAAATTGTGTATTTTGAACTCGGGTCCGCCTTACAATATGGACCCGGGTCCACATAATAATAAATAATTTGCCGTGTAATTTTCAATAGTTGTACAATCTTAATAAATCTGATAAAATAAGATTAATGTGACAGGCACATACATTAATATCTCCATTATTCACTTTTCATTATTTGCTTCTTTTCTGTTTTAAAGCTTGATCATATAGCATCACTCTACCATTATAATAAAAATTGTATGACCTTTACTGGACTAATAATTGTAAAAGCTTGATGCAAGATAAAAAAAAAAAAAAGGTCTCAATAATTTCCAAATCTTTAAAATATTTTCATAGTGCAGCTGCCTGCTACTTGGTTAGTTGATTGAAGAGAACAATGCATATGCAAAAAGATATCCAATTGGGTGAAAAGAACACAATTATTAAAGTAGAAAAACTCGGGAGCATACCTATGTCAGCTCTTAAATGGGCTAGGGTCACGCATGGCCTGTTCATTCACCAATAAAAGATGATTCAGAAAAGCAAATGTTATAAAAACTTTTGATCACTTTGTAATGCTCATCATATTGACCAGAAAGGTAAGGCTAAGGTTGCCAAAATAACGTTTCCTGCACGAAAACTGCAATAAAGATTGTAGAAAAGGTGCATAAAAAACCCATCTCGTTTTGCTTGTGTGAGAAAGATACTGAGAAAAGAAACTGCCAATGGTTTTGTGCACTATACAAACTGTGTGACATCATAAAAACAACAAGAAGAGCATGCAACTGCAATGATTCTTGTGAGGCTAAATCACGCATTCAGTGCTCGCATAAATCATTAGCAACATACCCATCATCAGCAAACCCATCATTTAATGATTCTTTGCATTTTACAATATGCAAAAAATACCCTGATTCCTTTGGAAAGGTGTTGTCACACAATGCATAAATGGGACACCGTGTAATGCACTGCCAGGGCAGAAAGCACAAACCAACAGATTAAGCACATGAAATAGTATGGAATAAAAGGAAGGAATAGCAAAGAGATTTGCAATTTACCCTTCTAGGTGCTAGGCTGGGGTTCAAATCCTATCTTCATTCCCTACAAAAAAAAAAAAAGAGAAAAAGAAAAACAGATAGAGAGAGAGATTTACAAAAGATCATTAAGAGATGAAATTTGACTGGTCAGGAAGCGTATGAAAACAAAATGGCCAAAAGGTTATATGGGACTTCCAGCTGATATTTTCGTAGTTCGTGTTTTGCAAATTCTTTACTTACAGGGATGAAGAGCAAACAAAATGTGCAGTTTCTTTAAGCAGCCAATCCATGTATATCTTGGGAATCAATCCTCCACATAATGATCACATCAAGAACATTGAAAAGGACTCTAATTATCTATTTTACCAGGAGAATATTATGTCAAGGATATGTGCAAATTTTGTATTTTTGAAGTACAAAACTCTAAAGTCTCAAATCATTTTTAAAAAAAAAATGGGGCAATCAGATAGTGTTCTATAACAACATTTGAGCTCAGCAAAAGCAACTCCACTTCAATAGTTATCAACTAATAAAAGTTGACATTAGCAAGTCATTAGTAGGGTGACCATATCCCCACATATTTAAAGAGTAGTGAAGGCTTTATTAATTATAAATAACATTTATGGAATCTTCAGATTTTACAAACAAAAAAAAAAGGATTTTACAATAATAATAATAATAATAATAATAATAATAATAATAATAATAATAATAAAAGAGGAGAAATTTATTTAAAATAAAATTTTAAAAAAGCACTAAGAAGTTGGCCATAACCAAGACAGAATTTCACTATATATAGACATCCACCAGCCTACCATCTTTTAGCTCTATGAACTCCTTGTAGTATCCCATTCTTATCCTAGAGCAAACATTTGAAGCAACACAACAATGAATACCATGAATGAATTTTTTCGCAGAGGAAAACCATATCTTGCAGTGATTTTCCTGCAATTTGGTTTAGCTGGCATGGATATCATTTCCAAAGTTGCATTGAATGAGGGGATGAGCAACTATGTATTTGTTGTGTATAGACATGCTGTTGCAACCTTGGTCATAGCTCCTTTTGCTATAATTCTAGACAAGTATCTCTTCTTTCTCTCTCTCTCTCTCTCTCTCTCTTCACAAACAAACACACATATCACATATCTCCTGTAAAAATTTCATGTATCTGTGAGAGTTTGTGTTTTTACATAACTAAAATCATTTTCAACAGGAAACAGAGGCCAAAAATGACACTCGCAATTTTTGCCAAGCTTGTACTTCTGAGCATACTGGAGTAAGTTTTGAAACCTAAACCCTTCCCTCAGACATTTTTCATGCAAAATAATCTGTTCTAAACTTATTATGTTTCCTCCAATAACAGGCCAGTAATCGACCAGAACCTGTATTTTATAGGGATGAAATACACAACAGCCACTTTTGCAGCTGCTATGTGCAACGTTCTTCCTGCCATAACATTTATAATGGCATGCATCTTCAGGTGAACAAAATGCATTTTCACTTTTAGACAACAAGAAGCATAGTTTATAGTTATGCAGGCTTAAATAAATTTAAAAACTACATACAATTCAAATTACTACACATAGAGATAAGATCAGCATAGCTGTCAGTATTGAAATAATTTTTTCCATGATTGGCCTAGGCTTGAGAAGGTGAAGATGAAAAGTATTCGTAGCCAAGCAAAGATTTTTGGTACGCTTGCTACTGTAGCAGGAGCCATGATGATGACACTTTTAAGAGGACCTATCGTTCAACTGTTTTGGACCAAATCAACAACCACTCATGATCATCAAAGTGGTGTGATAGATCTAGCACATTCTATCAAAGGAGCTCTAATGATCACCACTGGTTGCTTTAGCTGGGCCTTTTTCGTGATTTTACAAGTAAAAGCCACACCTAATTTTCTAACATGAGTAATAGAATCGAATTCAAAAGTACTAACTTCTGCAATGTGTTCATAGGCAATCACATTGAGATCATATCCCACAGAGCTTTCACTTACTGCATGGATATGCCTTTTGGGAACTGCCAACGGAGGAATTGTGGCACTAGTAATGGAGAGAGGGAACGCTGCAGCTTGGTCCATAAACTGGGATACCAAATTTCTTGCTGCTCTTTACAGTGTAAGTATTACTGATACTAAAAGACTTGTATAGAACATTCTAGTGAGTTACAATTTTAATTCATGAAATGCTTAAAATTGAAATAGGAATTCAATATCTCAGAGTTATTGTATTCTGTTGAAATTTAAGTAGGCATCCTCTTTTCCCTCATTTATGCACTTATGATGCATTAGGATGTGAAGGGTCTTCACAAAACAAAAATTTTATGCATATAAACTCTGTGTCTATGCATCATAGTTTGAATTGTGATTGTGCAGGGAGTATTCTGCTCAGGGCTGGCTTATTATATTCAAGGAGTCATAATGAAAGATAGAGGGCCTGTTTTTGTAACTGCTTTCAATCCATTGAGCATGGTTATTGTAGCTGTAATGAGCTCAATCATTTTACGAGAACAAATGTTCCTAGGGAGGTAAAAGAACAATCTCCCTTACCATAATGACACCTTACGTTTAATTCATAAGCTAATGTGAGACTTTTGCAGGGTTCTTGGTGCTGCTATCATTGTTATAGGCCTTTATATGGTCCTGTGGGGGAAAAGTAATGATCAAAATTCAACATCTAGTGAACAATCACTACCAGACCAGCAAATGAAAAGTGCAAATAGTGAGAAGGAAACTCTGTCACATGAAATCATCACTATCTATCCTTCTATAGAACAGAGTCAACAGACTGTTGATAAAGACAAAACTGTAGGATAGAATTGACATTATTCTTCAGTTGTAACCTTTACTGAAGATGTTTAGTACATTAAAAGTACTAGACATGAGTAAAGCAGCATTCTCTTTATAGGAGAAAATGCAAACAATTATAAGGAATTTAGATTTCTTGTTCAAGGCTGCTACAATTTCTGTTAGGAGTACAACATCACTAAATTCATAATATGTTTCCAAGATCTACCATGAATGGCTTCACAAATAATAGGGAGCTTAGTAACAAAAGTTAATGTATCAAACCTTTCCATGTATGAAAAGCTTTTTGATTAATAGGTAATCCTGTAACTGTCGGAATAAATCCAAATAGGTAATTTTGAAGTGTACTCTGCAGCTCTTGAACTATCCCACAAATTGTCTTCTCATTCTCAAAATATATGTGAGTATTATTAGGATATTCTGTTTTGCTACAAGTATGATGCTCAAACTTTAAGTGCCAATGGCCTACAACAATGTTATAAGACATGAGATCAATAAACCATCAGAAGGATGAATCTGAAATAACAAAGGTGGTTGTGGGAAAGACCCTTGAGACTTTACACAATTGACAGCCACAGTCAACAGAGATAACCAATTAACCAGAACCCTTTATAATACCACAAACCTTCTTCTAACATGCAAAAAATATAAAATAAAATAAAAATTGAAAATTGCCTAAGGAGAGTTTTCTTTAAATGAACTCATGAACATTAAGATTTACCTCCCATGAGGCAATGTACTTGACAGGCACCATCAAACATGCAAGTCAATAGCAATCTTTTAAAGTTTGAAGGGAAACTGAGAAGCTTTTTACTTGCTCTTTATCCTTCTTAGGAACAGCCTTATCGCTGCCAGTAATTTGTGAAGCATTTGTATGCCTGTAGGCATTTAATTCAGCTATCACCTTCTTCAGATCTTTTACCTGAAGACTGACCAATTTTAGCAGTGAACTGAACTGGTCTATTGAGGATTTACCCACTATCTAATGAACTCTCAATCAAGCCGTAATGACTGCCCAATCAAAATAGCAGCATTGTTCCTGAATGATTGAAATGTAGTGTTACTGACCTCTCTGGTAAAGGTTCCTTGTGATGCAAAATTTCTTGCATCCTAAATGAGAGAAAAATTAATTGACAAAGAACACATACTCTCCTAGAATCTGTAGCTGATTGTAAATTAATCAACATTCACTTTGACTTGTTGAGTGCTAATAACATCATGTTATTATCAACTCCCTTGAAAGAGAACCCTGAGGATTGTGAATGTTCATTTGAATTGCTAAAAGCATTAGTAGCTGACAAGGCACTACTAATACAGTAATACCCATGGTATAGGTATTACCTGTTGTCACAGCTATGAACTGATCAGTTTCCTTCACCTGGCTGACTTTAACCTTTATAATTCCTCTGCAGTTAGGCCTACTCTAGGACCCTTAACAAAGTGAACTATGGAAAACCCCAATGAGGAATCAATTTTAGTGGAACTCTCTATTGGCTTTGTAGCCATACTCATGCTGCCAATGCCAACTGATGGAGCATGTATCTCATTATAGTGAACGGGTTTTGTAATCCCATTGTCTACAGGCCACTCAGTATATTGCACTGGTACCAAGTGGAAACTCATGGCATTCAACCAGGGCAAAAGATGTTTGAACTTCAAGTGAAGAAAATGAATGACTGTTTGCCCTTCAACTGCTAGTCCCTTGTTGGGGGGGGGGGTACTCTGAGTCTGACTGACAACGATCAAGAACCACTGATGTCAACTTCTGGATTCAACTGTTGAGGGATTGTCCTAAGCCACTGCAGGATCATTTATCCAGACTGCTTTATCATAGAATCCTTGCTCTGTAATGAGTACAACAAAGTCATGAATCTATTGCAAATCAAGTCCTGATTCTCTAAGTTCAACAAGAAAGTGGAATTCCTTAATGTGGAAAAGAAAGTTTTAAAAGACTCTTAGCAATATTTCACACCCTTTCTGTGCTCATCACAAATAAAGGTTATGTGAGAGAGTATAGACCTAATTGCGTTAAATAAATCAAATCATATTTGACCTAAGTAAATATCTTTTTTTGAGTACTACTGACTCTGTTACAATGTAGTATCTGTCCTAGCTACTTTCTCAACCTAATGAGCACAAAGAGTCAACAGTCGCCTCCACTGAGGCTTGAACCCACTCCCTTCCACGTGGGAGTGTAAACCGGGTGCCACTAGACCTAAGTAAAAATCTAATTACTGCCAATTCAAAATTTAAGCTAGTGGAACAATTCAAGATGAAAGGGCCTAAAATGGATTGAAGTGCCTCTGGTGAACAACAAAATTACATAATCAATGTCAACCACTTGTCAATATGGATACATAGTACTAGATAATCATAGAGAAGTTATTAAGCAGAGACTAGTGGACAAAATGACACTAATTTATTTACCTAAATTCTAAACGTTGGATTTGAAGCAGAAGCCAATGGTCATTCATTGTAAATTGCTTCAAGCCATAGAGGAAAAAAATCAAAATCAAAACAAAGTAAGATTGCATAATTATTCTTTCTGAAGCCATGAAAACTGCATGATGCAGGAGACTTGCATATTGGATCCTACCTTTTTGAACGTAAAATGCAGACTATAGAACTAAAGCCTAACTAGTTCACTCCATGGGCTACACAAGTCATTCAACTATTAAATTTCACAGTATAGTTTTGCACTCAAGCTGCAGAAATATACAAATTGCAATATTTTCCACTTCATTTCTAACTTTAATTCTTCTCTATTCTCACACAGAAGCTCAACAATCAACATCCCGCAATCTCTGCAAACTTTCTTAAAATCCAATTTCAACAATCAAAACAAATAAGCTAAAAGATTTTAAAGCCAAAAGATTTTAAATTGTAATGATTGTATTAGCAACAGAAGTAAAGCCCAGAAATTATAAAAATATACAATAATTTTTTTCTCCTCTCCTCCTTTCAACAATCGAACAATGCAAAGCTCAATTCAAAAATCAAAACCCAGCCATCCGAATTAGTCATTCTTTCATTATTAAAAAACCCCTGAACTTTGAAATCAATGATCAGAAATGTTTACATTTAGAAATCAAGCAAGCAAAGAACTATGAAGATTAAAAAGAAAATTTCGAACTGACGCAAAGTGGAAGTAAACGTGAGAGAATAGAAATATGATAAATGGTTCATAAGTCAGAACCCTACCCTTACCAATCTTAACAATGAGCTACTCCATAGAAAATATGCAGCATAATACCTATATACATAACGTGTATACAACTTGTATGAGTATATGCGTACATCACTGAATATTTCTTCAATTATTTTGAAGGTGACAATTTTTTCTCTTTGTTAAATATGTGTTTGGACGGTTAAAGATAAGGGCACAATATATATTTCAAGTCATTTTCCTTCTCCAAATATTTGCAAATTAAAATAAATATAAAAAAAAAGTACTTCGTTGGCAAATATTATAATTATAATTTAAAGTTAATTTGATTTACAAAACTAGCATTCTAACAATAAAATGCATGACCTAAAATCATGCTCAAATGCCACAGTTTTTTATTAAGCAATACTAATTTGTTTGTTCATTTTAGATGTCACAACATATTACCAATGAATATTAGAAAACATGGCTCTATTGGTCAACATTAGAATTTGGAAAATTATAATCATATCAAGTAGTAACACAACACCTTGGTCACAATGTTATCGACACAAATTGTATTGCGCGCATCGCCTGACAGATGATGCGCCCACACAACATCCCAAACCACTTCTGGCCTCTCTAGAGAATTTGAAGTCAATAGTGTCACAAACAATTTCCTAAGTGAATGAGAAGATGTCCAATCACTTGCTCATTGATTGCATCAATTTATTCTTTATCATCGTCTAGTGACCCTTTAGCATTACAGGCATCTCAATAGGAATCATATTGGACATCATTGACAGTTTTAATATCTTCATAACATGTTGCACCACGAACTATATATATTCAAAAGACATCTAAAATAATATATCTCACCACTCCTTGGAGGTACATAAAATATTCACTCAATATCCTCTTTGTCTATGATGTCATTTGCGTAATTTTTTTTCCACACAAATTTATTTGGCATCTCCGCATAAATTAACACTCGCCTTTGGATACTTTTTATTTGCTTCAAACCATGAAATGAACATACTAATATAACCAACAATGGTTCTGTTTAGAACAACATTCATTCCTTCATCATCATCAAAGCTCAATCTTTCAACAACGAGCAGTCAATACTGTATTTCAAAAAAAAAAAAACACCATGAATTGAAGCCTCACAAGGAGATATGTATTGACAATCATAGTAAATGTTGATCTCATCAATGTCTTTACTAGTTTCCTCATCAATTGTGAAAATAGTGGGAACTCTATCATTTGTCTTATTTACATACTTGAATAAGTACTTTATTGATCGTGATTGATTACACCACTCTACATTAATGTGCGCTTTATACTTCAACAACAAATAACGATTGTGAGGAACCACGTATCTATTGTCGAGGTCAATGCCACATTTGCTCACAGTTCGTCTGTCTTCTAAACACCTATACTCACAATAATCATCTTTATCAAAGCATGACACATCAACAAATTTCTTTGAAAAATACTTTCTACAATGGCCATTGGACATACAGAGGGATTTCTTTCTTGCTTCACCAAGAGGGCAGTCCCAAGCAAGTTAAAGTAGGAATAGATAAATATGTGAAATGAAAGTTCGTTTGTAATGATAATGATTATTATAAAAAAATTATACATGCATATTTTTTTCATTTGAACAAATAAGAAATCATGGAGTGTTGAAAGACTTTAAAAGAGTCTTCGTTCTACATTGAAAAAATATGTGGGATTGAACTAGTATAAATACATTTCAACTTTTTAAAAAGTCTAAAATATGTTGGTAGAAGACTCTATCAACGTGTAGGGGGTAAATTAAAATCTTCTCAAGCTTGAACTTTGTCCACCCGCAACTTGGATGCGCTGAATGTTCGTCCAAAAATTGATAGCACAAACAAGTTAAGTTATTTTATATGTTATAAATATATAAAATCATGGCCCAAACATATAATATTTTGACCGTTTAAATTATACAATTAACAAGTCCATCAATTTCTGACAAATTAACTGGACTAATTGTATATGACTCAATCCATCTAATGGACCTCAAAATGTTAAAGTCCACACCGTTCCATCGCTTTTCACCAATCTTCTTCCATCTTTACTAAGAGCTCAATCGGAATTTATCACTGTTCACCACAATTTCTTCTCACCTATTTCTTCTATTTTCGCTAAGATCCTTGATTCAATCTCTCATCATCGTTCACCTTCCTTATATGTGATTCTACTCTGTTTGACTTGTTACTTTTAGTGTTGCGCATCTATAGAAAGCAATCCATAGATCTGGAAATGATTTCGATCATTTCAAGCAAGTGAATTGGTTTCCTCCGAGGGCGATTTAATTTCTCTTCATTGTTCATCTTCTTTTAAGGTAATTTAATTATAGCTATTTCGTTTGCATTCTTGTACGGGTGTAAAGAGCAAACACAAAATCAGTAAGGATTTCTACTACAATGCTCTGATACCCACTCCGCCAAGCTTTGACCATACCTCTAGGGTTGGAAGCAAAATAGTTTTATGCAACCCTAATAATGTACATGTACAAAATTACCCACGTACTGTACCGGGTGTTGCCCTCGCAACCCTAACCCGCTTTAATACCCACTTTCCTTTGTTTTATCCAACACCTATCTTCTTCTACACAACACGATTTCTAGCATTTCAAGCAATTGAACTTGTTTCCTGCAACGAAGACTAACTTTTCTTGTCATTGTTTACCCTTCCTTTTAGGTAATTCTGCTCTAATTATATACAAGTATTTTTTGCAATTAGTCTGTTGGGTTTCCTGCAACGAACACAGCCCCTATTATCACCTGTATTTTCCTTTAATCTTACACAAATACATAGAGCAAACCCAAGATCTGTAAGAAATTTTACAATTTCAAGCAAGTTAACCCATTTTTTTTATTATGAAATTTGGATTTATCATCACTTCTCACATTCTCTTTAGATAATTATATTCTATTTAACTTTTCACTACTTGTCTTATACAGGTATAGATTGAGAACAAATTATAAATCTACAAGTGATTTCTATTATTTCAGCAAGTGAACTCATTCACTCTAGGAGAGACCAAATTTCTAATTATCAATACATTCCTTTAAGGTAATTCTACTCTATTTCACTCACATTACTTTTAGTCTTACATAGGTGAAGAGTGCAAATGCTAGATATATAAGTGATTATCCTCTGTTTCACTCTGATCTACCATTTTAGAAAGTCTATGATCCTCTGTTTTGTTACAATAATGGAAAGCAATTTAATCTAATGTGTCAGATATTAGACTTCTTTGAATGTATAACTATATATATATGATCTTATATTAATAATAAAAAAGCTTGTGATGAAAATATGCATGTTATTTATGGTTGAATTGTGTTTGGGTGTTGTTCAACTAGTGGGTACAATGGGCATTGTTAATGTGCTTGGGCTGGGTAGAAAAATGAAGATATTATAATAAAAAGGGAAAAAGGCATTACATAGAAGTCTTTGAGAACATTAATTTGCTTATTTTATTTGGATGAGAATAGAAAAAAGAAAATGTATGAAGATATTTTGAGGAGAAAATGCGCTTAGGAATTTGGATAAAACAACCCAATCCTATGTTTTATTGAAGATTCTTCCCTTCAAAAATTGAGAAGAAAGTCAGGAAAAATGATGATAATATGAGAATAACACAAGGATAAAAGAAGTTATCCACTTATTTTCTTAAATATTGTTTCATAATTTTTAAATTCAAAATTTTGTTTTTATTAGTAATACAACTTTTAATATAACATCCAAATATACAAAAATTTTCATTAACAATAAATTTAATTTAATATATAAACATTGAATTGTAAACATATAACTCAAATTTGAACTGAATAAGTAAAATAAGATTGATAAATTATTATTCACTAGTTCCCATCATATCTCTATATTCCTTTTCTTATATTTTGTCTTCCATTATCTTCCGACAGATGTTTTACCCATCTAAACAACTAGTCTTGTTGTATTAGGGACATAGAATTACCTAAAATTTATAGTTTCCATGTGTATTGTAGAGGTATGTTTAACAATGTTTATGTTTCAACATTTTTTGTTGGCTTTGTAGGTAGAACATGGCACAACTTGAACCAGGTCCCATTTGCAATTCTGTTCTTACCCAACAACAGCCTCATAGATCTACTCAAGTTTGGAAAGGATCTCGTCAAATAAATAAATCCTTGAAGTGTTGCAGATATGATAGGTCATTTTGGAATGCAAAAAAAGAATTTGATGATAGAGTTATGGCATACATTCAACTGGCAGGCTTTGATGGGTTGTCGAGATTAGAAAGGATACATTTGGATTGGCCTTTGATCACTGCAATGGTGGAGAGATGGCGCCCAGAAACTCATTGTTTCCAACTTCCATTTGGGGAAGTCACCATCACATTGCAAGATGTGGAGGTTCTTTTAGGACTGCGCATTGATGGCATGGCAGTGACAAGCGTCCAAACGAGAACAAAAAATGAGTGGTGTGACATATGTCATGACCTCCTCGGCATTAGGCCTAACGGTAACTCAATTTCTGGCACCTCTCGTTTGAGCATGACGTGTCTAAAGAACCCGACACCACTAACAGAGCATTCAACTGACGAAGACGTGCAACGCATGGCCCGATTACGTATCATGCAATTACTAGGTGGAACATTATTTCCCGACAAGTCAAACAACATGGTGAGACTATGTTTCCTAGACCACATCAGAGATTTGCAGAGTGCTAATGGCTACAGTTGGGGCAGTGCTGTTCTTGCCTTTTTGTATCGAAGCATGTGCAAGGCGTCCATGGGTAATGCTAATCAAATTAGCGGTGCCCTCATTCTTCTTCAATTGTGGGTTTGGGAGCGTATCACCTTATTCTCTCCGAACATACACTCCATCCCTCAGGACCTAATAGATCGACCTAGAGCTGCCAGGTATATATGTTTTTATTTCAAAATTATACTAATCCAAGACCATGTGTTAAAAAATAAATATTATATAGTCTAATAAGTACCACTCATTGAAAAGGCAAGAACATAAAATAAAATATAATACAAGACCATGTTTTTACTTTCTGACAGGTTAAATTATTAGTCACTAGCTAGTAGGACCATATTTAATTTTTAAGGCAAAGCCATTGCACCATTACTTGAGCCAAACTAACCCCTACTTACTATGTCATTTTTAGGTGGTGTACTTCTAAAGAATTTGGTGATGTAGCCAATCATGTTTTAAAAGCATACAGGGATCAACTTGATAATATGAAAGACGACACTCATGTATGTACCAAGATACTTATATTCTTATACACATAGTACTGAAACTTGCAAACCACTTAATGTATTAGTCACTCAATTGCATTTTCGAGTGCAGTTTAAATGGAGACCATACGAAAACGAGTTGGATGAGTTACCAGGTTATTGCAAAGCAGGGAAGCACGTTTGGATGACGAAGTCTCCTATGATCATGTATGAGATTGTAGAGTGGCACTTACCAGACAGAGTTCTCCGCCAATTTGGGAAATTCAAGCAGCCGCCCCCAGCCAACTTTGACACTGGAGTACTAGACTTGCACAAAATTGATGGCAGAGGGAAAAAGGGCATAGACTGGAGCACTAGGCACATGAAGTACTTGTTAGAATGGGAAAGCCGAGAAGAAAATGTTGTGAATGCGGTGGCTGATGATGATAATGACCAAACATGGTTAGAAGAATACGTGAGATGGTATAGCTTGATCGCACGCCGTGTCATTACCAACCCAGTCCACCGTCCTGAAAGAGGATTCATGCCTTTAGCGTCAAAGCTAGAACACTTGGTAAGTTAAAACTAACAGAATAATAATAAATTTGGCAGATCAGAATTCATTATATTGATTCTGAAGATATATTATTAGTCCAAGAATAATTTAATTTGTTTGATTAATATATGCATGCAGGTGAGGGTTACACATAAGATAAGTGGGATGGCCAGAGAGGGTTTGGAGCAAGCAGGAAATGCAAGTGAAGGCTATGCTGCCATTCAGGAAGCGTGTCTTAAAGCTTTGACCCTCATAGGGGAAGATAGGAGAGTTGAAACTCAACCCAATGACATCCCGCCACAAGGTGATGGTGGCAGTGATAATGATAATGATGATGATGATGGTGCTCCGCAGAGGAGGAGGAGAGAGCCAGGCAACAGCCCCCGGCCTAGAAGAGGTGGGAGGAGGAAGAAGATTAGGGTAGATGAAGGTGGTGCAGCTCAGAATTGAGTTAGTAATAAATATTATATTATGACTATAGCTGCTTGTTGAATTGTCTGTGTATTCTTGTTTTGCTGATGAGGAAATACCAAAAAGGTAGAGAATGATTTCATCTTTGGTTGAACAAATGGTGACAATACTGGAGCAAATGAATTATTATTGTTACAGACTTACAGGAATGAATGGTGTACTATAACATATTTCTTTTGTGGCTGCAAATGGAGGCTATATGGGAGAATTATGTCCACTTAAAACTTCAGTATCAGTGAGGACAAGGATCAAGTTGAGGGCAAGGGAATTCTGTCATGTTCTTGAGGTTAAATTCAATTTTTTTAGTTGTATGGCATACTGGTCTGCTCAATTTTTTTAGTTGTATGACATACTGGTCTGATCTGCTCTGCTCAATTTTTTAGTGTACAATCAACCTGCTCACCTTCATATTGCATCCAATCAATAGATTTTTTCAATTATATAGATTACAAATTCCACATAAGACTTCTATCAAACACATGGTGGGATTGCTAATCAATAACAAAGAAAAAAAAAATAGAAAATTGGATCAAATTAATCTGAACCTCACCTAAACTGAAACAAAAGTAATTTCTGATCCAACCAATAGTTCATTAAAATTAATGATTAAAGAAATGAATTGAAGATATAACCTGATATTGTTTGCAGCGTTATTGCGCACTTGTGTCGACTCCACACCCTTCTACCACTCTCCTTATGATGCAAGCAAAGGAGGAAGAGAATTTTAGGGTGAAAACTGAAAAGAGATGTAAACACTTGTATGAGTTGTCTACGGATCCATCTGTATTTTTTTTCCCAATAAATTTATTTTTTATAAATAAAATTAATATATAAAAATATATCATTAAAAAATTCTAATTGAGATTTTAAAATGATATTGGCATTGATTTTTATTTTTAAAAAAATTTAAATCTATAGTTACATAAAATCATTACTTTAATAAAATGTCTATGTACATTAAAATTTGTTTTTATTAACATAAAAAATATTATTAACTTTATACAGAGTAATGGAAAATGGTTTGATGTACCAATAGTTTAGTGTTTATTACAATAAGATTTAAATTTATGATTATATAGAGCAAATAGTATGAACATAGTACGACAGATTGAATGCTATCAAACAAGACGCGCCTGTAGACTTTAGAGAACGGGAAAACTTTAACTACGTACCCGAATGTAAAATTCTTTGATAAACAATGTATAATGGTGGTAGAGACAATTTCTTATATTTATAAGAGACATAAAAAATTATAAATACATAATTAAATGAATTTGATAGATTCTTAGTCACCCAAGAAAAAGAATCTTATCTCCCCTAGGTGAGATTTACTTTCCTTATGTTAGAGCATCCTCATTTGTTGAGATCTTTTGTGTGTTTTTAGGTTGCTAAGTAGGAGAGAGGAAAAACGTGAGAAAAAAGAAAAGGAAAAAAACAGATTGACAAATAAAAAAAAATAAAAATAAAGAGGCTATTTAACACGCCCAGCTTTGCATGTGGTGTGCACGAGCCTGGTTGGGCGCTTCTGGTGTGCCTCACGCGCACCAGGAGACAGTCTTCTTTATTTATTTATTTATTTATTTATTTATTTTTGTGTGCTGGTGGCCTCCTGCAAGAACCCAATTTATTCTCTCTCATCTACAACCATAAAAAACTTCCAAAATCCCCCTTTTGGGGATCTTAGGAACAAGTATATTAGGTTAATTATGATGATACCAAACAGTTTGATAAATTTATGTCCCCAATTATTTTTCATTTCTAGACTTGAGAAATTTTTCATGTAAATTCGAAAGGTCAACTTTTAGAATGAACTTTACTACCCAAAAAGTAAAAATATTGGAAAGTAAACCAAACTTGATAAGTAACCTTAGAATAGTTAAGTCTTGGAAGGTTGTAACAGTAACTTCCGAAACGTCATTCTTCGAAAAGTCAACAACTAACTGGAAAATTTCTATAGTTTTCTGGAAATTGGAGAACAAAAAACATTTAAACATGTTTACTAGCACAATTTACCTATACCAAGTTTTATATTTTGATTGAACTCAATTGATTATTGGTTCGGATATTTTTTGTTTTGCCAATATGAAAAGAAGACTTTCATGTTAAAACTAATTAGCTAGTTTAATCTGTCATACACTATTTCCAACTTAAACCCGGCCTTATGTGTCATGCATCAGTCGTTATACGGTGGACCATGGTCCACGATGCAGTGTGGACTATGGTCACAAAACACTGTTTTAGTAAGTAGGAGAAATGGCGGCTGCCCTAAGTTGTAACGGAGCTTCGTAACTGATACTACTAGGGCCCGTTTGGTTCGCGGAAAATATTTGAAGGGAAGTGGAAGTGAAATTCCATGGAAAAGTAGTTACCAGGAAGATAGATTCTATTGTTTGGTTAGTGGAAAAGAAGTTACTGGAAATATTAATTCCGTTGTTTGGTTGGATTTAGAATGGTAAGGAATAATAGGTAAAAAGACTTATTTGCCCTTATTTGCCCTTATTATTATTATTAAATATTACATAAAGCCCAAATCAGTAAACCAAAACCCACAACTCCTATTATTATTTATTTCAATTTCAATTTGAGGCCCAATAATAATGATAATAAAATTAGGTTTCTTACATCTTCACTCATCCATGTCGTCAAAGCAGCAGAGCCGCAACCGACGGTCAAAGCAGTTAGTAGAGAGGCAGCGTCGCGACGAGGACTTGCGACTAGCATAGGCGCGATGCGCGACTCGAGGCGGTGCGACGGCGACTGGTGGAGGCGAGGCGAAGCGCAGGTTGGCGGAGACGAGGTGCAGCGCAGAGTTGAATCGGGAGGAAGATCAATCTGAAACGAGAGGGGGAAGAAGAACACAAGGGTAAAATAGTCTAGCCAAATAGCTTTTTCTTCCCATCAACTCCGGAAAACAAAATCCGAAGGTCTACCTCAGATTTTGTTTTCCTAAAAAATGAGGAATTTGAGTTCCAGTGGAAAATAAATTACAGTGAACCAAACATGGGAAATTTGCGGTCATGCATGGCGTATGGAGCACGAATTGAAGCGTATTTGCCTCCGCTATTCAACTTGTCAACCACCGCGTATCACCTAAATTCTTGGGTAACGGAATCCATCAAGTTTCGGCCATGAAGTTACATTTTAACTTAAAATGTTTAAAATATTCTCTAATGCTCCTTAGAAAAAAAAATTATGAGGAGAATTGTTAGTTTTTTTTTTTTGTTTTTTTTTTTATTTTTTACTACTGTACAATTTAAACATCCTTGATGTGATCTTTCATTTGGAAGGGTCACAGGCTCACAGCGAGTCAACAATGCCATCAAATCACAAGGTACTTTACAAAAAATTTTACAAGTTGTTTGGTATGTAGATTTTTTATTGGTACGTAAATTCACCGGGTGGGTTCTCCCGAAATTCTTTCCACAAAGAAAGCTTATTTGCCACTTGAGCTACCCCATTCGGTTGTTTGGTATATAGATATGAATTAAAATGCAATTACAACACAATTCTTTAAATTCTTTAAATTCCCAAATTACAGTGTTTGGTTGGAAGGAGTTGCAATTCCCTCTATTTGAGTTGCAAGAAAATGATTTTCAAGTTTCCTTATTTGTAATCTTTGATGCTTAACTTTGAATGTTATGTCTATATAGTCTATCTAATTAATTGATCATAATTCATGTTAAATGATATAATGTATCTTTTAATGCACTCTAACATATTCATAGTATATATATGTATGTTCAACAATTATGCCAACTCTAATTGGGATCGATGAGGTTCGAACCTAAGACATTTGTTATTAAAATGAATGAGTAAGTTAAGAATAATAAATAGTTAACGAAATATTACGTTACTAAAGTTTACACGAATGGAATGTGGGGTATTTAGGAAATGTAAATGATATAATAAAGGGTAAATATGAGAAATAAAAAAATACTAAAATAAAAAGGGTTACACTTGTCAGGTCGAAGTAATATGAACTATTCATTTCAACCAACGTTTTTTAACTCCTGTTATAGGCCTAACTTTATTGGCTCTTATAATCTTATTATTAGATCATATATATATATATATATATATATATATATATATATATATATATATATATAGTAATTCTCAAATGAGACCACCTCTTCTCGTAAAACCCTTTATAAATATATGCCCACGATCTACTACCCAAATACATACAGACTAGATTGTGTGCATTCATGCTTTACAAATATTAGGAGAATTAAACTAAATACATATATCCATCCTTCAATAATTAGTCGAATCTATATAACATACTCAAAAGGAAATCACTAAATTGACTTCACGTCCAGAGGAAAAGACAAACATTGGCGATAAAAATAATGTAAATAACCAATACATCATAAATAATTTAAGAATAAATATTAAAATTAAAAAGAATTTATAAATAAATAAATATAATGTACAAGCTAATATTTAACAGCATTAATAAAATAGAGGTTAAAAGAAAAATAAGAACTATAAATAAAAAATAATTTATAGAAAGTGAGCAAAATATAAAAGTTAATTAATCGATGAGGGAAACTCTCAACCATAGTTCACAAACCACACATAAACAATAATAAATTATATTAGGGAGATCATGTTCATTTAACATAAATTCGACCAAGAGAATATTAGTAAAATTTAAATTCACAATTATTATATTATTTAATACAAGAATCATGCTTTATATACTCGATCAACTTCTTCTCTCGGACTAGTACCTATATGTTAAATCAAGTACTTGACGCTAATTCAAGTGGACCGAGTCTCCTCAGATCAATTTAGAATTTTCTGATACTAAAGTGTTTGACAAATTGATGCAAGTCTGCTAGACTTGGAAATTAAAGTCAGGCAGTTCAATAATTTTGTGGTGCACATTAATTGCTCGGTAAGGCTATTCTTATCCCAAAAATTTCTCCCACTTTCTAAAATGAGTCCCACATCCATATCATCAAATTTACAAATTCTTCAATATTTGTTCTACATCCCTGCAATATTCTCTCACTTTCAAAAATGATCCGACCTTCATATTATATTATAAATATAATAACTAAATAATAATATAATACTCTGTAACTAATAAGAAATTAAAAAAAAAAAAGTACACAAAGACTGCCGCGGCTGCCATACGGCAGCCTTTGTCAAGTCTTAGCAAGTTTTCTTAATTAGAAAGCTTGCAAGACACTTGGCCAAAAAAAAAAAAATTTCACATCAATGGCCACCTCACCTAGCAAGTGGGATGAGGACAGCCTAAGTCATGATCAAACTGACACCCACTTTCACGTGAATACTTGTTTGAAACTAAGGGAAAAGCAAATGTGTTAACAATAAAATTTTTTACCGAAACACCTTATGATTTGATTGTGATCCTTTTAAATGAAAAATCACATAAAGAATATTGACATATCATATTGTTGAGCAGATATTACTGATAAATTAATTAAATTGTAGTAAAAAAAACAACTAACAATTCACCTCATGATTTTTATTTTTTTATGGAGCATTAGAGAATATTTTAAACATTTTAAGTTAAAATGTAACTTCATGGCAGAAACTTGATGTGATATGCGTGTTTGACAAGTTGAATATATAGCGGAACAAATACGCTTCAATTCGTGCTCCATACTATACGCCAATGCATGACAGATATGGTTTTATCATGCTTCGTCTTCGTCAACTCAGCCTCTGTAACACAATAAATTGGGTTTGGATATAGTTGGCGACAAGTTAAAATTATCATTTGGTTTTCTTTTTAAGAGGTCGCAGAAATCAATCTCTTGTGACGACTTAATTCGTGACCTGATTCTGATAACATTTGTTAGGATAAACGTTTATAATTATATCCAAAGTTATAACTAGTAGTAAATGTGTAATATTATTTCTTTATATATCGTCATACATTCTCGAGAAGCAAGGTGTTGGACTAGACAGTTCAAGTCTTCGCCCAACAATTGTTGAATATTTATATAGTAAATTTGTATTTGAGGATTCCAAACATATCATGCATGTTACTGAACTTATATATAATACTAGTTTTTTTTTTATGCGTGATGCACAAAAAATAGGTGTCTAAATGGTCCAATATTAATATTTTATATTAAAATTTTAAATTTATTTAGATTTTAGATATTTAAATTAGTGTAAATAATAATAATAATAATATAAAATATTTTTATAAATTTTATATTTATATTTTAGGAAATAACTAACATATAACTCAAATATATATAATGTGTATATATTATTATTATTGAAGAAAATAAAAAAAATATATAGTTATGCATGTGCATGGTAACAATAGTAGAAAAGATAACAGAAGTTATAACGGTAAGGGTACGTTTGTCTAAAATATTGTAAAGTACAACTTTTATAGCATAGTGTACAAAAAAAACTTAACGAAAAAAACAGACATAAATGAAGGGTATAACCTTCATTCACACTTATTATGTTTTTAGATTAGATTTGAGAATTGTGAAGTTGAAATATTATTTTGAGTTGAGAGGAAACTAAACTATAGACACACACAAGTTCTATTTACCCGCTAAGTCAAGGCCCAAGGTAGTTGGGAGGGCAATTTATATCGTGGACCAGGGACTACGGTCCGCACAGCATTATGGATCCGAAAACAAAACAACGTCGTTTGATGTTTAAACTTTAACAGACTCCGTAGTTTCTCGTTTCTCATGTTTCAACACAAATTTTTATTTATTCCAGATACATAATCCTTACGCTTAATGAACAGAATAGTTTAACATGATGTACAAAAATGCATAACACGAGATATATACATGTGTTTTATTTTACTTGTTCTCATATCTGATTTATGTAAATAATTATATCCTATAGGCACATAATTTCATAATATAACTATATAAGACATAAATTCGTAAAATAAGACACGCAATAAATTTTGTGTATACAACTATTAATCAATTTCAGGTACATAATCCTTACGCTTAAAGTACAGAATTACATAACATGATGTACATAAGCGCACAACATGAGATAATACACATGTTTTCTATTTTATTATGAGATAATACACATGTTTTCTATTTTACTTATTCTCATATCTGATTTATGTCCTATAGGCACATAATTTAGCTTCATAATACAAGACATAAATTCATAAAATAAGACACAATATATTTTGTGTTACAACTACTAATCAATTTCATGTACATAATCTTTATGCTTAAGTTACAGAATTACATGACATGATGTACAGAAACGCATAACACGAGATACATTCACATGTTTTCTATTTTACTACGAGATACATATATACACATGTTTTCTATTTTACTTATTCTCATATCTAATTTATATAAATAATTGATGTCCTATATGCATATAATTTCATAATACAAAACATAAATTCGTAAAATAAGACAGAATATATTTTGTGTTATACAACTACTAATCTATTTCAGGTACATAACCCTTACGTTTAAGGTACATAATTGCATAACATGATGTACAAAAACGCATAACACGAGATACATACGCGAACTGAACAACAAACGATCGCCTTTAAAATTAAAGTTCAAAACGACATCGTATAAGATCAGGGTCCACAATATACTGTGAAACTTAATTAGTCCACGGTATAACGATTGGGTTGGGAGGGGCTAGAATTTTGGACCAGGGATTTATTGGTCCAAAGGGTGATTGGGGGCCTAGGGACGAAGTTTGGGGGTCAAAGTACGTTTAGACTAGGAGTTTTGAGTTCAAAATGTGAAGAAGCTAGAAGTATAGAGTGTGAAGGAGACGGGAGGGATGAGGTCTAAAGTAGGACAAGGTAGAAAGTTAAGGGGGTCAAGGTGCAAAAACTGAAGGGATATGGTATAAAGTGAGGAAAGGGAGAAAATTTGGAGGTCAAAGTATGGTAAAAAAAAAAAAAATATAGGGTGTCAGAGCGCAAAAAGTGTACAAGTTAATTATATAAGCAAGTCATCGGTAAATCAGTTATTCATCATCTTTATTGAAACCCAACTTAGCTTAGCTTATTGAGATTGAGGTGGGTGATGAAGATGAAGCATGAGAAAACACTCTCACTCACTACTCATTATTTCTCATCATCATCATCTGCACTTTGTACTTCTCTCAGATATCTTTTGTTTTGCCTAATATGTAGTGCTAGCCTTCCCAATTCCTCCTTTGTATCCTCAACATCATCATCATCATCATCATCATCAAATGAAACTGATAGAATCGCCCTGTTAGATTTTAAACACTGGATTTCTGGTGATCCGCATGGAGTGTTGCTCAACTCCTGGAATGACTCCGTGCATCATTGTGGTTGGCAAGGAGTGGGCTGTGGTCGTCGACACCAACGAGTTGTGGAGTTGATGCTTCCTGACCAGGGATTGGTGGGAACCATATCTCCTCATATTGGAAACCTCACATTCCTCAAAATTCTCGATCTTGGCGGCAATGGATTTTACGGTGAAATCCCAGGAGAAATTGGTGGCTTATTTCGACTTAGCTACCTCAACTTATCTGCCAATTCATTGTCAGGGGAATTAGCTGCGCTTAATCTCAGCAACTGCTTACACCTTACCGAGATTTACTTCTTTCTAAATGCTCTTCAAGGGAAGCTCCCTGCAAGCTTTGACAATCTGAAGAATCTGAAAGCACTTCACCTGGGTAGAAACCAACTGAGCGGTGGAATCCCTCCCACATATGGGAATCTTTCATCAATCCAATTGCTTGCCTTGGGTGGAAATCATTTGGAGGGGAATATTCCGCATGAGATTACACAGTGTTGGAATCTAATTACCCTTGAACTTCATTCCAGCAATCTCACTGGTACATTCCATCCTGCTTTCTTTAATTTGACTTTCATCCAAGCTTTTTCAATATCCGATAACTCACTTGAAGGTACCATTCCAAGTAACATAGGGGACACCAATCCAAACTTGATATATTTCTATTTTGGTGGCAACAAATTCCATGGAACTATCCCTGTTTCATTTCCCAACATCTCTACCCTTCGAATTCTTGATGTGTCGGAAAACTACTTTGTTGGCAAAGTTCCTCATAATATTGGAATGTTGAAAGAGCTTCGGCGATTTAACCTTGAGTTGAATCTTTTAGGTAGCAATGGTCCCCTCAGTGACTTGGCTTTTATAAATTCTCTGTCAAATTGTAGTAATTTAAAACTATTTTCCATTGCTACAAATAGATTTGAAGGTAAATTGCCAAACACTATAGCTAACCTCTCATCCCAACTCTATGTTTTAGGTCTAGGAGAGAATAAGTTATCTGGAACAATACCACTATCAATAAAAAACCTAGTTAACTTGATCCTTTTAAGCCTTGAGGAAAACCTTCTATCAGGTTTTATTCCTAGTGAGATAGGGGACTTGCAAAGCCTACAAGTATTGTTTTTAAGTAAAAATCACTTCTCAGGAAAGATACCACTTACTCTTTTTAACCTCACCTCTCTATCTTCACTGCATATGGACAAGAACAATTTAGATGGCAAAATACCTTCAAGTGTGGGAAACTTTAGGAATTTGAATGAATTGTTCTTGTCGGGTAACAAACTCAATGGTGTCATTCCTCCACAAGTTTTTGATTTGCCATCTTTGTCTAAGTACCTTTACCTCTCTAGTAATTCATTCACTGGTCCTTTATCTCCTGCCGTGGGCAACTTGAAGACACTAAATGCCTTAGACATCTCTGGAAACAAATTGTCAGGCAAAATTCCAGATACAATTGGAGATTGTTTGAGCCTTGGATATCTTGATATGCATGCTAATATTTTTGAAGGAGAAATCCCACCTTCTTTGGTTTCTCTAAAAGGCATCGCATATTTGGATATATCAAACAACAAGTTGACCGGAGAGATACCGAGAGGGTTCCAAAATCTCCCCCTCTTACAGTATTTAAACCTTTCTTTCAATGATCTAGAAGGTGAGGTGCCAACAATTGGAGTTTTTGCTAAGGCAAACAATGTATCATTGCTTGGAAACAAAAAACTTTGTGGTGGTATACCTGAGCTAAAACTACCTCCATGTCCTGTGAAGAAAACAAAACATAAAAAGCATCTAAAGCTTATGATTGTTATCTTCACATGTGTTAGTGTGTTTCTAGTCTTTGCATCCTGTTTATCATTGCACTGGGAGAAGGACAAAAGCAGGAAGGAGATTTCTAAGCTGTCCAAAGTCGAAAAGCTAACCAAGATCTCTTATAGAGATTTACACCAAGTTACCAATGGCTTCTCTGACACAAATTTGATTGGTTCGGGTAGTTTTGGCTCTGTTTACAAAGGAAGATTTGAGCAATGTGAGGAGCAAATAGTTGCAGTGAAGGTACTTGACCTCCTAAAGAATGGTGCATCAAAGAGTTTTCTTACAGAATGTAAAGTATTAAGAAACATACGTCACCGCAATCTTGTTCCAATTTTGACATGTTGCTCAGGTTGTGATGCCTCAGGCAATGAATTCAAAGCTTTGGTTTATGAGTTTATGGAAAATGGTGATCTTGATACATGGTTACATCCACATTCTTATGATGGGAGTACCAATGTTCTGAGTGTTCTTCAAAGGTTAAACATTGCAATTGATGTTGCTTCTGCATTACATTATCTCCATGATGATTGTGAACCAACCGTTATTCATTGTGATATGAAGCCAAGTAACATTCTTCTTGACAAAGACTTGATTGCACATGTGGGAGATTTTGGAATATCAAGACTTTATTCACGAATAGTTGAAAATTCATCTGGAGAACAAACTTGCTCAGTTGGATTAAAAGGATCCCTTGGCTACATTCCACCAGGTAATAATTTATCAACAAGAAAACGCTTTACCACATATTTCCATAACTAACTAGCTGAGAAAATCATTATCATAAATCATATTTTTATTGGGGACATTAAGGTATGGTCAAGGCCGGGTTGTTGTTTCAATTTCCAAAGTACAATAAAGGGTTTATTCTTATATTTGATTTGTTTTTTCTTGACAAATTATTTGAATCTAGAATACGGGATAGGAGCAAATGCATCAACTTTAGGAGATGCATATAGTTATGGAATCCTTTTGTTGGAAATGTTCACTGCAAAGAGACCCACAGATGATTTATTCAACAGTGGATATAATAGTCTCTATGAGTATGTTGAGACAGCGTTGCCGGAGCAAGTTATGAAGATTGTTGATCCATTGCTTCTAGCATGCCTAGAAAGCAATACTGGAACAAGACCGGACAAAGAGGTGGAGAATGATGGCAATTTGGTGGAAATTGAAGAGAGCAAGACCCACAACTTCTTTATCTCCATCTTCAAAATTGGACTCACTTGTGCTTTAACATCACCAATGGATCGCATGCATATGAAAGATGTGACCAAGGAATTACACAAAATTAAGAAGGCCTTCTTTACATAAAAATAAGCATACATCTCTTGTGGCATACAATATTTATGAGTTAAGTTTGTTGTTCAATTAGATAGCCTAGTATATGTTGCTCTAAATTTCATTTGATGTTAATGAAAGGGAAAAAAGCACCAAATATTTTCTATGTTTTTATATTAAGTGTTATCCATCGTGCTTTGTTTTAAATTTTGTTTATAAATTGTAGTACAATAATGTCATAAAAGAATTACAGAGTATGTTTTTATTGGTTTCAAAGCTTCAAAAACTTATGTATTATTGTTTATATATTCTATTGTTAATGCTCAAATTTATTACTTTTCTATGTTGATTACATATTAATAATAAGCAATAACAAAAATCTCTTAGCTTCCATAACAAGTAAACTAGCTAGTTGAAAATTTCAAGATTCGAGACATTGGACCTCCCAGCTTCTTCTAGGGAGAAACCGATATGCTGATCCTATCACAAAGAAGGTACATGCTTGAAATACTCAAAAGATTTGGAATGAAACACTGCAAGCCAATCTCCACTCTAAATCCCGGCAACAGTTGCTAAGTTCAACAAACTCATTTCAATCATATGACAATCCCACAACTTAGTTGGAACACTTCAATATCTAACCATCACACGGCCAGGTTTCTCCTTTGTCGTAAACAAACTATGTCACTTTATGCAATCTCCAACTAATGACCACTAGGTTGGCCTAAAGCATGTTTTAAGGCATGTCAAAGCTACTCTAAACTATGGGTTACATTTTCTAAAATCAGACTCAGTAGACATTCATGCATTTTCAGATTATGATTGGGCGGGATGTCCTGATAACTGTAAGTTCACTAGTGGTTTTGTTGTCTTTATTGGGAAAAATCTAATTTACTGAGCTTACAGGAGTTACAGCAAGCAAAAAACAATTGTTAGATTCTCAACAGAAGTAGAATACAAAGCTATAACCGATGTCTCAGCAAAGGTAACATGATTAGTTGCTTTAATTAAAGAGCTCGGTCTCACTATGTAAACCCACCAAAACTTTGTTGTGACAATCTTGGTCCTACCTATTTGTATGCAAATCTTGTGTTTCATACAAGAACAAAACATGTTGAAATTGACTACTACTTTGATCATGACAAAGTAGCATATCAAAAGAAATACAAGTAAGCTTCATCTCTTCAAAAGACCAGCTAGAGACATCTTCACCAAGTCACTAACTATAGCAATATTTAATGATCTCAGGAACAAGCTCAATATTTGATGAATACGTTTTGCGTGGATTTCTCAAAAGAATTGTTTGGGGTTACCCCGGGTGTTATCATTCTCTCAAGGATGTCAAAGTAGAAGTATTGCTTAGTTCTTAGTCAAGGGAATGCATTTTGGTTTCATCATTCGCCCCCTGGCCTCACAAATTCAATGAATGATAGAATTGTTGTTGTAGTTTGAACGAAATAAAGACCAAAATTTTTCTCATTGTTCAACCGTTATTTTAGGTAATGATACTCTAGCTATACCACTTGCATTACTTTTAGTCTTGTAGGGGTACATGGAACAAATCCTATATTTGTAAGAAATTTTACTATTTCAAGCAAGTTAGTAGTTATGGTTCAATTTTGTGGCAAATTATTGCATGGACCGTGGTCCACACAGCTGTGTGGACCAAAAATAAAAATTACATTATTTTTGTATTAAAGGTACATTATTTTTGTACTGTAGGTACATCATTTGATAGTATATATCAAATAATGTACCTTCAGTACAAAAATAATGTACCCTAAAATAATGTACCTACAGTATAAAAATAATGTATCTTCAGTACAAAAATAATGTACTTTTTATTTTTGGTCCACACAGCTGTGGACATGGTCAATATATTTGGGCTGGGTAGAAAATGAAGATATTATAAGAAAAAGGGAAAAAAACATTATATAAATTTTTGAGAACTTTGCCAATATCTTGTGATTTGATGGCATTACTGTTGTGGCCCTTCCAAACGGAAGGTCATAGGTAGGGCGGAGCCACCTTATGAGGTAGGGAGGCCTAATAAACTAAAATATTTTAGTAAATATGTATGTATATATTGATATAATAGGAATAAACTACACTTTTACTAAATATATCTCATATTTATTGTATTCTGTTGAAATTTAAGTAGGCATCCTCTTTTCCCTCATTTATGTACTTATGATGCATTAGGATGTGAAGGGCCACTTTATTAGAATGAAATCATGTGTTCTCAAAAAAAAAAAAAAAATCATGTGAAATTTCTACCAACAATAAAGTCTACTAACAACAAGCTCTAACTTTTGGTTCATATAGTCCCTATTCATCACCAATTCTAAATGATTATATTTTTATTTTGAGGCAAGATTGAGTTGATTCTCTCAAAAGAAATTAAAAAAAGAACCTAGAAGGGTCTTCACAAAACAAAAAATTTATGCATATAAACTCTCTGTGTCTATGCATCATAGTTTGAATTGTGATTGTGCAGGGAGTATTCTGCTCAGGGCTAGCTTATTATATTCAAGGAGTCATAATGAAAGATAGAGGGCCTGTTTTTGTAACGGCTTTCAATCCATTGAGCATGGTTATTGTAGCTGTAATGAGCTCAATCATTTTACGAGAACAAATGTTCCTAGGGAGGTAAAAGAACACTCTCCCTTACCATAATGACACCTTACGTTTAATTCATAAGCTAATGTGAGACTTTTGCAGAGTTCTTGGTGCTGCTATCATTGTTATAGGCCTTTATATGGTCCTGTGGGGGAAAAGTAATGATCAAAATTCAACATCTAGTGAACAATCACTACCAGACCAGCAAATGAAAAGTGCAAATAGTGAGAAGGAAACTCTGTCACATGAAATCATCACTATCTATCCTTCTATAGAACAGAGTCAACAGACTGTTGATAAAGACAAAACTGTAGGATAGAATTGACATTATTCTTCAGTTGTAACCTTTACTGAAGATGTTTAGTACATTAAAAGTACTAGACATGAGTAAAGCAGCATTCTCTTTATAGGAGAAAATGCAAACAATTATAAGGAATTTACATTTCTTGTTCAAGGCTGCTACAATTTCTGTTAGGAGAACAACATCACTAAATTCATAATATGTTTCCAAGATCTACCATGAATGGCTTCACAAATAATAGGGAGCTTAGTAACAAAAGTTAATGTATCAAACCTTTCCATGTATGAAAAGCTTTTTGATTAATAGGTAATCCTGTAACTGTCGGAATAAATCCAAATAGGTAATTTTGACGTGTACTCTGCAGCTCTTGAACTATCCCACAAATTGTCTTCTCATTCTCAAAACATATGTGATTATTATTAGGGTATTCTGTTTTGCTACAAGTATGATGCTCAAACTTTAAGTGCCAATGGCCTACAACAATGTTACAGGACATGAGATCAATAAACCATCATGAGTATGAATCTCAAATAACAAAGGTGGTTGTGGGAAAGAACCTTGAGACTTTACACAATTGACAGCCACAGTCAACAGAGATAACCAGAACCCTTTATAATACCACAAACCTTCTTCTACCATGCAAAAAATATAAAATAAAAAAAAAAATTGAAAATTGCCTAAGGAGAGTTTTCTTTAAATGAACACAAAGATTTACCTCCCATGAGGCAATGTACTTGACAGGCACCATCAAACATGCAAGTCAATAGCAATCTTTATCCTTCTTAGGAACAGCCTTATCGCTGCCAGTAATTTTTGAAGCATTTGTAAGCCTGTAGGCATTTAATTCAGTTATCACCTTTACACTTTGGGCTTCAGATCTTTTAACTGAAGACTGACCAATTTTAGCAGTGAACTCAACTGTTCTATTCAGGATTTGTCCATTATCTAATGAGCTCTCAATCAAGCCGGAATGACTGCCAATTAAAATAGCAGCATTATTCCTGAATGATTGACATGTAGTGTTACTGACCTCTCTGGTAAAGGTTAGCCCTTGTGATGCAAAATTTCTTGCATCCTTAATGAAAGAAAAATTAATTGACAAAGAACACATACTCTCCTAGAATCTGTAGCTGATTGTAAATTAATCAACATTCACTTTGTTGCGTGCTAATAACATCATGTTATTATCAACTCCCCCCTGAGGATTGTGAATGTTCATTTGAATTGCTAAAAGCATTAGTAGCTGACAAGGCACTACTAATACAGTAATACCCATGGTATAGGTCTCACCTGTTGTCACAGCTATGAACTGATCAGTTTCCTTCACCTGGCTGACTTTAACCTTTATAATTCCTCTGCAGTTAGGCCTATTCTAGGACCCTTAACAAAGTAAACTATGGAAAACCCCAATGAGGAATCAATTTTAGTGGAACTCTCTATTGGCTTTGTAGCCATACTCATGCTGCCAGTGCCAACTGATGGAGCATGTATCTCATTATAGTGAACGGGTTTTGTAATCCCATTGTCTACAAGCCACTCAGTATATTGCACTGGTACCAAGTGGAAACTCATGGCATTCAACCAGGGCAAAAGATGTTTGAACTTCAAAGTGAAGAAAATGAATGACTGTTTGCCCCTTCAACTGCTAGTCCCTTGTGGGGGGGTAACTCTGACTGACAACGATCCAAGAACCACTGATGTCAACTTCTGGATTCAACTGTTGAGGGATTGTCCTAAGCCACTGCAGGATCATTTATCCAGACTGCTTTATCATAGAATCCTTGCTCTGTAATGAGTACAACAAAGTCATGATTCTCTAAGTTCAACAAGAAAGTGGAATTCCTTAATGTGGAAAAGAAAGTTTTTAAAGACTCTTAGCAATATTTCACATCCTTTCTGTGCTCATCACAAATAAAGGTTATGTGAGAGAGTATAGACCTAATTGCGTTAAATAAATCAAATCATATTTGACCTAAGTAAATATCTTTTTTTGAGTACTACTGACTCTGTTACAATGTAGTATCTGTCCTAGCTACTTTCTCAACCTAATGAGCACAAAGAGTCAACAGTCGCCTCCACTGAGGCTTGAACCCACTCCCTTCCACGTGGGAGTGTAAACCGGGTGCCACTAGACCTAAGTAAAAATCCAATTACTGCCAATTCAAAATTTAAGCTAGTGGAACAATTCAAGATGAAAGGGCCTAAAATGGATTGAAGTGCCTCTGGTGAACAACAAAATTACATAATCAATGTCAACCACTTGTCAATATGGATACATAGTACTAGATAATCATAGAGAAGTTATTAAGCAGAGACTAGTGGACAAAATGACACTAATTTATTTACCTAAATTCTAAATGTTGGATTTGAAGCAGAAGCCAATGGTCATTCATTGTAAATTGCTTCAAGCCATAGAGGAAAAAAATCAAAATCAAAACAAAGTAAGATTGCATAATTATTCTTTCTGAAGCCATGAAAACTGCATGATGCAGGAGACTTGCATATTGGATCCTACCTTTTTGAACGTAAAATGCAGACTATAGAACTAAAGCCTAACTAGTTCACTCCATGGGCTACACAAGTCATTCAACTATTAAATTTCACAGTATAGTTTTGCACTCAAGCTGCAGAAATATACAAATTGCAATATTTTCCACTTCATTTCTAACTTTAATTCTTCTCTATTCTCACACAGAAGCTCAACAATCAACATCCCGCAATCTCTGCAAACTTTCTTAAAATCCAATTTCAACAATCAAAACAAATAAGCTAAAAGATTTTAAAGCCAAAAGATTTTAAATTGTAATGATTGTATTAGCAACAGAAGTAAAGCCCAGAAATTATAAAAATATACAATAATTTTTTTCTCCTCTCCTCCTTTCAACAATCGAACAATGCAAAGCTCAATTCAAAAATCAAAACCCAGCCATCCGAATTAGTCATTCTTTCATTATTAAAAAACCCCTGAACTTTGAAATCAATGATCAGAAATGTTTACATTTAGAAATCAAGCAAGCAAAGAACTATGAAGATTAAAAAGAAAATTTCGAACTGACGCAAAGTGGAAGTAAACGTGAGAGAATAGAAATATGATAAATGGTTCATAAGTCAGAACCCTACCCTTACCAATCTTAACAATGAGCTACTCCATAGAAAATATGCAGCATAATACCTATATACATAACGTGTATACAACTTGTATGAGTATATGCGTACATCACTGAATATTTCTTCAATTATTTTGAAGGTGACAATTTTTTCTCTTTGTTAAATATGTGTTTGGACGGTTAAAGATAAGGGCACAATATATATTTCAAGTCATTTTCCTTCTCCAAATATTTGCAAATTAAAATAAATATAAAAAAAAAGTACTTCGTTGGCAAATATTATAATTATAATTTAAAGTTAATTTGATTTACAAAACTAGCATTCTAACAATAAAATGCATGACCTAAAATCATGCTCAAATGCCACAGTTTTTTATTAAGCAATACTAATTTGTTTGTTCATTTTAGATGTCACAACATATTACCAATGAATATTAGAAAACATGGCTCTATTGGTCAACATTAGAATTTGGAAAATTATAATCATATCAAGTAGTAACACAACACCTTGGTCACAATGTTATCGACACAAATTGTATTGCGCGCATCGCCTGACAGATGATGCGCCCACACAACATCCCAAACCACTTCTGGCCTCTCTAGAGAATTTGAAGTCAATAGTGTCACAAACAATTTCCTAAGTGAATGAGAAGATGTCCAATCACTTGCTCATTGATTGCATCAATTTATTCTTTATCATCGTCTAGTGACCCTTTAGCATTACAGGCATCTCAATAGGAATCATATTGGACATCATTGACAGTTTTAATATCTTCATAACATGTTGCACCACGAACTATATATATTCAAAAGACATCTAAAATAATATATCTCACCACTCCTTGGAGGTACATAAAATATTCACTCAATATCCTCTTTGTCTATGATGTCATTTGCGTAATTTTTTTTCCACACAAATTTATTTGGCATCTCCGCATAAATTAACACTCGCCTTTGGATACTTTTTATTTGCTTCAAACCATGAAATGAACATACTAATATAACCAACAATGGTTCTGTTTAGAACAACATTCATTCCTTCATCATCATCAAAGCTCAATCTTTCAACAACGAGCAGTCAATACTGTATTTCAAAAAAAAAAAAACACCATGAATTGAAGCCTCACAAGGAGATATGTATTGACAATCATAGTAAATGTTGATCTCATCAATGTCTTTACTAGTTTCCTCATCAATTGTGAAAATAGTGGGAACTCTATCATTTGTCTTATTTACATACTTGAATAAGTACTTTATTGATCGTGATTGATTACACCACTCTACATTAATGTGCGCTTTATACTTCAACAACAAATAACGATTGTGAGGAACCACGTATCTATTGTCGAGGTCAATGCCACATTTGCTCACAGTTCGTCTGTCTTCTAAACACCTATACTCACAATAATCATCTTTATCAAAGCATGACACATCAACAAATTTCTTTGAAAAATACTTTCTACAATGGCCATTGGACATACAGAGGGATTTCTTTCTTGCTTCACCAAGAGGGCAGTCCCAAGCAAGTTAAAGTAGGAATAGATAAATATGTGAAATGAAAGTTCGTTTGTAATGATAATGATTATTATAAAAAAATTATACATGCATATTTTTTTCATTTGAACAAATAAGAAATCATGGAGTTTTGAAAGACTTTAAAAGAGTCTTTGTTCTACATTGAAAAAATATGTGGGATTGAACTAGTATAAATACATTTCAACTTTTTAAAAAGTCTAAAATATGTTGGTAGAAGACTCTATCAACGTGTAGGGGGTAAATTAAAATCTTCTCAAGCTTGAACTTTGTCCACCCGCAACTTGGATGCACTGAATGTTCGTCCAAAAATTGATAGCACAAACAAGTTAAGTTATTTTATATGTTATAAATATATAAAATCATGGCCCAAACATATAGTATTTTGACCGTTTAAATTATACAATTAACAAGTCCATCAATTTCTGACAAATTAATTGGACTAATTGTATATGACTCAATCCATCTAATGGACCTCAAAATGTTAAAGTCCACACCGTTCCATCGCTTTTCACCAATCTTCTTCCATCTTTACTAAGAGCTCAATCGGAATTTATCACTGTTCACCACAATTTCTTCTCACCTATTTCTTCTATTTTCGCTAAGATCCTTGATTCAATCTCTCATCATCGTTCACCTTCCTTATATGTGATTCTACTCTGTTTGAGTGTTGCGCATCTATAGAAAGCAATCCATAGATCTGGAAATGATTTCGATCATTTCAAGCAAGTGAATTGGTTTCCTCCGAGGGCGATTTAATTTCTCTTCATTGTTCATCTTCTTTTAAGGTAATTTAATTATAGCTATTTCGTTTGCATTCTTGTACGGGTGTAAAGAGCAAACACAAAATCAGTAAGGATTTCTACTACAACGCTCTGATACCCACTCCGCCAAGCTTTGACCATACCTCTAGGGTTGGAAGCAAAATATTTTTATGCAACCCTAATAATGTACATGTACAAAATTACCCACGTACTGTACCGGGTGTTGCCCTCGCAACCCTAACCTGCTTTAATACCCACTTTCCTTTGTTTTATCCAACACCTATCTTCTTCTACACAACACGATTTCTAGCATTTCAAGCAATTGAACTTGTTTCCTGCAACGAAGACTAACTTTTCTTGTCATTGTTTACCCTTCCTTTTAGGCAATTCTGCTCTAATTATATACAAGTATTTTTTGCAATTAGTATGTTGGGTTTCCTGCAACGAACACAGCCCCTATTATCACCTGTATTTTACTTTAATCTTACACAAATACATAGAGCAAACCCAAGATCTGTAAGAAATTTTACAATTTCAAGCAAGTTAACCCATTTTTTTTATTATGAAATTTGGATTTATCATCACTTCTCACATTCTCTTTAGATAATTATATTCTATTTAACTTTTCACTACTTGTCTTATGCAGGTATAGATTGAGAACAAACTATAAATCTACAAGTGATTTCTATTATTTCAGCAGGTGAACTCATTCACTCTAGGGGAGAACAAATTTCTAATTATCAATACATTCCTTTAAGGTAATTCTACCCTATTTCACTCACATTACTTTTAGTCTTACATAGGTGAAGAGTGCAAATGCTAGATATATAAGTGATTATCCTCTGTTTCACTCTACCATTTTAGAAAGTCTATGATCCTCTGTTTTGTTACAATAATGGAAAGCAATTTAATCTAATGTGTCATATATTAGACTTCTTTGAATGTATAACTATATATACGATCTTATATTAATAATAAAAAAGCTTGTGATGAAAATATGCATGTTATTTATGGTTGAATTGTGTTTGGGTGTTGTTCAACTAGTGGGTACAATGGGCATTGTCAATGTGCTTGGGCTGGGTAGAAAATAAAGATATTATAATAAAAGGGAAAAAGACATTACATAGAAGTCTTTGAGAACATTAATTTGCTTATTTTATTTGGATGAGAATAGAAAAAAGAAAATATATGAAGATATTTTGAGGAGAAAATGCGCTTAGGAATTTGGATAAAACAACCAAATCCTATGTTTTATTGAAGATTCTTCCCTTCAAAAATTGAGAAGAAAGTCAGGAAAAATGATGATAATATGAGAATAACACAAGGATAAAAGAAGTTATCCACTTATTTTCTTAAATATTGTTTCATAATTTTTAAATTCAAAATTTTGTTTTTATTAGTAATACAACTTTTAATATAACATCCAAATATACAAAAATTTTCATTAACAATAAATTTAATTTAATATATAAACATTGAATTGTAAACATATAACTCGAATTTGAACTGAATAAGTAAAATAAGATTGATAAATTATTATTCACTAGTTCCCATCATATCTCTATATTCCTTTTCTTATATTTTGTCTTCCATTATCTTCCCACAGATGTTTTACCCATCTAAACAACTAGTCTTGTTGTATTAGGGACATAGAATTACCTAAAATTTCTAGTTTCCATGTGTATTGTAGAGGTATGTTTAACAATGTTTATGTTTCAACATTTTTTGTTGGCTTTGTATGCAGAACATGGCACAACTTGAACCAGGTCCCATTTGCAATTCTGTTCTTACCCAACAACAGCCTCATAGATCTACTCAAGTTTGGAAAGGATCTCGTCAAATAAATAAATCCTTGAAGTGTTGCAGATATGATAGGTCATTTTGGAATGCAAAAAAAGAATTTGATGATAGAGTTATGGCATACATTCAACTGGCAGGATTTGATGGGATGTCGAGATTAGAAAGGATACATTTGGATTGGCCTTTGATCACTGCAATGGTG
This sequence comes from Ipomoea trifida, assembly GCA_003576665.1. NCBI lineage: Eukaryota > Viridiplantae > Streptophyta > Magnoliopsida > Solanales > Convolvulaceae > Ipomoea > Ipomoea trifida. The sequence goes on along the minus strand of CP025652.1, from coordinate 20,765,292 downwards.
GAGAGATGGCGCCCAGAAACTCATTGTTTCCAACTTCCATTTGGGGAAGTCACCATCACATTGCAAGATGTGGAGGTTCTTTTAGGACTACGCATTGATGGCATGGCAGTGACAAGTGTCCAAACGAGAACAAAAAATGAGTGGTGTGACATATGTCATGACCTCCTCGGCATTAGGCCTAACGGTAACTCAATTTCTGGCACCTCTCGTTTGAGCATGACATGTCTAAAGAACCCGACACCACTAACAGAGCGTTCAACTGACAAAGACGTGCAACACATGGCCCGACTACGTATCATGCAATTACTAGGTGGAACATTATTTCCCGACAAGTCAAACAACATGGTGAGACTATGTTTCTTAGACCACATCGGAGATTTGCAGAGTGCTAATGGCTACAGTTGGGGCAGTGCTGTTCTTGCGTTTTTGTATCGAAGCATGTGCAAGGCGTCCATGGGTAATGCTAATCAAATTAGCGGTGCCCTCATTCTTCTTCAATTGTGGGTTTGGGAGCGTATCACCTTATTCTCTCCGAACATACACTCCATCCCTCATCAGGACCTAATAGATCGACCTAGAGCTGCCAGGTATATATGTTTTTATTTCAAAATTATACTAATCCAAGACCATGTGTTAAAAAATAAATATTATATAGTCTAATAAGTACCACTCATTGAAAAGGCAAGAACATAAAATAAAATATAATACAAGACCATGTTTTTACTTTCTGACAGGTTAAATTATTAGTCACTAGCTAGTAGGACCATATTTAATTTTTACGGCAAAGCCATTGCACCATTACTTGCGCCAAAATAACACCTACTTACTATGTCATTTTTAGGTGGTGTACTTCTAAAGAATTTGGTGATGTAGCCAATCATGTTTTAAAAGCATACAGGGATCAACTTGATAATATGAAAGACGACACTCATGTATGTACCAAAATACTTATATTCTTATACACATAGTACTGAAACTTGCAAACCACTTCATGTATTAGTCACTCAATTGCATTTTCGAGTGCAGTTTAAATGGAGACCATACGAAAACGAGTTGGATGAGTTACCAGGTTATTGCAAAGCGGGGAAGCACGTCTGGATGACGAAGTCTCCTATGATCATGTATGAGATTGTAGAGTGGCACTTACCAGACAGAGTTCTCCGCCAATTTGGGAAATTCAAGCAGCTGCCCCCAGCCAACTTTGACACTGGAGTACTAGACTTGCACAAAATTGATGGAAGAGGGAAAAAGGGCATAGACTGGAGCACTAGGCACATGAAGTACTTGTTAGAATGGGAAAGCCGAGAAGAAAATGTTGTGAATGCGGTGGCTGATGATGATAATGACCAAACATGGTTAGAAGAATACGTGAGATGGTATAGCTTGATCGCACGCCGTGTCATTACCAACCCAGTCCACCGTCCTGAAAGAGGATTCATGCCTTTAGCGTCAAAGCTAGAACACTTGGTAAGTTAAAACTAACAGAATAATAATAAATTTGGCAGATCATAATTCATTATATTGATTCTGAAGATATATTATTAGTCCAAGAATAATTTAATTTGTTTGATTAATATATGCATGCAGGTGAGGGTTACACATAAGATAAGTGGGATGGCCAGAGAGGGTTTGGAGCAAGCAGGAAATGCAGGTGAAGGCTATGCTGCCATTCAGGAAGCATGTGTTAAAGCTTTGACCCTCATAGGGGAAGACAGGAGAGTTGAAACTCAACCTAATGACGATATCCCGCCACAGGGTGATGGTGGCAATGACAATGATAATGATAATGATGATGGTGCTCCCCAGAGGAGGAGGAGAGAGCCAGGCAACGGCCCCCGGCCTAGAAGAGGTGGGAGGAGGAAGAAGATTAGGGTAGATGAAGGTGGTGCAGCTCAGAATTGAGTTAGTAATAAATATTATATTATGACTATAGCTGCTTGTTGAATTGTCTGTCTATTCTTGTTTTGCTGATGAGGAAATGCCAAAAAGGTAGAGAATGATTTCATCTTTGGTTGAACAAATGGTGACAATACTGGAGCAAATGAATTATTATTGTTACAGACTTACAGGAATGAATGGTGTACTATAACATATTTCTTTTGTGGCTGCAAATGGAGGCTATATGGGAGAATTATGTCCACTTAAAACTTCAGTATCATTGAGGACAAGGATCAAGTTGAGGGCAAGGGAATTCTGTCATGTTCTTGAGGTTAAATTCAATTTTTTTAGTTGTATGGCATACTGGTCTGATCTGCTCTGCTCAATTTTTTTAGTTGTATGACATACTGGTCTGATCTGCTCTGCTCAATTTTTAGTGTACAATCAACCTGCTCACCTTCATATTGCATCCAATCAATAGATTTTTTCAATTATATAGATTACAAATTCCACATAAGACTTCTATCAAACACATGGTGGGATTGCTAATCAATAACAAAGAAAAAAAAATAGAAAATTGGATCAAATTAATCTGAACCTCACATAAACTGAAACAAAAGCAATTTCTGATCCAACCAATAGTTCATTAAAATTAATGATTAAAGAAATGAATTGAAGAAATAACCTGATATTGTTTGCAGTGTTATTGCGCACTTGTGTCGACTCCACACCCTTCTACCACTCTCCTTATGATGCAAGCAAAGGAGGAAGAGAATTTTAGGGTGAAAACTGAAAAGAGATGTAAACACTTGTATGAGTTGTCTACGGATCCATCTGTATTTTTTTTTCCTTATTTTTGTTTTCAATTTAAATTTATTTTTTTATAAATAAAATTAATATATAAAAATATATCATTAAAAAAATTCTAATTGAGATTTTAAAATGATGTTGGCATTGATTTTTATTTTTTAAAAAAATTAAATCTATAGAAACGACACCCGTTCCGCGCCGTTCCGCAAAAACTAACTCTGTGTATAACATATTCAGTTTCATTTTATATATACTGCAGTTTACTTTCAACACAACTACAGTTTCTTTTCGATATAACTACAGTTTCATTTGACATTATACACTCAAATATGTAAAACTGTTTGCTTTCATTTTATTTTATATACACTATAGTTTGCTTTCAACACAACTACAGTTTTATTTGACTTTATACACTCAAATATGTGAAACTGTTATTCAGTTTCATTTTATATACACTATAGTTTTATTACAACACCACTACAATATCATTTCGATATAACTATAGTTTCATTGGACAATATACACTCAAATATGTGAAACTGTTATTCAGTTTCATTTTATATACACTGCAGTTTTCTATCAACACAACTACAATTTCTTTTCGATATAACTACAGTTTCATTCAACATTATACACTCAAATATGTGAAACTGTTATTTGGTTTCATTTTATATATACTGCAGTTTCATTTCAACACAAACACAATATCATTTCTATATAACTACAGTTTCATTGGACAATTATTTACACTCAAATATGTGAAACTGTTATTCAATTTCATTTTATATACAATGCAGTTTCCTTTCAACACAACTACAGTTTCATTTTGATATAACTACAATTTCATTTGATAAGATAAAAACAAATTTGAGGCAGTATCATTTGAAATGAACTTAGGGTGTGTTTGGTTCGCACATAGGAATCGAAATTGGTATGGGTAACAAATACTTGATAAGGGTAAGGGTTTTGGTAAAAATATTTTGCAGGTTTGGTAGTGGGAATGATTATTAATAGTTGGGGAAGAAAGGAGGAAGGGAAATGAAACCCTTATTTAATAAGGGTATAAGTTTGTTCAATTAATGGGGTATTCCAAACCCATAGTAGTATTCTAAAAACCTGTTAACCAAACAATAACAATCACTTTGATACCCATACCTTATACCAAAACCCGTCAACCAAACACACCCTTAGTTTCATTTACGGAGCTCCGTTAAAATGTGACGGCATCCGTTTCTTTACTTTAAGAAACGGTGCCGTTTTTGGACCATGATCCACAAAGCTTTGTAGACCATGACCCCCGATATAACGGAAGATTAAGGCCAAGACAAAACGTGCAGAGCAAAAAGCAAGGAGCATACACAAAAAGTAAAGCAACGATTAGAAATCTGAACTAAAGCAACCTACCAAATAACCACTCAACCACACATTCCAGGTTGTTGTTGAACAATTATGAGACAAAAAGAAAATTCTTATTTGGCAACCACAAATATATTCAAAGTCACATGGTGGAAAAATCTGTTAAGATTGGAAAGTCATTGAAAGACAACTTTGTGAGGAGCACTGAGCTTGTGCATATGAAACATAACTAACGAGACAATTCAAATCAAACAACAGTATTACATTGACCCAATGCTATATCTTTGTGTAAGAATCAGCAGATATATAAATTTCAGCTCTTTTGCTTTAATTTGCAGCTCAAGAAGAAGGACATCTGGGGATAAAATGAGGATTATTATGATTACCTGGATTCCCATGGTTCTGCTCTTTTCAAATTTATTCACAATAAATGTTATGCATGCATTGGGTCAGTGCCTTCCGGATCAAAAGTCTGTATTTCTCCACATACGAAGTGAACTCAGTTACAATTCTTTAACATCGACCAAGCTGGTGCTGTGGGATGAAAGAGTTGACTGCTGCCAATGGCCGGGTCTGAGTTGCAATGATTCTGGATATATCACTAGTCTTGACCTCAGCGATGACGGGTCAATCATCGCTGGCTTCAATGTTTCTCTCTTGCTGAAACTGCCATCCCTTTCAGTTATTAGGCTTGATGGGATTGCCTTCTCTGCTCCGTTTCCAGACTTCTTTGCGGAATTCACCAATCTAACTGTTTTGAGCCTGGCAGGATGCGACTTCAGTGGAACAGTTCCTCAGAAAGTATTCCAGGTACCAACTTTGCAAACCATTGACTTAAGTTTCAATGAAATGCTTGGGGGTTCTTTGCCAGACTTCCCCAAAAATGGATCTCTCAAGAGTCTCACACTTTATGGAACAATGTTTTCTGGGAATTTACCTGAGTCCATAGGAAATCTGAGATTGTTATCCCATCTTGACCTTGCATATTGCGATTTTAGCGGAGCAATCTCCGTTTCTATTATAAAGCTTACCAACCTTGTTGGGCTGAGATTGCATGGGAATCACTTCAGTGGTTGGATTCCACCACTTAAGCTGGTTAAAAACCTGACCTATATAAATCTTTCCAATAATGATTTTACAGGTGAAATTCCTTCCTCTCACTGGGATGGCCTTAACAATCTTAAAAATCTGGATTTGTCTGAAAATTCATTTTCAGGACCCATCCCAGCATCACTATTTTTTCTGCCATCACTTGCAACCTTATCTCTGTATGGAAACAAACTTTCTGGTCATATAAATGAATTGCAAAATGTAACTTCTGCACTGGAAGTTATTCATTTTAGTGGCAATAAATTTGGAAGGTACAATACCCTCTTTCTTTTTCCAACTCCAAAATCTTTCAGCTCTCTATCTTTCATCAAACAAATTTTCTGGTCAAATGATTGATTTGCAAAATGTGACTTCTCCACTGGAATTACTTGATTTGAGCAGCAACAACTTGGAAGGGACAATACCTTCTTTCTTCTTTCAGCTTCGGAATCTTACATCACTCTATCTTTCCTCAAACAAACTTTTTGGTCAAATGATTGATTTGCAAAATGTGACTTCTCCACTGAAATTACTTGATTTGAGCAGCAACAACTTGGAAGGGACAATACCTCCATTCTTCTTTCAACTTCAGAATCTTACATCACTTGATCTTTCATCAAACAAATTTAATGGCACTGTCCATTTAACAAAATTTAGAAACCCAGAGAATATTAAGTCTCTTGACATTTCCTATAACAGCTTGGTAATTGAGACAACCATAAGCGCAAGAGAACTTCCCTTACTCCCTCAGTTTGAAAGATTAAGATTAGCTTCCTGCAATCTACAGAAATTTCCCAATTTTTTGAAAAACCAATCAAAATTGCAATGGCTAGATCTTTCCAGCAACGCAATTAGCGGAGAAATTCCTAACTGGATATGGGGAATCAGTAATGGTGGACTCAATCTTTCTCACAATCATTTGACGCATATGAAAGAGCCAATGGAATATGAGACTCTTAATGTCCTTGATCTAAATTCTAATATGCTAAGTGGACAGGTTCCACAACCACCACGTGATGCAGAGTATTTAGATCTCTCCAACAACAATTTCTCCATGATTCCTCCAGATATTGGTGAACAAATCCCATATGTCTTTTTTCTTTTCTATTGCAAAGAATAGAGTTAGTGGAAGAATCTCAACTTCTTGGTGCCGAACAGCACACCTTGAAGTGCTTGACTTGTCCTACAACGCTTTGCATGGCACAATACCATCATGTCTGGTTCAAAATAACAGCAATCTTGCTGTAATGAATCTTAAAGGAAATCATTTAAGTGGTGAGATATCACAGAAGTTTCAACACAGTTGTTCTTTAGAGACATTGGATCTTAGTCAAAATCTCTTAGAAGGGCAACTTCCTCCCTCCTTGGTCAATTGCACAAAGCTTAAGGTATTAAATCTTGCAAAAAACAGAATAAGTGATACCTTTCCTTGCTGGCTCAATAAATTGTCGAATCTGCACATTCTTGTATTGCATTCCAATCATTTTCATGGAAGCATTTCTTGCCCCAAGCTTGGGGTAAATAGCAGTTGGCCAAGCTTACAAGTCATTGACCTATCCTCGAATAATTTCAGTGGACATCTACCAACTGATTTATTCTTGGGACTAAAAGCTATTATGGTTGAGAGGAACGAAGCAAACTCTAAGGTTGACTACTTGCACTTCACATCTCAAAGAGAAAACTTTTACTATCAAGATTCAGTCCTACTGTCACTAAAAGGACAAAGTTACACTATAGAGAAGATTTTGTCTATCTTCACCTCTATTGATTTTTCAAGTAACCAATTTGAAGGAGTTATACCAAAGACTGTTGGAGAGCTTAAACTGCTTTATCTTCTTAACCTCTCATGCAATGCACTGACAGGTGGTATTCCTCAATCTCTTGAAAATTTGAAAGCTTTGGAAGCACTAGACCTCTCATTCAACAACCTAGCAGGAAATATCCCAGAGCAGCTAGAGAGCTTAACCTTCCTATCCTTCTTAAACTTATCATACAACTATCTCATTGGAAGGATTCCACAAGGAGCACAATTTAATACCTTCTATGCAAGCTCATTCATGGGAAACAAGGGGCTATGTGGCTTCCAAATTAATGTACCTTGTAGTGGCATTAATAAACCAGCATATCCACTGCCAACATCGGAAGAGAAACATTCTTCTCACCATTTTGATATCTACATCAGTGTTGCATTAGGATTTGCTGCGGGTCTAGGAGGAATCTTCGTGCCACTTTTGATGTCCAACAAATGGAGATCATATTATAACAAGAAGATTGATGGAGTTATTTCGAAGGTTTTCTTTCAAAAAGGTCAAGGGAGAAGAAAGAACTATCATTAACAAAATCAATCAAGTGCAGGGCTTATATTCTTTTTGTCATCCACCCCGGTTACTTTGTTGTTTTCATGTATTAAGTGTGATTGTTCAACTGAGTGTGTGTAATCTTGGATGTCTAGTGTGGTGCCTTTATTCTTTTCTTTTTAATTTCCTTGATGTCCTATTTTTGTTTGTGTTTGGTTTTATTGGGTCAAATGTCATCATTATATTATATTGCAGTAATTTGGATTGATTGTGTGTATAATGTGTTTACTCCTAAATTTACATGTCTCTCATGATTTCCCAATGACAATGTATGAAGAATGAATTATAATAAGTAAAACTTGACGGCTTTGGGAGCACTAGATTATGCAGATTTTGAATATGAAATTCTAAAAATGTTTCTCTCTATTTCTTCATCAATTTCTCCCTACTTTCTTCTCTATATTTCTCTCTGTTTCTGCTGTGGAAAGCTCAAGCTTCCATTTATCTTTGAAAAGCTCCGGGTTCAATTACAGAATGTAGCTGAATTAGTTTCTATTATGTTTCCAGTTGAAACATGATGCTAAAGAAAATAAATTACACATTAAATTTCAATTTTTAGTGTACAATCAATCAATCTGCTCACTTTCATATTACATCCAATCAATAGATTTTTTCAAGCAAATTAGTTATGGAATTAATGACTGTTTCGGTCCCTCGACTCCCGTAATTACCAAATTGGTTATCGACTATCAATTTTGACCATGGTTGAAAAAATCGCTAGGCGCCTAGCGCCTAGGATGCCTAGCCAGGGATTAATCGGCGCCTAGGCGCCCGTGTATTTTTTTTTCTTTTTTATTTTTAAAAATTTGTTTAAGTATTTTTAATTTTCTAAAGATTAATAATTAATAATTATATAATACTTTAATAGTTAATACTAAAATATTAAATATTAACCTAAAAAATATCTAAAGTTTGTACAATTTAGGATTATTTCGCTCAAAACGATGTTGTTTTGAGTGAAATAACCCATTAAAAAAAAAAGAACAATAGTTAATCGACCGACTAGAAGGCCTACTCGGTGCCTAGTCGGTCTAGTCGACGCCTAGGTAGTCAGCGCCTAAGCGGCCTAGGCGGTGCTTTGGCGGCCTAGGCGGAGCTTAGGCAGCCTAGGCGGTCGCCTAGCCGGCCAGCCGCCTAGACCATCATTTAATGTGATACGCTAGGCGGTCGACCAGCGCCTAATGCCTAGGTGCGGATTAATCGGCGCCTAGGCGGGGATTAATCCGGCGCCTAGGCTTGATGTTTGCAACACTGATTTTGACCAATTAAATCTTCAACTATTGATTTTGTAATCGACTTGGTCCTCCATAATCACCAAATTGGTCCTTGATCCGTTTGACGGAGGACCAAATCAGTTACGAAATCAATAGTTGAAAATTTAATTGGTCAAAATTGATAGTCGATGACCAATTTGGTACTTACGGCATTATCGGGGGACCAAAATTATCATTAATTCATATTGATATTATATATAGATTACAAACTCCACATAAGACTTCTTTTATATATAGATTACAAACTCCACATAAGACTTCTATCAAACACATGGTGGGATTGCTAATCAATAACAAAGAAAAAGCAGATATAATCGGAGCAACTTAATCTGAACTGAAACAAAAATAGTTTCTGATCCAACCAATAGTGCATTGAAATTTATGAGTGAAGGGTTTGGGATTAAAGAAATGAATTGCAGAAATAACCTGATACTATTTGCGGCATTGTTGCGCTCTTGTGTCGACTCCAGACTCTTCTATTACTCTTCTTTGATCTTTCCCTCTCCAAGCAAATGAGGAAGACAATCATCTGTCTGACAGATTGTAATGAACCTGGGGCAATTCCTAATTCTGAGAAGAAAGAGGACAAAGTGGCTATGGAGAAGAGGATAAGAGAAACGACGCCGTTTGACACAGTTAGTTTCTTTTTTTGAAGGTCACAGTTAGTTAAAATAGTATGCTTGCAATTACTTTTTTTTCCTTGTCTGTTATTTAGTTAAACGACTTGCTGGCAATATAATTGATCCAGAAGACTTGATTGTTGGTTGGAGGTGTTTGATTTCTTGTTAGAATTAAATACTATGTCTGAGTAGTAGGATGGATTATGCTGAAAATTAATGGAAGTATATATGTATACTAATTTATTTCAAAATTGTACTAATCCAAGCTCCTGTATTAAAAATTAAATATGATCCAATAGGTATCAGTCATTTAAAAAAAAAAAGAGGAACATAAAATTAAAAAAAAAAAAAAACAATAAAGAAGTAAATAATATTAAACTAGAAAAATTATTTTGTTTTTGTATTCCAGTCCACCTTGGTAATGATATTGACCAAGGTGGACCGGATAATACAAATTACGAAGGTGGACCGGGTAATACAAAAACAAAATACTTTTTTTTTCTAGTTTAATATTATTTACTTTTTTATTGTATTAGTTTTTACTTTTATGTTTCTGTTTTTTTATTTTTTTTTTCTTATTTTTCATGAGTGGTGCGTATTCCACCACATTTAATTTTTAACACAAGGTTTTGGATTAGTACAATTTCATATATGCAGCTCTAGGTCAATCTATTAGGTCCGGAGGAAGAGAGAGAGAGAGTATATTCAAAGTAAATAAAGCGATACGTTCCCAAACTCACGATTGAAATAGACAAGGGCACCCCCAATTTGACGAGCATTACACATGGTTGCCTTGCACATGCTTTAATACAACAAGGCAAGAACAATACTGCCCTAACACGAGCATTGTCCATGTAGTCGTTGGCACTCTGCTTATCCCTTATGTGGTCTAAGAAACATAGTCCCACCATGTTGCATTGTTTAACATGTCAGGAAATAACATTCCACTTAGTAATTGCATGATACGTAGTCGGGCCATGTGTCGCACGACTTCATGTTTTTGAATGCTCTATCTGTAGTATCGGATTTTGTAGACATGTCATGATCAAAAGAGAGGTACCGAAAATTTAGTTAGGGTGTTATCTCTGCATTTTACTAAGGATTTGAAGCTCCAAATTAAACCCATCCATTTGGAGGACACGCAACCAGTGTATTAATCCTTTCATTTGACAAAGTTCCCTATCCTTGCATCCAATCATTTCACCAATTTAATTCCAATCTATCATTCAATACACATAAGTTAATCACATGCCCTACAAAGCCAAAAAAAAAAAAGAAAAATGTTTGACACAAAAACATTGTTATACTACCTCTACAATACACATGAAAACTAGAAATTCTTGATAACGTAACTATATGTTCCTGATATAGCAAAGCTGGTTGTTTAGATGGGTAAAACGTGCGTGGGAAGATAATAATGGAAGAGAAATGTAAGAAAAGGAACATAGAGATATGATGGAAACAGGTTGATGACATTTTTGTGTGGATTTGACAAGAATGAGACAAAAATGTGTAGGAACAAAAAGGTGGACCAAAATGTGTAAAGTACTAACCTAATTACCTAGTTCTCATTAGGGTTTTTGAGAAAGAAGGTAATCACACTACCTTCTTTACCAAAAAAAAAAAATGCTGACCGGTTTTCGAGGTCATCACCTTATTCTCTCTCCTCATTTATTTTCGCTGAGGTGTCACGTGGGGAGAGAAGGTGTTCTCATCACCTTCTTCTCTCTCCTCATTTATGCAAGCAATAAAATAAATAAATAAATAATAAAAATATTTAAAAATACATTATTAATATCATCCAATCCATCTACTACAAATGACAATTTAAAATTTTAAAATCTTTGTTAATGTGATTTTTTTTTTGAAAATGTTATGTTGTTAATTAATATTTAATAAAATAAAAATTTAAAAAAAAATTCGAAGTAATAAAAATTGGAAGGGTTGTGTTCTAGTTTTTTTTTTTTTTGAACATGTGTTCTAGTTAAATATAGAATTACAAAGGATGCTTATTAAACTGTATCAATTCTTTAATTGCTTTGAAGATCTTATAATCACA
>CP025652.1:20718646-20733938 GCA_003576665.1 Ipomoea trifida | reverse complement strand
TCTTATATTAATAATAAAAAAGCTTGTGATGAAAATATGCATGTTATTTATGGTTGAATTGTGTTTGGGTGTTGTTCAACTAGTGGGTACAATGGGCATTGTCAATGTGCTTGGGCTGGGTAGAAAATGACGATATTATAATAAAGAGGGAAAAAAGCATTATATAGAAGTCATTGAGAACTTTAATTTGCTTATTTTATTTGGAAGAGAATAGAAAAAGGAAAATGTATGAAGATATTTTGAGGAGAAAATGCGCTTAGGAATTTGGATAAAACAACCAAATCCTATGTTTTGTTAAAGATTCTTTCCTTCAAAAATTGAGAAGAAAGTCAAGAAAAATGATAATAAATAATATGAGAATAACACAAGGATAAAAGAAGTTATCCATTATTTTCTTAAATATTGTTTCATAATTTTTAAATTCAAAATTTTGTTTTTTATTATTAATACAACTTTTAATATAACATCCAAATGAGCAAATACCAATTTTGGTCCCACGACTATTAGCAAAATGACAATTTTGGTCCACATGTTTCATTTCTACCAATTTTGGTCCCACGACTATTATTTAGTACCAATTTTGGTCCCACGACTACTGTTTTAGTGCCAAAATTCATCGCGCCGGTCACCCATCCGTTTAAAACGTGCTGAAATCCAAAATTTTTGAAGGTATTTTCGTCTTTTTCAACTCAATATCCCAAGTTGAGCATGAATAAAGAGATTTAAGCCCTAAAATCAATCACAATTCACAATTCTCCTCCTCAAATTAAGGTAAAATGAGGAGGAAAACTGCAAATTTTGATCGATTTTAGGACTTAAATCCATTTATTCATACTCAAATTGAGATATTAAGTTGAAAATGATAAAAATACGCTTAACAATAGTAGTGGATAAAAATTGGTACTAAAACAATAGTCGTGGGACCAAAATTGGTAGAAATGAAACATGTGGACCAAAATTGTCATTTTGCCAATAGTCATGGGACCAAAATTGGTATTTGCTCACATCCAAATATACAAAAACTTTCATTAACAATAAATTTAATATATAAACATTGAATTCTAAACATATAACTCAAATTTGAACTGAATAAATAAAATAAGATTGATAAATTATTATTCATTAGTTCCTATCATATCTCTATATTCCTTTTCTTATATTTTCTCTTCCATTTTCTTCCCACAAATGTTTTAGCCATCTAAACAACTAGTCCTGTTGTATTAGGGATATAGAATTACCTAAAATTTCTGGGAAACTAAAACAATAGCAGAGACATGTACTTATCTTAACAATAGATTTATTTATTTGACGAGATCCGATCCTTTCCAAACTCGAGTAGATCTATGAGGCTGTTGTTGGGTGAAAACAGAATTGCAAATGGGACTAGAAATTTTAGGTAATTCTATATCCTTAATACAACAGGACTAGTTGTTTAGATGAGTAAAACATATGTGGGAAGATAATGGAAGAGAAATGTAAGAAAAGGAACATAGAGATCAGATATGATGGAAACTAGTGAAAATAATTTTTCAATCGTATTTTGTTTATTCTGTTCAAATTCAAGTTATAGATTTACAATTCAATTTTTATATTAAATTTAGTGTTATTGGGAAAAATTGTATATTTAGACATTATATTAAAAATTGTATTAATAAAAAAACAAAATTTTGAATTTAAAAATTATGAAAACAATATTTATAAAAAAAATAAGTGGATAACTTCTTTTATCCTGATGTTATTCTCACATTATTTATCATCATTTCCCCTGAAATTTTAATATAGGATGGATTATTTTATCCCATTTCCCAAAGCACATTTTTTCATAATATATTCGTGCATTTTTTTAAATATATTTTTATCGAAATAAAATAAACAAATTATAGCTCTCAAAAACTTATATAATGTTTTTTCTCTTTTTCTTATTAATATCTTCATTTTCTACCCTAGCCCCAGTCATTGATGACCTTGTCCACTCTGCCCAGTAGTTGAACAACATCCGAACAAAATTGAACCATAAGTAGCTACTAACCTGCATATTTTGATCACAAGTATATTTATACTAGTATTTTTTACACGCGATGCGCAAAAATTCATGCTCAATATTAAAATATTAATAAATACAAATAATTAAAATTTATAATTTGAATTATATATACACAAATAATATATATGTATTTTATACACACATATATGATTTACCATTAATAGAAATTTAATTAATCATTAAATTAATTATATAATGATTTTAATAAAATGATAATTAAAGAATAAGAAAAAGATATGATAGATATCGGTGTAGGATAATAACGATGGAATTAAAAAGTAACGGTGTTATAATGTTGTAAGGGTAGAATGAACCCTACCAACGTGGAAGTAAATTAATTTTAGAAGTAACCTACTTGAAGACAAGAAGACTTTTCTACTAGAAGTTAAGTTATCTTCAAAAAGCTACAAGACAATAATCTTTGAGAGGTTGAAGTTGTAAAGAGGTCAAAGACTCGAAACGTTGAAGATTCAAGAGGTTGAAGATAAAAGAGTCAAAGATTCGAAGAGTTGAAGACTAGAAGGTTCAATGTTCGAAAAGTGAAAGGGCTAACCTTTACCGGAAAGTAAGGGGCACAGAAAGTTAACTTAAGCGAGAAGTTCATTTTTTATTAGTTAAGGATTGACTAAAGAAAGTTAAATCTGAGATGTCATTAAGGAAGGATTCAAATGGTTAACCAAGATAAGTCAAATGTTACCTTTTCGCATATACTATCCAAGCATTCTCTAGTCGAATAGTAAATATCTTCAAAAGCTCATAGTGTAAGAAGAATATTACCAAGGCAAAAGGAGTCTTTAAGTACACATCCCAGGGAAAATTTCCCAAAAAGTCCTAGACATTTTGCACAACTAACAAAGCTAGGAGTAGACGCAAAAAATGATGCATCCAACGGTTGGAAATTTGACAAAAGTAACTTACTACATTACCCACTAGTCTTTGCACACAAGATAACAGACATTTGAAATTTGTTTCTCTGCAACAGACATATTTTCAAATAGGTCTATAAATAGCTACATTCAATTATTGCGAACAAGTTATTTAAGTGCATTGCAAAGCGAACAAGTCTCATCCAGTAGACTAGTGAAGAGAGAGCTAAAGCTACATTGCAAGATCAAGCTCAAAGGACTACGACATTCGATGAGAAGTTCCACGTCGAGTCTTGAAGTTAGAGATTGTGAACAACCTTTCTCTACTAGGTTTAGTAGAAAGGGGCGTAGTAACAAGTGTTGCTTGTGAAAAATCTTGAGGATCGTAGCCAGCTTTGTGATCGAGGCACAATTACTTATTTTGTACTAAAAAATTCTCTCTCTTACTGCACTTTATATTATAGCTCATAATCAACCAAACCTAATTTTGATAAAAACAAATACGTGCAACAAATTAAAAAGGGGCAGAATGTTATTTTCCATTGCATAATCAAAGTCATTCTAAGTTCAAGTTCACTTCAGATAAAGAATCTTTGAAACTATTTCAAAAAAAAAAAAAAAGAATCTTTGAAACAATTTTTTTTTTTTAATTATACAAGTCTATTCACTTCCCCCCTTGACACTTGTAACCCTTACCCCTTGGGACAAACACTTAATATATTAAAAATGAATATGTATCATAGATCTATCTTGCTATGTGAATCATAGCTTATAGTATAAACATATATTGCTCTTATGCTGTGATATGACAAATTCTTTTGGCTGGACATTTGCGTCAAGTTAATTAAACAGGGCATCTAAAGTAGATGTGTTAAAGTAGGCCAAAACTAGCAGATTAACATAATTTATTCTACGGTGGAGTTAGTTAAGGTAAAAATTTTAACCCGTGAAGAAGTGAGTCTCACAAACTCAACCCAAGCGGCTTTGATGAGTTCGAGTAAGGTTGTGAATTGGCATACAGGCTCTTCTATAATATATATAAAGGAAATTATTAATAATAGTAGTTAACAATATTTTTTAGGAGATTAATTTTTTTAGTAGGTTTCTAGTTACTATGAAATTGACCCATTGACTGTAGTAGGTAAATAGATGGAACATCGCCCACATGTATAAGTGATAGGCAAGATTTATTTTCTAAGATAAAAGCAATTGCTCGTACGTGGATCCGTGGCGCAATGGTAGCGCGTCTGACTCCAGATCAGATGGTTGTGTGTTCGATTCATGTCGGGTTCAATTCCCTCATCCACCACATGTGTTTTTTTACACTGCATAATAATGAATGCATGGTAAACTGGAAGAGTTTTTGTTTTTGTTTGGCTCCGAGTTGGACAATGGTAAATGGTTGTTGCAACCGTGTTGTTAATAATGGTCTGTGTTAAGTGTGACTTGTTTTTATATGTGCATCAGTACAGCTGGTTTAACACACACTTGACCATATATATATATAAATAATTCCAACCTAGTAATGGTTAAAATTTTGTATATTGAATACATGATTATTAGAAGTTCAAATAATATTTGGTATTGTGTAGTTCTAATATTATTTGAAACTTGACAAAAGGAAAGTAATGATTTTATTGATTAGAAATGTTAGCCATCTAATTCACTTACAAAAGAGTTAATCTTCTAATAAGTCATAATCTTCAAATTTCTTATTTATTTTTAAAAGAGTTAATTGATGACATTTATATTTCACTAAGTATTAAATGGGATGAGAAACAATGATACTAATCATGTATTCACAATACTATTGTACTAGACAGTAGACCAGTGTATGCGGTGTGGACGCTGGTTTGTTTTTAGTCTTAAATGACATGTGCGTTTCAGATGGTGTTTATGTGTGTGCAGACAACAATGGTGGGGATGCCCAGAATGTAGTTCAAGATAGTACGACCAATGACGATTTTAGCTAGGAACATGGACTTTGCGGTGGGGGCTGCAACACATGTTTGCTGGCAACCAATTTTAATGTCACAAGATCTTTTTTTTTTTTTTTTACATGACTTTTACCAATTAAAATATGGTTAGCACTTTTTCAAGAAAAAAAAAAAAAAAAAGAGCATGGTTAGCGTTTCTTAGCTTAGTAGTGACTAGGGTACGTTTTTAATGGATAAATGATATGATTCAACAATTTTTAAATGGGTTTATTACAAATTTTTGTTTTGCACGCGCCTTATTACAATTATGAATGTGTTGCTTCTAATTATTATTGGTGGAAACATTGTTGGTTTCCAGAATTGTTCGAATGTCTTTCTTTACAATGTTGTGCGCGTACTGAGATGGGTAACTGTAATGAAAATGCATACTTTGTATGTTCAAGCACAAACTACGCTTCACACATGCACACCGTTCACTTCAATATTTAGTCCAACGGATAAGTGCTACAACTATTAGTAATTTCTATTTTATTCTACTGATTGCTTTCACGTTATATATGTCACAATGCACATGTGACGACTCAAATAAAACAAAGATTTCTTTAGACGCTATGTGTTTCCCATGCACAAACTACAACACACTAATGCACACGGATAATGGTGTGCAGAACAATGTGTATACGCTTTGTAGAAAGCATTCGCCCTACAATTAATGTGTGCATACATGCAAACAGGTGCGTGCATTTCACACAATTTAAACTAGCGCACACAAACATCATATTCTTGCACAGTGAAATGCACACTCCAGAATACGAGAATGCACACACGCCAAATAGGTGATATGCATCCACCGCTATATTATGGACATGTTCAGTAATATGCTCACGCTATATTATGGACATGTTTTTATGAACTCACTGTTGTTATGGTGTTTATGTGCTATTCTTTTTAACACTTGTTTGTCGTTGTCTTCACATGCCCGCTGGTTTTTCTCAAATAGTTATGCGTACTTGCACAGTGACTCTATCATGCATGCACACGATAGGTTCCACAATTACAGTTGTTACTGATGTGCATTGGTCTCCTTTAAAGAATTCCCTCCGTAACACATCTAGTATTTCAATGCGCCCACCATTGCTCATACATGCACACACGACAATTTTGAATGGTGTTCTTGTTATTTTGTTTAGCTTCATCCAGCACACCTATAGAAGTGCAATGCACATACCATTGCTCGTACATGCACACTACAATAAACGCACACACCTGCGGTACTAAAAACAAAATAATCAAATTCGATTACATACGTACCAGCAATGTTGTTGGCCATGAACGACTTCTGGTAGACTGGTGCGAATTATTTTCCATTTCGTATGGTTTATTGTGTTAAAAGTAGAAAGAATATCCCAAAAGAACTTATACTGGGTTACCATCATTAGGATTCCTTAATATATGTAAATTATTATGTCCCATTAATTTCCTTTCTCATACATCCTTATCAAATTACAACTCTATCATTTACTTATAATTTTCTCCTAATATAATTCATATTTTAATATCAATCTCAACCATTCATTCCAAATTTATAAATGGTGGAATCTCATGATCTCATTTTATATGGTGATCTCATTGGATCTAACCACTCTCTCCTCTCTCTCTCTCTCTCTCTCTCTATATATATATATATATATATATATATATATATATATATATATATATATATATATATATATATATATATATATATATATATATATATATATATATATATATATTGAATTACATTCCTGTAAAAGCAGGTGTTAAAATACAAACTTGTGGACAAATCTGGAGCGCTTAACTTTTCTATTCTACCGTCTTGATTTCTTTTAATTGTTTATGTTTTATATTTGGTATTAAGCTTCGGTGTTTTGTTTGTATTTTGGTGGGGGGCAATTATGATTTTTTTTTTTTACTTTTATTATCTCTCTCTTTCTTAATCATTGGCTAGTGTAGTTCTCATTGTTACGCACTACCAATATCCTTTCTTCAAACTTACGGCCTTGGAGGCGAAGTAACCACTCTCGTTCCTTGAATATGGTGGTCGTTAGGGTCGCCGGACAAGGCAAAAGGTAGGGACCACCGGGTATAGGTGTCGACCGAGGTGTGTTTTCTCTCGATTTGTCGTTTTTTGTTGTTCTCATATTCAGATTTTGTCTCTTGGGTGTGTGCATTGTGTCAGTTTCTTATCTTGCCAGTTGGTACACTAGCATTGGGGCACGGGGTGGTCGGGTGTTGTCTCAATTTTGGGGATGACGGGCAGGTTAGGGTTCTGGGGCTAATGACTTTGTTCAAATTTTGGAATTTTGGGCAGTTTAGGGTTTATTTTTTTCGTTTGGGGGTTGGGGTTGATGGAATTTGTGTCAATTTTGGTTACTTTTGGAATTAAAGTTGATGAATGATGTCTTGTGAACTTACAATGTCGCTTGTGTTCGTCTGTATCAACTAATGTATGTTATCCACTGATTTGCATTTTTGGAGGAGCTTGTTTGAGATGATGATGGTCAGATTAGGTCACAAAAATCGGCCATCTCCTTAACATTCTTTACAAATTAATGCATGCATCCTACAATAATGATTTAAATTGGAATATATGGACTGTGTAAGTCTTTGAGAAAGCTTGTGGAAAGAGGAAGAGTAATTAAAAAGAAGAGCATATTCTATAAAGATGGGAAGAAAAATACTAATCTAATTTGCTATGAATTTAGTTTGTCCTGTACAACTCCACCTCCAGCCCCGGGCTTCCAGGAGGGGATGGCCACGCTCCGGCAAGCCACAACCGAGTTGACGCAGAGCTTGGACGGGCTTCAAGGCAACCTCGTGGCTCTCCCACACGATCCGTCACGGCGAGAGGAGGGTACGAGCACCCGCCGACCTCCGAACCCCACGTTGACGAGGAGGTCAATTCACCTCGGCCCTCAGCAAGGAAGGGAGGAGACGAGGCCCCTCGAGGTCGGCATGCGCAACGCGAGACAGGAAGAGCCCGACCAACCCGGGCTACCAAGTCCGCTTTCGGACGATTGAGCACACGGGTCTCAATCCACGAACGCCTCGATTTCGGACCCCCCAATGAGGCGCCCGCCGAGGGTTCGGCTTCACGAAGGGCCCCGAGCCCTGAGCCCGCGCTCAACCTCTAGATACTGCACTTACTAAAATGGTATAAATCACTTATACATCTAGCTTTTGTGGTCTTCACCAATTCAAGAATGAGCGAAATAGAGTAGAGTCACCTTAAAGAAATGCGAACAACAATGAGAAATTTGATCTTCCTTGGAGTAATGAGTTCACATGCTTAAAATGGTAGAAAAAAATTTATGGTTTGGTCTTGATATGCACAAGTCTATGGCTAAAAGTAATATAAAGTTAAATAGATCAAATATAATTACCTAAAAAGAATGTGGGCAATGATGATAAATCCAGTTTGCATAGAAAGAAACAAGTTTACTAGCTTGAAATAGTAAAAATCCTTATAAATCTAGTGTTTGTTTCTTGTACCCCTACAAGACTAAAAGTAATGCAAGTGATATGCTAGAGTATAATTACCTAAAAGGAAGGTGAACAATGACCGAAAAAAAAAAAGTTTGTGCAATTCTAATCAACGCAAGTGGGTAATACTTGGTAGTCAGGTCAAGAGGGTCAATAGAAGAAGAAAAAGAGACCTTGACAGAGAAGTTAGAGAGGGAGAGGAGGATAGAAGTTTTGTATGCAGAATGAATGATGAAATGATCTGTATATATTATATTGTAGTGTTACCTTTTTTGAAAACTTGAAAATATAAGTTGAAAGTTACAATTTTGTCTTTAATATGGGTTCATTCAATTATGAGCACAGTGCGGTCACCCATCTAATATCCACATAAATTTCCCAAACATTGTGCATTAAAGAATTAATTACAATCAATTTGCCTCACGTTCTGTTCTACCATGGTGGTGATTTGTTAGATTTATTAACTTGAGTTAGTTGCCTCCATGTCGTTTTCGATCGAATCCATGTCTTCTCGCCTATGTGCGAGTTCCGTCTATGGTAGGGCTAAGCACTGACAAAAACATAGAATACTCCTACCATACTTACGGTACCTTAATTCTTGCGGGGATATGATTCCAAATATAATCCATTGTTTATGAGGGGTTGATTTACCGTAAATACCCTTTAGCTCTATAAGTCAGTTTATTTAATTACATGATTTGTCTAGATTTCGTCAATCCATCTGCACACATCTAAGGGTCCAATTTTGTACTCACTTTATATTTTAAGGGTGTTTGCATGTGAATGCAACCTTCTATATATATATGCACATAATTAACTAGCCGCCGACGAACCCTAATTAAATCATTTCCTCAAGTCCTCATTTGCACAACCGCAACCCTCCATTATTTGCACCTCCTCTGCACATAATTAACCAACAGCCGACGAACCCTAAATCATTTCCTCAAGTCCTCATTTGCACAGCCACAACCAGTGGCGGAGCCACAATGGGAGCTGCCCACTACATATAATGTATATATATTAGTTATACCAACATTTTAACAAATGTTAAGTTGGCTTAGGTAGTAAAGCCTTAATATAGAATGGAGTGAGCAATGGTTCGAGCCCTAAGAGCCCCTAATTTAATTGCAACCAATTTTGAATTTTTTATTTGTAACATTGTGGATTTTTCTTTAAAAAAAATTATATTAATAGTGAGATGAGTGAAATTTTGTTTTTTGACATTTTTTTAATATTAATAGTGTGAATTTTAATTAGATTTTTTATTTGTCACATTGTGACTTCTTCTCTTTTTTATTTTATTTTTTCTTTTTTTAATATTCATAGTGAGGTGAATGATTTATAATGTTTTCATTCAAACTATTTTATCAAATTAATTATGTTTTATATTTTGTTTTAAATATTTTTTATGATGATGTATTTTGATTTTTCATCACTAGGCAACAATATTTATGACTCGATATCTAAGTTTTTCATTTTTTTTTCAAACTATCTCGTTAGTTTTAATATTTGCCCCCATTGGAGAAAATTTCTGGCTCCGCCACGGGCCACAACCCTCCATTATTTGCACCTCCTCTGCACATATTTAACCAACAGCCGACGAACCGTAAATCATTTCCTCAAGTCTTCATTTGCATAGCCGCAACCCTCTATTATTTGCACCTCCTCTCACTGTCAGTTCATCTCTTTCTACCCTCATGCATCATCTCCTTCTATTCCCTCAAAGTCTTTGACACATGCCCACATGGACACATGATACTTCCACTCCTCTTCCAAACACGTACTACACCTGCAAGGTTGCAATTGGAGCAACCCTAGCCCAACTATCCCTTCACAAACTAGATAGTACACTACCTACATCTAGGGTTCTGATATAGATTAACAAATTCCTTCACAAACTTAACACATAATCTTGGTCGAAATAGATTAATAAATATATATACCTGATACTTCTAAGTCGATCTATTAGATCCTGAGGGAGGATGAGTATGTTTGGAGAAAGTAAGGCGATACACCCTTCCAAATCCACAATTGAAGAAGATTAAGTAACAGCTTATTTGACAAGCATATAAGCATTATATCCATGGTCACTTTGCACATACATGCTTCAATACAAGCACCGGCCACCTGTGTAGTCATTGGCACTTTGCAACTCTCTAATGTAGTACGTCTAAGAAACATAGTTTCACATTGTTGTTTGTCGTGTCGAGGTATAACACTCAACATAATAATTGAATGATATGCAATCGAGTCACGCATTCCATGTCTTCATCAGTTGAATTTTTTGTCAGTGGTAGATTCTGTAGACATGTTAGGATCAAAGGAGAGGTACATGAAATCCAATTATATATTGTTAAGCCTAATAATATTGTAGAGGTGGTCATGACAAACATATGTCATCTTTTGTCTGCATTTGGAAACATCCATACCATCAAGGCACAATCCTAAGAAAATATAATCTACCCATCTTGCAATGTGATGGTGACTTCCCCAAATAATGGCAGTTGGAAAGAATGGGTCTCTGGATGCCATCTCTCCAACATTGCAGTGTTCAAATATTCAAATTAAAGACCAGACCAAATATATCATTTCCAATCTAGATAATCCATCAAAGCCTACCAGTCCAATGTAAGTCCCCTATCATCAAATTCTTCCACCCAAATCCTCAAAAATTTCCCTCTCTAGAAAAAAAAAACTCATAATCTTTCAGGAATCTTTCATTAATGCACAAACTGCACCATCCTTGTGCGCAATGAGTAAAGGTCTGGCCTCTGAGTTCAGTTGAGTTACCATGATTTACATCCTCCTGCTTTGTCGGGTCAGGGGTGGGGCCCTTGGGGTTGGGAATTCATCCTTTTGGAAGAAGAGAAAATAACGGTTCTAATCATTTAATAATACTCTTATTGTAATCTCGATTTTTAATTAATTAAACTCTTTTTTCTTCTTTAATTTAATTATCTGCATTGTGGCGATTTTAATCAGATTACTGAACAACGAATATTTTACAGAAAATATTATATTACAGAAATTCATAACGGTAACATACTAATTTGACAAATATTTTCTATTTCGTCCCCACAAATCGCTACATATATGCTAAACTCACAAAAATTAATAAAATTATTTTCCCTAAATGATTAGATACCCTAATTTTAAAGAAATCTAACTTTAACAAATATGAGATTTCAATCTTGCACTGAAACCTCCAAATCTTGCACCCATCTTGCACTGAAACCCTCCAAATCTTGCACCCATCTTGCACTGAAACTCTCCAAATCTTGCACCCAACATTCAAGCAATTGAACACAGTGAGATCACCATAGTTACACGAGATCGTGAGATTACATCTCAACCATCCGTTGGTTTTGTTTCACGATCCAGATTACCTGATGTGTGCAAAGCTGAAATTGGATGTAACGGGGTATGCAGGTAATTTCTCACATTGTTTGAGTAATTAATTTTTTGAATCCCTTTTTTCCTCATTCTTTTCCTTTTTCGTGCGTGTGTTCAGACGGATTTGATGTGCTTTTCTTCTGTATAATTTCTGCTTCCGTAATCCCGCGCCGGACTCCATCACTCGCCGTCTCCTCATCTACTTCCCTCTCGTTTCGGCGTGTGTACAACCTATCAGTTCACCGTTGCCTCATCGATTTCTCTCTCAGTTCTCGGCGTGTGCAGAAGCTATGAGTTCGATGTCGCCTCGTCGTCTTCTCTCTCGTTTCTCGACGTGTGCAGAAGCCATCAGTTCCATGGCGGGGTCTTTGATTAGGAGGTCCAAGCGTCTGAGGCGGAATGCTATTAATGATGTTGAAGGTATTATGTGTTCCTTTTGTGCTTGTTTTGTTTTTTTTTTCCTTTTTTTTTTTTTTTTGGTTAGGGTTAGTATTTGGGCGGTGGTGGGGTTTTCCGGAATGCTATAATTTGCCCCTACATTTTTTTTTATCCAGTTCTTTGGCTGTTTGACTGATTCAATTATATGAGTTTTAATACTCTGTATTTTAATCTTTCATTCATTGTTAAAAAGTCAAACCATCCAATGGAGATCAGATTTGGAGCCTACCTGATATTTTTAGTATATTTCATTCTTTCTTGCAGTATGTGAAAATATATTATTTCCTTTTTTTTTTTCAAAGAGGGTGCTGAGTGTGTCGGCAGCGGTAGGTGGTTGTCCGGCATTGGGGTTTCCGACGAAGGAGAAGAAGTAGACTAATAAGGTTGTGTGTGCATTTTGACTCTTCTGTGTGTGCTTTGTGTATCTCTGTTTCTATTTGCTTTGGTTCTGCGTTCTTGTGAAATGGTGGGTGCAAAGTTATTACTTAGTTTGTTAATTAATTTCTGTTGGTTGGGTTTGTGGTTATTGGATGGTCTGTGAAATGATTGTGTGCTCTGTTTTTTGTTTTTGTTTTTGTTTTGTTGGTTTTATGAGTTTGATGTGGTGGTAAATGGTTGTTGCAATCCACCTTTTTATTGCATGATACCGAACGAATCATGTGCTCTATGTCTTCATCAATTGAATGCTTTGTCAGTGGTCGCGGATTTTGTAGACATGTTAGGATCAAACGGGAGGTGCAAGAAATTGAATTATTGTTAGGCCTAATAACGCCGAGGAAGTCATGATGACATATGTCACACAACTTGTCTTTTGCCTACATTTGGAAACATCTTGCTACTGTCATGTCATCAATGCGCAATCCGAAGAGAATCTCCACATCTTGCAATATAATGTAATGGTGACTTCCCCTAGAATATATAATGGTTCTCTAGGCAACATCAATCCAAATGTATCATTACCAATCTAGACAATCCATCAAAGCCTGCCTATTGAATGTAAGCGATATACCTATCATCAATTCTTGCATCCAAATCCTCAAAATTTTTCCTGACAACAAAAAAAATCTCTGTATTCTTTTAGGGAATCTTCCATTGATGCACAAACTGCACCATCCTTGCACGAACATGAGATTTCCTTTTTTTGATCACTGCAATGGTGGATTTCTACTACAACACTCTAATACCCACTCCGCCAAGCTTTGACCATACTTCTAGGGTTGCAAGCAAAATATTTGCATGCAACCCTAAACATGTACATGTACAAAATTACAACATACTGTACCTGGTGTTGCCCTCGCAGCCCTAGCCCGCTTTAATACCCACTTTGCTTCGTTCTATCCAACACCTATCATCTTCTACACAACGCGATTTCTAGCATTTCAAGCAACTGAACTTGTTTCCTGAAACGAAGACTAACTTTTGATGACCTTGTCCACACCAGTCATTGATGACCTTGTCCACACTGCCCAGTAGTTGAACAACATCCGAACAAAATTGAACCATAAGTAGCTACTAACCTGCATATTTTGATCACAAGTATATTTATACTAGTATTTTTTACGCGCGCTGCGCAAAAATTCATGCCCAATATTAAAATATTAATAAATACAAATAATTAAAATTTATAATTTGAATTATATATACACAAATAATATATGTATTTTATACACACATATATGATTTACCATTAATAGAAATTTAATTAAAATATAATTAATCAATAAATTAATTATATAATGATTTTAATAAAATGATAATTAAAGAATAAGAAAAAGATATGATAGATATAGGTGTATGATAATAATGATGGAATTAAAAAGTAACGGTGTTATAATGTTGTAAGGGTAGAATGAATCCTACCAACGTGGAAGTAAATTAATTTTAGAAGTAACCTACTTGAAGATAAGAAGACTTTTCTACTAGAAGTTACAAGCTACAAGACAATAATCTTTGAGAGGTTGAAGTTGTAAAGAGGTCAAAGACTCGAAACGTTGAAGATTCAAGAGGTTGAAGATAAAAGAGTCGAAGATTCAAAGAGTTGAAGACTAGAAGGTTTAATGTTCGAAAAGTGGAAGGGCTACCTTTACCGGAAAGTAAGAGGCACATAAAGTTAACTTAAGCGAGAAGTTCATTTTTTTATTAGTTAAGGATTAACTAAAGAAAGTTAAATCTGAGATGTTATTAAGGAAGGATTCAAAAGGTTAACCACGATAAGTCAAATGTTACCTTTTCGCATATACTATCCAAGCATTCTCTGGTCAAATAGTAAACATCTTCAAAAGCTCATAGTGTAAGAAGAATATTACCAAGGCAAAAAGAGTCCTAAGTACACATCCCAAGGAAAATTTCCCAAAAAGTCCTAGACATTTTGCACAACTAACAAAGCTAGGAGTAGACGCAAAAAAAGATGCATCATGGTTGGAAATTTGACAAAAGTAACTTACTACATTACCCACTGGTCTTTGCACACAAGATAATAGACATTTGTAATTTGTTTCTCTGCAACGGACATATTTTCAAATAGGTCTATAAATAGCTACATTCAATTATTGCGAACAAGTTATTTAAGTGCATTGCAAAGCGAACAAGTCTCATCCAGTAGACCAGTGAAGAGAGAGCTAAAGCTACATTGCAAGATCAAGCTCAAAGGACTACGACATTCAATGGGAAGTTCCACGTCGAGTCTTGAAGGTAGAGATTGTGAACAACCTTTCTCTACTAGGTTTAGTAGAAAGGGGCGGAGTAACAAGTGTTGCTTGTGAAAAATCTTGAGGATCGTAGCCAGCTTTGTGATCGAAGCACAATCGCTTATTTTGTACTAAAAGGTTTAGTGCAATCTTCCTTGTGTTAAGGAGAAGAGTATACATAGGCTAGGTTTTGGCCCAACCACTTTAAAATTTCTCTCTCTCTTACTGCACTTTATATTATAGCTCATAATCAACCAAACCTAATTTTGATAAAAACAAATACGTGCAACAAATTAAAAAGGGGCAGAATGTTATTTTCCATTGCGTAATCAAAGTCATTCTAAGTTCAAGTTCACTTCAACTAAAGAATCTTTGAAACAATTTTTTTTTTTAATTATACAA
>CP025652.1:20434498-20701245 GCA_003576665.1 Ipomoea trifida | reverse complement strand
GTACTATGGAACTATACATTATGGAGGCACCTGGGAAGTGGTTGAATGGTTTGTGTTTTTTTTTTTTTATAGTTGCTTTTACACCTACAACAAATCCAAAATTTTGTTTGGTCTACTGAATGGGGAAACCAACGAAAGCAACTGGGCCACTCTTACGTGTGGGAAAATCTGTCCTAACTGGGTGCGTGCTGTCCACGTGCCAGCTGGGTGCATAAAGAAACTATTTTTTGTCAGAATTTATTTATTTTTTTCGCAATTGTCGTCTTCTATCTTCCCTCCTCTCTTCTACCTGGAACTTTATTCTTGATAGCTCCCTGACCCTTGACTAGTGCTTTGACTACTTGGTTGTTGTTGAATTTTACATAGAGACAAACGGATCCGGAGCAGCATTTCTAATGGATTACACCTCAAGTTTTCCTATGTTCATCTTCATCCTCAAAAGTCAAAAACTTAAAACTCATAAATTTTTTAATTCACTAAAAAAAAAAAAAACAGCTACAGCAACAACCAAATTCAGAACTCACTAAATTAATCCCATCGCCGTCTTCTTCATCTCACCTCCGTCATTATTGCCGTCTTCTTCATCTCCATCGCCATCGTCGGATGCTTCATTTTCTTTGCCATCGCCGCCTTCTTCATCTTCTTTGCCATCGCCGTCTTTCTCATCTTCTTCGCCATTGCCGCCTTCTTCATCTTCTTGTCATAAATAAATAAAAATAATACACTCAAAATCAATGTATGACGTAATAAATACCAAAAACAAGTCCTATATACTGACAAGTATTTCAGGAATTTTTTTTTTTAAATTTGTAAAACTTGCTTTGTGAAGTTCAATGAGTGATTTGTGCAAGGATGGTGCTGTGTGTGTGCATAAATTGATGATTCCCTAAAAGAATTGAGGACAATTTTTGTGTTCTTGTTTTTTTTTTTTTTTTTTAAAATTTAGGTGCTAGAATATAATGTTATAGCAAAGAGTGTTTGGAAAATGTTTGATTAGTCATTTTTCAGTTTATTTGTCCAATTTTGGATAACCAAATTTCGTGTTTCATGATAAATGAAGAAGAGATTAAGGAATCAAATTGCGGAAATAGCATAACCACTATCATGATCAATAACATACCCAACAAGTACAGGTTTGTATTTTTTTTTTCTTTAATCTGCTTTCTTCCCAGAATATTATGACTCCCAATTTAATTTCATCATTGCTAAAGAATTTAACTTTTTATTTCATATTTGGGGTTTTTTCAACAGTACAATGGGGTTTGCATTGTTCGGGAGATTTGGCTGATACCATTGTTCTTGGGGATTGTGGTTTGAAGCTCCTACAGTCCTACCGAACATGCTGGACAAGTGGACAACCACTGCATTCAAGTTACAGCCAATGGCTTTCGCTTTTAATTTTAAACATACGGTTCTCAAACACGAGCAGTCTGCTGGTTCTTAACCAGAACTGGCGGTTTCGATTCTAGATTTTTTACAATTCATAATATATTGAGTGAACTTCCTATTTCTAATGCAAAAGGACTCACAATATGAGACCGTCTAGGAGTTTTATTTCTTTTATGCTCTAAGCCCACTTGTATAAATAGACACCTATACATGACGAAAAGGACAAGCAATTCTCAGTAATACAAAATATTTACTCTTTCCAAATCCCATGGCTGAAAAAATCACTAGGCGCTCCTTGGGCGCTCGGAGAGCGCCTAGCGCCTAGGACGCCTAGGCGGCGCATTAATCGGCGCCCGAGGCGCCCGTGTATTTTTTATTATTTTTTTATTTTTTAAAAATCTATTTAAGTATTTTTAATTTTTTAAAGACTAATAGTTATAAAGTATATAATAATTTAATAGTTAATACTAAAATATTAAATATAAACCTAAAAATCTCTAGAATTTGTACAATTTAGGATTATTTCTGTCAAACCGATGTTGTTTTGAGTGAAATAATCCATTAAAAAAAAAAAAGAACAATAGTTAATTGGCCGATTAATTAGGCAGCCTAGTCGTTGCCTAGGAGGTCTAGTTGGTGCTTATGAGACCTAAGCGGTCAGCGCCTAAGCGGTCTAGGCGGTGCTTAGGTGGCCTAAGCCGTCGCCTAGCCGGCCAGCTGCCTAGACCACCATTTAAGGTGATACGCTAGGTGGTCAACCGGGGCCTATCACCTAAGCGGGATTTTTGCAACACTGTCAAATCCTCTCCATATTCTTTTTGACTGAATTTCTCATCATCATTCACCCCCTTTTAGTTAAGTATACTCTATTTCACTTGAATTACATTTATTCTTGCATCGATATAAAAATTAAACCGTAAATATGACCAAATGAGGACTTGAGGAAATGATTTAGGGTTCGTCCGCTGTTTGTTAATTATGTGCAGAGCAGGTGCAAATACTGGAGGATTGCAGTTACACAGATAACGAGGTGGTGAGATTGACCTGAAACCTATTATCAGTTATAAAAAAATGTAATTTACTATCAAGTTACACTCTTAATCTCGAAATAAAATATTCATTATTCGATATTGACTCTATATGGACTTTGAATAAAAGCTTGATAGTAACCAAACCGACAATTGAAGAAGAATGAGGAATCGCCAATTAGACAAGCAGCAAACAATTAAGCGGCATCAACAAATAGCAAATAATTAATTAGTAATTACTAATCCACATATTAAGTAATTAAATTAGTAATTAACTAATAACTAGTTAGCAAATCAATGAATCATATTAGGCGGAATGAATTGGGCAATGAATCAGCAACTACGACACTAGGGCAACAACTACTAATAAAAAAAAAACACAAAATTAGGGCAGTTAGAGCAAAATCTACGGCAACAACTAGTATCATTTGAATTAGGGCAACTTGAAAATTAGGAGAATTAAGGCAAAAGCAAAATTAGAAAATTAGGACAAACAAAAAAATTAGGAAAATTATAGACAAACAATTCAATAAATTATTGAAATTAACATTTTTAGCTCAAGTCGTCAAGGGGCAAGATTGTGAGAAGTTGATGCTCATTAGTAACAGAAGAGTTGAAGAAGACCAAACCTGGTAACTGGTGTCAAGGCGAATGGCGAGGGCCAATGCATAGGCAGTGGCGAGGCAATAGGAGGCAATGGACTGGCATGAGTGGTTCCGTGGTGGCCGCCTGGGTGACACGCGGTGACATCAGAGAGACGAAACGCAGCAAACCACTGCGAAGAAACGTAGTCTTGGTCTGTTGGATAACAAATGAAAAAAGAATTAAAATATTATATATATATATATATATATATATATATATATATATATATATATATATATATATATATATATATATATATATATATAAAAGCTGTATAATTTTGTGCAAGGATGGTGTTGTGTGCGTACATCAATTGATGATTCCCTAAAAGAACTTGAGGACAATTTTTGTGTTCTTCTGAGAGAAGAATTTGAAAATTTAAGGGCAAAAAGAAAATGATTGTTTGGAAAATGTCTAATTAGCCATTTTTAGTTTATTTGACCAATTTTGAATAATAAAATTTAGTGCTTCATGATAAATGAAAAAGAGATTAAGGAATCAGATTGCGGAAATAGCATAACCACTATCATGATCAATAGCATACCCAACAAGTACAAGTTTGCCTTTTTTTGCTTTAATCTACTTTCCCCCCATAATATTATGATTCCCACTTTAATTTGATCAATGCTACAGATTTTAACTTTTTATTTTATTTTAGGGTTTTTTCAACAATGGGGTTTGCATTGCATGTTTATTTTATCATTATTTGTGGTTCTGGAGATTTGGCTGATACCATTATTCTTTGGGATTGTGGTTGCAGTCTGAAGCTCTTACAGTCATATTGAACATGCTGGACAAGTGGACAATCACTGCATTCAAGTCATATTAAATTCTAAACCAATTTTTTTACAGTTCTGGAACCGGAGGGGTCGGTTTATCTGGACAGTTCCAGTTACAGATTTTTCACAATTAAAACCGGAACCTTTAGGGTCAACTGTTTTCAAATTCGATCCGGTTCTAACAGTGCACTATTCAGTTTGAATTGAACTGTGGTCATAACTAGGGACAAATGTTTTGTCTCCTTTTCCCATTTAGTGGATCCACCAAAATTTTTTGATTTGCGTGAGTAAAAATGAATTTAAAAATCACCCCACATTTGTTAAAAAGAACACCCTAAGTTTTTCTCTGCAAAAGATCATAAAAAAAACCATTGTTGTGGTTGCTCTTATGTTCTTAGACAAAGTATAATTGGTGACTTAATTAAATTTTAGAATCATTTATTAGGATTAAAAGTTCATACCTCCTAATATATTTAATACTCAGAATAACACTGTACTATACACTAATTTTCATAAAATCATTTTATATGTAATAAGCTAATAGTAAACAACTAATTTACCAAATACATTTCTACAACCAACTAATATTGTACTATCGGTGGTCAAACCAACTAATTAACCTTAGGTACACCAAAAAAATCAGTGATAAGGGGCTTTTGACAATTAGCTTATAACTTGTAGACAGTAATTAATGTGTTCAAATAGCATTAAAATTTGAGCCAAGACCAAACCATAAATCTATACCGTACCGTTTACATTCCTTTTAAAGTAATTCTATCAAATTTCTCATTACGGTTTATATTCTTTTTAAAGTAATTCAATCAAATTTCTCACTACCGTTTAGATTCCTTTTAAAGTAATTCTACTCAATCTTTGTATTTGTGAAGAGTGTAAAACAGTAAAAGCTAGATCTATAAGTGATTTGTACCATTTTAGAATCTGTAGAATCTTTTGTTTTGTCACAATAGTGGAAAGAAATTTAATCTAGCTAATTTGTTATATATTTGACTAAGTTGAATGTAAAACTGAATATATATATGATCTTACATATATAAATATACTTAAGAGCAAAATATGCATGTTAGTAGTTATGGTTGAATTTTGTTTGGGTGCTATTCAACTAGTGGGCACAGTGGACATGGTCAATGTCTCTGGGTTGGGTAGAACTTCTCTCTGGTCATACTCTCCCTCCCTCAGGACCTAATAGATTTACCTAGACTGCTAGGTGTATGTATATACTAATTTATTTCAAAATTATACTAATCCAAGACTCCGTGTTAAAATTAAATATGGTCTAACAAGTACCATTCAATAAAGAAGTAAATAATATTAAACAAGAAAAAATGTATTTTGTTTTTGTATTATTGGGTCCACCTTGGTAATGATAATGCCCAAACAACTAACAACTGTTTGCTAGAAGCCCAACAACAACAACAACGAAGTAGCAAAGCACTAGTCAAGGGTCAGGGAGCTATCAAGAATAAAGTTCCAGGTAGAAGATAGAAGGGAAGATTGAAGAGGACAATTGAGAAAAAAAATAAATTCTGACAAAAAAAAAATAGTTTTCTATGCACCCAGCTGACACGTGAATTGCACGCACCAGTTGGGGCAAATTTTCTCACACGTGAGAGTGGCGCAGTTGCTTTCGTTCATTTCCCCATTCAGTACACACCAAACAAAATTTTGGATTTGCTGTAGCAGTAAAAGCAACTATAAAAACACACAAAACATTGAACCACTTCTCAGGTGTCTCCATAATGTATAGTTCCAAAGTACTTCAAAAACCTACAACTCATTCTGTATGTACTTGCCAGGTGAATTCAATTCGTAGCCTTATGCTAGCATGCACAACATAGACTTTTGGATCTGGCGGAAATTACAGGTCATTCTCAACAGCTTCAGTCTACATTTTATGGGACAGGACAAGAGGATTTTGAGATTGAGAAAAATACGAATGAGCGGTATCAAGCAACACTATTGTTTGCTGCATGCCAATCTAGTATCACAAATGTAGTAACAACAGCCAAGTAACCAAAGTACTAGTTAAGCGTCAGGGAGATATCAAGAATAAAGTTCAATGTAGAAGAGAGGAGGGAAAATAGAAGAGGAAAATTGAGAAAAAAAAAACAAATTCTTACAAAAAAAAATAGTTTCTTTATGCACCCAACTAGCCCATGAACTGCACGGAACCCACTTGGTTGCAGATTGTCCAACATGCGAGAGAGGCCCAGTTGCTTTCTCTCCTTTCCCCAATCAGTGGACCACACAAAATTTTTTGATTTGCAGGAGGAAAAACCACTAAAAAAAAAACACACAAAACATTGAACCACTTCTCAAATGCCTCCATAATGTATGGTTCCACCGCCCTTCAGCAACCTACAACTCGACGGCCGACGTCTCCGCACTCTTTTGCTTCAATTCCCGGGCCTGCCGTCCTCGGAGTCCGAATCGGAGTCGCTGCTGCTGAGATCGATAACGGACATAGGCATCGTGGCCGTAGAATGAAGGTGGTTGCGACCCATGGTTCTCGATGATTTCCTTCTTAACTCGATGCTTCGGATTCCCCATGAGATGAAAAAACAGAGTTCAAATCAAAGAGGACCTTCTAAATTTTATTTTATTTTTAGGTGGAGAAAGGGGAGAGAAGCAAGAGAATTCAATGTAGCAGCTTAATACCTATTGTCAAAGCTTCGAAAAACGGGATAATTTACCTATTGTATTACTAATTCCTAGAATACATATATTATGGAGAGGTTTGAAAAGTGGTTCAATGTTTTGTGGGGGTTTTTAGTTGTTTTTACCCCTACAAAATTAAAAATTTTTGTGGGATCCATTGAATGGAGAAAGGAGAGAAAGTAACTGTGTCACTTTCCCGTGTGGGAAAATCTGCCGCCAATTGGGTTTGTGCAGTTCACGGGCTAGCTGGGTGCATAATGAAATTTTTTTGTTAGAATTTTATTTTATTTTTGGGTGGAGAAAGGGGAGAGAAGCAAGAGAATTCAATGTAGCAGCTTAATACCTATTGTCAAAGCTTCGAAAAACGGGATAATTTACCTATTGTATTACTAATTCCTAGAATATAGTGGTCTTTGTATAATTGAATTGGGTAAAAATACAACAGACGTATTACTTGCCCATTTAAACCCCTTCGACAAGATGGGGTTTTATGTGAAGTTCATCTTATGATTAAGGATATTAATTGGGTCAATTTATTTGAATTCAAATATAAGCATCAATTCAACAGAGTTTTTTATTTTTATTTTTTAATTTTATTCAGAAACTTTTTTAATTTAAAAAAAATTATTTAAAACATATACGACGTTAATGACAGGCTGGGAATTGAATTCACCTGAATGGGAAGTACACAAAGAATGAGTTGTAGGTTGCTGAAGTACTGTGGAACCATACATTATGGAGGGGTTTGAAAAGTGGTTCAATGTTTTGTGGGGTTTTTAGTTGTTTTTACCCCTGCAAAAATAAAAATTTTTGTGGGATCCACTGAATGGAGAAAGGAGAGAAAGTAACTGTGTCACTCTCGCGTGTGGGAAAATCTGCCCCCAATTGGGTTTGTGCAGTTCACGGGCCACCTGGGTGCATAATGAAATTTTTTTGTCAGAATTTGATTTTTTTTTTCAATTTTCCTCTTCTATCTTCCCTCCTCTCTTCTATGTTGAACTTTAAATTTATTCTTGATACCTCCCTGACCCTTTGACCAGTACTTTGGCTACTTGGCTGTTGTTGTTGCATTTGTGAGAGTAGATTGGCATGCAGCAAACAGTAGTATTGCTTAGCCTGATACCGCACATTCTTATTTACCTTAGACTCAAAACGCTCATGTCCTGCCCCATAGAATGTAGACGGAAGATTTTGAGGGTGGCATGTAATCCCAACGTGATCCAGAAAACTGTGGTGTGCATGCTAGCATGAGGCTGGGAATTCACCTGAATGGGAAATACCTACAGAATAAGTTGTAGGTTGCTGAAGGACTGTGAAACCATATATACATTACAGGGGTATCTGATGCAAGAAGCCGAGGGACGATGCAGCCAACCAGAGATGACATAAAAGTGGACATGGCTTCGTTTGAACCTCAGTGGTCAACGATACCATCTTTGCACTCGGCTCTAAGCTTCTAAAAAACATCACCAACTTGGTTTATTGCAGTAGTTTTCACATGCCTTAACTTTAATGCATGAATTTTTTATGGAAAAAATTACTTATATTCTCATTTTTTACCTCCAACTTAATTTTATTTTAGTCTCACAAATCTTGGATGTAGACAATTTTTTTTTTGAACCACTAGATGAAAATGTGCTATCCATGCTTGCCACACCAGGAAATATAATTGATGAGTAGAATTTGAGAACCCCTATTGTAAAAATCAATCAATTTTGATTTCAATTTATAATGAACTTTCCAGTAGTATGTATATGAACTTTAATACTAGCATGACAGTGTGAAGGTTTTTATATATATATTTTTTACAACTTGCATTTGTCGTATGTCGTACGGCAAATGTAAGTCACACTTGTGTCTATCCCGTACAAGAATACATACCAAAAATGCAAGTTGTACTTGTGTTTGTTATATTTAGGTTTAAAAACAAAATAATTTAGAAAATTTGACAAACTCAAGTGACACTAGCATTTTTTTTTATACCAAAAATTCAAGTCCCAAACAAGTTTTTTATTTTTTTTTTGGTCCAAAATTTTAAAGTAGCTCATATGTGCTTATTCCTCATGAAGTTTACCTATTTCAATCAAAAACTCCAACACACCAACAAATGCACACTCATCAACTTCAATTTTAATACTAAAGGCGTGAATTCTCGATCAATATAGTGGACTAAGTTGGTAATGACATGACGTGCAATTAGGTTATACAATCTACAGAGCACCACCATTTGTAGATTTTTTGGAGTTTTTTGTGAGGGGTAGGAAAGAGTGTATATGAGAGAGAAATGTGATGAGCTCTTGCAAGTATTGGTTCCTTTATGGTGTCCATTAAAAAAACTTAAAACAACTCATTCTAGAATCCGGGGCTAATTTGGAATAATCTGGCAATTCATCTAACTCGTTTTCATATAGCCTCTAAAGTGCAATTGAAAGACCAACAGATACATTAAGTGATTTGCCAGTTTCAGTACACTGTGTATAAGAATAAAAGTATTTTTTTTAAAGAAACTTACTTCATTCATATATGAAAAAGTGTTATATACATACGCTAGATCGAAAAGTGACCATAGCTCAAAAAAATATTTTCAAGTTGATCTTTATCCCATGTCTTCTTTCATATTGTCAAGTTGATCTCTATATGCTTATAAGGCATGACTGCCAACATTGCTAAATCTTTTAAAAAATTAAGTGTGGATGTATAGTACTAGTGACTAATAATTTCACCTATCAAAAAATAGAAACAAAAATATAAAAGAAAGAAGATATGCATAGATGACTTTGAAAATTACAAATGGTAGATACTATAAATACCAGCTACCATTTCTAGTTTCTTATACACTAATACAAAATACTTTTTTTTTTAGTTTAATATTATTTACTTCTTTATTGTTTGTTCTAAATTTTATGTTCATGCCTTTATAATGTGTTGTACATACCTAATTACTAGATATTTAAATTTTAATACATGATCTTAGTTTAGTATAATTTGAAATAAATTAGTAAACATATATACCCGCTGACAGCTCTAAATCCAGGATCAAATGAGAATCAAATGAGAAGTGCAGATGCTCTAACAGACAACTTGCGAATTAAGGGGGGTGTATTCAATCACGACTTTCATGAACTTTTAAATACTTTTATCAACTTTAAAAGTTTGGTGGTATTCAATTTAGACTTTTATAAACTCTTTAAAAGTCTACATGTATTCAATTCAAACTTTTCAAAACTCTTTAAAAGTATACAGGTATTCGATTCAGACTTTTATAGAGTTATTAAAAGTCTACTGGTATTCAAAAAGTTACTGACTTTCACAAACTCTGTCAGAATAGGATTTCTATCGACTTTCTCTTCATTAATATAAATAGATGAAATCCAACCCTCAAACCCCAAACTTTTCAATATTCTCTGCAAACTTTTTTTCCTCTATCTAAACTAGGCAAATTTTCCATCAATTTTACGGTACGTTTCAAATCTTTCATATTTTTTTTTATTTTATGTTCAAACAATTTTTTTTAATTTTATGTTCAAACAAATTTTTTATTGCCATCACAACAAAATAATTGCTGAAATCACAGCTAAAAGAATTGCTACGATCGCAGCAGATTTATGGAACAACAGCAAGATTGTTGCTGTGCAGCAAATATTTTTGCTGCAGCAGCAAATTTTTTAATTTATAATTTTTAAATTTTTTTTAATTAATATGTTTATAATTTTATATAATTGTATGTTTATTAATTATATTACTCAGCATTAGTTTTTTCATTAGTTCAAGAAATATTTTTATTGGTTATATTTATAAAAATTGATTATATTTTCTTTATGAATAATATACTCAATTTTTGTGACATCAATATATATTTTTTAATTTCTACAATGCACTAATTTATAGATAATATATTAATAGAAGTTATGGAATGTTTGTGAGGGTGTATTCAATTTAGAGTTTTAATGACTTTTTGTAAACTTTTTAATATGAAAAAGTTTTTAAAACTCTATAAATGTTTGTTCTATAGATATTTATAAACTCTTACAAAGTTTATAAAAGTTTAAAAGATTCTAGAAAAGTTTATCAAAACTCCACAAAAGTCAATTAAAATCCATCACTATAAAAGTATTTAAAAGTTCATGAAAGTCATTATTGAATACACCCCCTTAAGAGAATGCTCCAACAGACAACGTGCGAATCCAGGATCAAAAGAGAAGTGCAGACAACGTGCGAATCAAGGATCAAATGAGAAGTGCAGACAACGTGCGAATCCAGGATCAAATGAAAATTGAGTTAGGTGTCAATTTGACAAACGTCAAGATCATTATTGTCTTTATAAAATGTCTCCCAACCGTTGCGAAAAAATATATCATGTCTCTCTGTACGTATGTGAACCCTCCATTGGTGACCTGACGGCTGCCTCAAAGTTGCAATCTCAACTAACCGCTTTCGCAATTGCTTGACAAACATCGGTGAAATCAGCTTCAAAATGGCAAAAACAATAAAAAAATTATTACTAATTAAATAACGTAACTTTGTATTTTGGATATATCTTTTTTCTTTTTTTCTTTTTTTTTTTTGTGTTGTCATGATAAATTTTATAATGACATAAAGTGAATAGATACACATTACAAACAAATATCAAACCAAAAATAACCAAATAGAAATGATATAGCATGCAATCCAACAATAGATGTAGAAAGAACCAATCCTACGCCACAACTCAAAACTTTCTACAACAATATATAGAAACCTACAATGTTAGAAACC
Organism: Ipomoea trifida; assembly: GCA_003576665.1. Lineage (NCBI taxonomy): Eukaryota > Viridiplantae > Streptophyta > Magnoliopsida > Solanales > Convolvulaceae > Ipomoea > Ipomoea trifida. The sequence continues at coordinate 20,689,973 of CP025652.1, read as the reverse complement.
GCATTTTGAACAGCTTAAATATATGTCACCCAATGCAATCCTCCTACAATCTTCTCTTAAAAGTAGATTTCTTATCGCCCTAAGATGCTAATCTAGTCCCAAAACCACAACAACTAACCCACATAAATACATCATTGCAATAACCTATACTAGCGTATGGAATGTGTGAAATGGAAGAAGAAAGATACCAAGTGTTGGGCCTAGTGGAGAAGAGAAGCTCAAATGAAGAAGAAAAATTTATAGGGAGAGAAAGACTTACATGAGAGAAGGACAGGAATTGTGGGCTATAGAATGAGAAGGAAAATGGGGACGACATGAGTAATGCTATTTATATAGGTAGGGTTTTTGAGGGCAAAATTGTAATTATTAAATTTTAGGGTAAAACTAGGTGGTTCAATTTTGTCACACGTGAGAGTGGCGCAGTTGCTTTCGTTCATTTCCCCATTCAGTACATCAAACAAAATTTTGTATTTGCTGTAGCAGTAAAGGCAACTATAAAAACACACAAAACATTGAACCACTTCTCAGGTGCCTCCATAATGTATAGTTCCACAGTACATCAAAAACCTACAACTCATTCTGCATGTACTTCCCAGGTGAATTCAATTCCTAGCCTTATGCTAGCATGCACAACTTAGGCTTTTTGATCTGGCGGGGATTACAGATCATCCTCAACAGCTTCAGTCTACATTTTATGGGGCAGGACAAGAGGATTTTGAGATTGAGAAAAATACGAATGAGCGGTATCAAGCAACACAATTGTTTGTTGCATGTCAATCTACTCTCACAAATGTAGCAACAACAGCCAAGTAGCCAAAGTACTAGTCAAGGGTTATGGAGATATCAAGAATAAAATTCAATGTAGAAAAGAGGAGGGAAAATAGAAGAAGAAAATTGAGAAAAAAAAAAACAAATTCTTACCAAAAAAAATAGTTTCTTTATGCACCCAACTGGCCCATGAACTGCACGGAACCCACTTGGTTGCAAATTGTCCAACATGCGAGAGAGGCCCAGTTGCTTTCTCTCCTTTCCCCAATCAGTGGACCACACAAAATTTTTTGATTTGCAGGAGGAAAAACCACTAAAAAACACACAAAACATTGAACCACTTCTCAAATGCCTCCATAATCTATGGTTCCACAGTCCTTCAGCAACCTACAACTCATTCTGTACATACTTCCCATTCGGGTGAATTTAATTCCCAACCTCATGCTAGCATGCACACCACAGGCTTCTAAATCAGGCCGGGATTACATGCCACTCTCAACAGCTTCACTCTACATTCTATGGGGCAAGACATGAGGGTTTTGAGTTTGAGGAAAATAAGTAGCGATTTGTGGGGACGAAATAGAGAATATTTGTGAAAATACTATGTTACCATTATGAATTTCTGTAATATAAATTCTGTAAAATATTCGTTGTTCATTAATCTGATTAAAATCGCCACAATGCAGATAATTAAAGAAGAAAAAAAAGTATAATTAATTAAAAATCGAGATTACAATACTAGTTTTATTAAATGATTAGAACCGTTATTTTCTCTTCTCCCAAAAGGTTTAATCCCCAACCTCAAGGACACCCTACCTCCTGAACCGACAAAGCATCTGTGAGGATGTAAATCATGGTAACTCAACTGAACACAGATGATAGACCTTTTCTCACTGAGCACAAAGATGGTGCAGTTTGTGCATTAATGGATGATTCCCTGAAAGATTATGTGTTTTGTTTTTTCAAGAGAGGGGAAATTTCGAGGATTTGGGTGCAAGAATTTGATGATAGGGTTATCACTTACATTGAACTGGTAGGCTTTGATGGATTATCTATATTGGAAATGATATATTTGGACTGGTCTTTAATTTGATCAGTGCAATTGTGTTTGAGATATGGCGGCCAGAGACCCATTCTTTCCAACTGCCATTATTTAGGGAAGTCACCATCACATTGCAAGATGGGTAGATTATATTCTCCTAGGATTGTGCATTGATGGTATGGATATTTCTAAATGCAGACAAAAGATGACATATGTTTGTCATGACCACTTCTACAATATTATAAGGCTTAACAATATATAATTCAATTTCATGTATCTCTTCCTTTGATCCTAACTTGTCAATCAGCTACCACTGACAGAAAATTCAACTGATGAACACATGGAATGCATGACTCGATTGCATATCATTCAATTATTAGGTGGAGTGTTATACCCGACACGACAAACAACAATGTGAAACTATGTTTCTTAGACTACATTAGAGAGTTGCAAAGTGTCAATGACTACACATGTGGTCGGTGCTTGTATTGAAGCATGTATGTGCAAGGTGACCATGGATATAATGCTTATATGCTTCTTGTCAAATAAGTTGTTCCTTAATCTTCTTCAATTGTGGATTTGGAAGGGTGTATCGCCTAACTTTCTCCAAGCATACTCATCCACCCTCAGGATCTAATAGATAAACTTAGAATTGTCAAGTATATATATTTATTAAAAAATTATGTGTTAAAAAATTAAATATCGGTCTAATAGGTACCAACCATTAAAAAGGAATGAACGTAAATTAAAAATAAAAAAATAAAAAACCAAATTAAATAATAATCCGTGTTAAACTAGAAAAAATATTTTGTATTAGTGATATAAGAAAGTACAAATGGTAGCCATCCTACTTATGCTATATATGCATAACCCTCAACTACATTAATCAAAAAAAATTTCCCTGGATTAATTAATAATGTTCAGAATCATAATAATGCTTCCATAATAAATGATTATGCCAAATTTATTCTGTTTTAACTTACCAAGTATTATAGTTTTTATGCTAATTAAAGGCATGAATCCTCGTTTGGTCATTATCATTACCAAGTTGGACCGGGCCGGGTAATATAAAAACAAAATACTTTTTCTAGTTTAATACTATTTACTTCTTTATTGTTCTATTTTTTAAATTTTATGTTTCTGCTTCTTTTTTTTTTTTTTCATCAACAATTAAGAGTTGTGCTCAATTGGCATGTAGTGGCCACCCTTAGATGGGAGGTCATGAGTTCGAGTCTTAGTGGAGGAGATCTCGAAATTGACTCTTTGTGCTTCAATAGGTTGAGAAAAAGTATAGATGAACAGATACTACAATGTAATCGCAGCAGTTATGTGTTACACGGATGTAGTTCCACTACTACAGAACCCAACAAGATTTGTGCAAAGATGGTGCTGTATGTGTGCATCAATTGAAGATTCCCTAAAAGAATTTGAGGAAATTTTTTGTTTAATTTTTTGTTCTTTGAGAGAAAAGTGTGAAATATTAGTTGCAATCATTTTAAGATTAAAAAAAAAAAAAACAGCACAAATAATTCGCAGCAGGATTCCAAACTTTCATAACAAGACATACATATATATTTACATTGTAATTACACTTAATCCCCTAAGATGTCTGAACCATACTTTTAAATTTTAATTAATCTCAAGTCTCTATAGTTGTTGCACTAATCTACATTCTAAAAATCATAACAAATAACTACAATGTGAATATATATTTAATAATATTTGATATAATTTCTAGAATTGTCTAGGCGCTTTAAATGGAACATTCATTACAATAAAAGTGCCATCAGAAGATAAACCTAGATATCGATCTCGAAAGGGTGAAATTGCAACAAATGTATTAGGTGTATGTACACCTAATATGCAATTTGTCTATGTTCTTCCGGGATTGGAAGAATCTGTAGTGGACAGTAGAGTTCTTCGGGATGCATTATCTAGAAGGCATCCACTTAAGGTCTTTAATGGTAAGTATTATAATATTCAATTTCAAATATGATGTAATATAACATGCATTCTCATTATATTATAAAATTATTTTTATAGGTTGTTACTATTTAGTTGACGGAGGATATGCTAATAGTGAGGGATTTTTGGCACCATTTAGAGGTCAAAGGTACCGCTTAAATGAATGGCATCAAGGTCATCAACCGACAAATCCTCAAGAGTTTTAAAATATGAAACATGCAGCTGCTTGCAATGTCATAGAACAGACTTTTGGTGTACTAAAAATGAGATGGGCTATACTTAGAAGCCCATCATTTTATCATGTTAGAATACATAACAGAATTATACTTGCATGTTTTTTGCTGCATAACTTTATTAGAAATGAGATGAGTGTTGGTCCTATGGAAGATGAATTGGTACAAGGTACGTAACGGAATAAATGAAGATGATGATATTACACAAATAGAGCCTTCAGAAGTTTGGAATATTGGAGGACAGAATTAGTAAATGACATGTTCAATGAATGGATATCATCTAGAAATTAAAGACATGTGCATTGATGTTTTTTTTTTTTTTTTGTTTTCTTGTTTTTTTTTTTTTGTAATGTGCTTTATGGACAGTGTTATGTCTTTAATAAATGTATTTTCATTTGTAGTTAAAAATGTCTTCTGACCCTACATCTGCAACCATTGGCTCTCAAAGTGCTAAGCAAACAAAAAGAAAGTGGACACCGATGAAGACATTATATTAGTGTCTTATTCGACCGAAATGCATAATGTGGGGAAATATAATTCTGATATAGGGTTTAAGACAGGTTATTTATTAGAACTTGAAAGAATGATTTTGAAAAAAATATCAAATACTACCATAAAAGCTAAGCCACATATTGAGAGTAGAATTAACACTTTGAAAAAAGAATGGGGCATTATTCATGATATGGTGAAAGGTAAAGACACTAATAATAATAATAATAAAAATAATAATAATAATAATAATAATAATAATAATAATAATAATAAAATTTAAACAAATGAGGTTGCTCTAACATATTATTGTAACCAATTATCATCATCACCCATTCACAACATACTCTGATCTTCACGTTTTTTTCCATTATATTCTATCAAATATTGCCTGTGCCTAAGGCTCTTGTCTGTGCCCCTTTTCCCACGTCGGGAAACTAAGAATTTGAAAACCAAAATATAAGCATCAATTTCTTAGATTTGAGATAAATGATTGAATCTCTTGTTCGGTAATAAATTCTTTTAGCAAGGCAGTTGTGTATGTTAAGTGCACATATCAGTCATAAGTGTCATTATTCATTTTTCTATAAATCTCTAAATAAATAAATAAATCTAGAAAATAGTCTGATGCCTAATGTTCAATACATAGCCAGTTTTGAATAGGTTTGGAAATCCTCAGTATCTCATTAAGTACATTAAGCATCCCCTTTTTGGCAGGTCCTATAGTCAAAATACGTCAGTAACTAAGTAATGCGGCTGGGAGATGGAAAAATGCAAAATAAGCTAAAAGCATATTTTATTTTTAGGTGGAGAAAGGGGAGAGAAGCAAGAGAATTCAATGTAGCAGCTTAATACCTATTGTCAAAGCTTCGAAAACTGGGATAATTTACCTATTGTATTACTAATTCCTAGAATACATTATGGAGAGGTTTGAAAAGTGGTTCAATGTTTTGTGGGGGGTTTTTAGTTGTTTTTATCCCTGCAAAAATAAAAATTTTTGTGGGATCCACTGGAGAAAGGAGAGAAAGTAACTGTGTCACTCTCCCGTGTGGGAAAATCTGCCCCCAATTGGGTTTGTGCAGTTCACGGGCCAGCTGCGTGCATAATGAATTTTTTTTGTCAGAATTTGATTTTTTTTTCAATTTTCCTCTTCTATCTTCCCTCTTCTCTTCTACGTTGAACTTTAAATTTATTCTTGATACCTCCCTGACCCTTTGACCAGTACTTTGGCTACTTGGCTGTTGTTGCTGCATTTGTGAGAGTAGATTGGCATGCAACAAACAGTAGTATTGCTTAGCTTGATACCGCACATTCTTATTTTCCTTAGACTCAAAACCCTCATGTCCTGCCCCATAGAATGTAGACGGAAGATTTTGAGGGTGGCATGTAATCCCAACGTGATCCAGAAGACTATGGTGTGCATGCTAGCATGAGGCTGGGAATTCACCTGAATGGGAAATACCTACAGAATAAGTTGTAGGTTGCTGAAGGACTGTGAAACCATATATGCATTACAGGGGCATCTGATGCAAGAAGTCGAGGGACGATGCAGCCAACCAGAGATGACAAAGAAGTGGACATGGCTTCGGTTGAACCTCAGTGGTCAACCATCCCATCTTTGCACTCGGCTCTAAGCTTCTAAAAAACATCACCAACTTGGTTTATTGCAGTAGTTTTCACATTCCTTAACTTTAATGCATGGATTTTTTATGGAATTTATTACTTATATATATTCTCATTTTTTACCTCCAACTTAATTTTACTTCAGTCTCACAAATCTTGGATGTAGACAATTTTTTTTTGAACAACTAGATGAAAATGTGCTATCCATGCTTGCCTCACCAGGAAATATAATTGATGAGTAGAATTTGAGAACCCCTATAGTAAAAATCAATCAATTTTGATTTCAATTTGTAATGAACTTTCCAGGCCAGTAGTATGTATATGAACTTTAATACTAGCATGACAGCGTGAAGGTTTTTATATATATATTTTTTACAACTTGCATTTGTCGTATGTCGTACGGCAAATGTAAGTCACACTTGTGTTTATCCCGTACAAGAAAACATACCAAAAATGCAAGTTGTACTTGTGTTTGTTATATTTAGGTTTAGAAACAAAATTTAGAAAATTTGACAAACTCAAGTGACACAAGCATTTTTTTTTTATACCAAAAATTCAAGTCCCAAACAAGTTTTTTTTTTTTTTTTTTTTTGTCCAAATTTTTAAAGTAGCTCATATGTGGTTATTCCTCATGAAGTTTACCCATTTCAATCAAAAACTCCAACACACCAACAAATGCACACTCATCAACTTCAATTTTAATACTAAAGGCGTGAATTCTCAATCAATATAGTGGACTAAGTTGGGAATGACATGACATGCAATTAGGTTATACAATCTACAGAGCACCACCATTTGTAGATTTTTTGGAGTTTTTTGTGAGGGGTAGGAAAGAGTGTATATGAGAGAGAAATGTGATGAGCTCTTGCAAGTATTGGTTCCTTTGTGGTGTCCATTAAAAAAACTTAAAACAACTCATTCTAGAATCCGGGGCTAATTTGGAATAATCTGGCAATTCATCTAACTCGTTTTCATATCAATTGAAAGACCAACAGATACATTAAGTGATTTGCCAGTTTTAGTACACTGTGTATAAGAATAAAAGTACTTTTTTTTAAAAGAAACTTACTTCATTCATATATGAAAAAGTGTTATATACATACGCTAGATCCAAAAGTGACCATAGCTCAAAAAAATATTGTCAAGTTGATCTCTATATGCTTATAAGGCATGAGTGCCAACATTGCCAAATCTTTTAGTAGGCTTCCCAAAAATATCCTAACAAGTAGTGATGATTAGTTTGGCTCAACTGTTAGTGCAATGACTTTGCCTTAAACATGACGTTAAGAATTAAGTGTGGATGTATAGTACTAGTGACTAATAATTTCACCTATCAAAAAATAGAAACAAAAATATAAAAGAAAGAAGATATGCATAGATGACTTTGAAAATTACAAATGGTAGATACTATAAATACCAGCTACCATTTCTAGTTTCTTATACACTAATACAAAATACTTTTTTTTTAGTTTAATATTATTTACTTCTTTATTGTTTGTTCTAAATTTTATGTTCATGCCTTTATAATGTGTTGTACATACCTAATTACTAGATATTTAAATTTTAATACATGATCTTAGTTTAGTATAATTTGAAATAAATTAGTAAACATATATACCCACTGACAGCTCTAAATCCAGGATCAAATGAGAAGTGCAGATGCTCTAACAGACAACTTGCGAATTAAGAGAATGCTCCAACAGACAACGTGCGAATCCAGGATCAAATGAGAAGTGCAGACAACGTGCGAATCCAGGATCAAATGAAAATTGAGTTAGGTGTCAATTTGACAAACGTCAAGATCATTGTCTTTATAAAATGTCTCCCAACCGTCGCTAAAAAAATATATCATCTCTCTCTGTACGTATGTGAACCCTCCATTGGTGACCTGACGGCGGCCTCAAAGTTGCAATCTCAACTAACCCCTTTCGCAATTGCTTGACAAACATCAGTGGAATCAGCTTCAAAATGGCAAAAACAATGAAAAATTTATTGCTAATTAAATAACTTTGTATTTTGGATATTTCTTTTTTCTATTTTTTTTGTGTTGTCATGATAAAATTTTATAATGACATAAAGTGAATAGATTTACATTACAAACAAATATCAAACCAAAAATAACCAAATAGAAATGATATAGCATGCAACCCAACAATAGATGTAGAAAGAACCAATCCTACGCCACAACTCAAAACTTTCTACAACAATAGTAACCTACAATGTTAGAAACCGCGCATTTTGAACAGCTTAAATATATGTCACCCAATGCAATCCTCCTACAATCCACTCTTAAAAGTAAATTTCTTATCGCCCTAAGATGCTAATCTAGTCCCAAAACCACAACAACTAACCCACATAAATACATCATTGCAATAACCTATACTAGCGGATGGAATGGGGGAAAAGGAAGAAGATAGTTACCAAGTGTTGGGCCTAGTGGAGAAGAGAAGCTTAAATGAAGAAGAAAAATTTATAGGGAGAGAAAGACTTACATGAGAGAAGGAGAGGAATTGTGGGCTACAGAATACGAAGGAAAATGGTGACGACATGAGTAATGCTATTTATATAGGTAGGGTTTTTGAGGGAAAAATCGTAATTATTAAATTTTAGGGTAAAAAAAATGGGTTTGAGATTTTGCAACCTAGTGGTGTGAGTTGTGCAATCCCGTGTGTGTGAATTGTGCAACCCGTGTGTGTGAATTGTGCAACATATTTTTATTTTATTTTATTTGTTCGTTGTTCGGTTGGAGGCAAGATCACAAGGTCGGTTGTGTTAGTTGTGCAATCCAATAGTGTCAGTTGTGCAATCCGCTATTGTAAGAGGAAAACAAACATTAGTAATGAAGCAATGGTTGCCCTTTCTCTCAGTTGACCAAGACATATACATCTCAATCTCTCTTTTTCCCCCTTGTTCAAACTACATTTTAAGTATAGGTTTAGCACATGTTTAGCTAGAGCGTCTAAACATTGTAATTCTTCAAGTATCTTTCAAAAAGGTATGAAGAGAGTCATCTACAATCTAGAGAAAAGTCTTTTTCTCTAGATCAGAGATGACTAAAGACGAAGATCTCTTTGTTTTTAATATATAGATTGGAGATGAAAAAGATATTTTTGTTGGTATTTACTTCCCATCATTAGAAATGAAAAATGTTGTCTATAAATGCCCAAATTTTTATTTTTATTTTATACTTTTCTTCTATATTATTTAATATTTTATTTTATAATTTCCAAGTTTGAGTTCAATTGCCCTCCGGGGAATCGCATTGTTCACAGGAAATTGAGTTCAATAATGACGATCGAGGACAGGATAATGCAAACAGAAATGGTGAGTCTTCGTCACAGCGCGATAATGCGTCTGCAACCGCATTTAAGCGACAAGCACAAAACTCAACCTCAAAGTCGTATCACATCGGATTTGATTAGAGTTCAATCCAAATCAGGTTATGATTTCGAGTTGTGATATGATAGGCAAGTCCTAATTAAATCTCATCTTCTATTCTTAGCTTGTTGTTTTGGAATCAGGAGTCTATGATATTTAGAATGCAGATTAGTGCAGAAACTATAGAGACTTGAGAATTAATTAAAACTTAAAAGTATGGTTCAACATGTTAAGGGATTAAGCTTTCAGTAATTACAATGCAAATATAGTATGTCCAGTTATGAAAGTTAATTTGGAATCCTGCTGCTAATTATGTGTTCTGTTTTTTTTTTTTCCTTCACATTCTTGCAACTAGTATCTCACACGTTTCTTTTAAAAAAACACACAAAAATGTTCTCGAATTCTTTTAGGGAATCTTCATTTTAGGGACACACACAACACTGATTGTTGTCAAAAATGAGATATTATATCGTGAAAACTGAAATCAAAATTTTGTATTTAAAATGAAACTAAATAGCAAAAATTATACTGATTGATACCGGCTGGAACGTCCCCTACGCAGCAAGTCGAATCAGTCAACCATTTATATCCATTGTTACATTTAACCAAGGCAAACAACTAATAGTGGTCAAATAAATCAAAATTAAGCTAACTATGTTACTAAACAGGGCCTAGTGTTTGATAGAAGAGCTTATTGGAATAGCTGATTAGGGCAATTAGCTTATTCCAACTTCTTCTAAAAGCCAAAATTATCCCTATATATCTTCTCTCTCATGGATTACCCCTGAATATTTGAATCCTTTAACTTAATCAAAATATTAAAATATTAAAATATATTTGACTAAGTTATATTATATATTATAAATACTTATAGTCACATGGGCAAATATATAATATTTGGACCTTTTAAATTATACAATTAACAAGTTCATCAATTTCTTAACAAATTATTTGGCCAAATTATACACGACCCAATCAATCTAATGGGCTTCCAAATTTTAATATCCACATCGTGTTATTTCATCACTTCTTACTGGTTGTGTGTCCTCCAATTGGGTTTACTATCAAGAAGTAAAGTATTCTTTGACGTAGATGCTGACGTGTGAAGATAAACGGTGGAACTATTGTTAGTTGGTGAAAAGAAGTGTAGTTTACTATCAAGTTACACTCTTAATCCGAAGTAAGATATTCATTGACATAGATAACAAGATGAAGAGATTGACCTGAAACCTACTATTGGTTATAAAAAAAAAATGTAATTTACTATCAAGTTACACTCTTAATCTCGAAATAAAATATTCATTATTGGATATGGACTGTATATGGACTTTGAAGAAAAAGCTTGATAGTAACCAAACCGACAATTGAAGAAGATTGAGGAATCACCAATTAGACAAGCACTATCCATGGTCACCCTACACATGCTTTCAATACAAGAAGGCAAGAAAAACAATACCCAACTGTAGTTATTGGCACTTTGAAAATCTCTAATGTTGTATAAGAAAAATAGTCTCACATTGTTGTTCAATGTGTCGGGGAATTACACTTCACTCACCTAGTAATTGCATGATACGTAATTGCATGATACGTAACCGAGGTGCAGGAAATTGAGTTATTGTTAGGCCTAATAATGCCGAAGAGGTCATGAGATATGCCATCAATGCACAATCCTAAGAAAATCTCCACATCTTGCAATTGTGATGGTGGCTTCCCCAAATGAAAGTTGGAAAGAATATATAATGGGTCTCTTTGCAACATCAGTCCAAATGCATCATTTCCAATCTAGACAAATTGCACCATCCTCACACAAATCTTGCACCTAGCTAACATTGTAGCACTTGAACACACATTGAGATCATGCCAAATTCCACCTTAACGTTGGCCGTTGCACACTTTCTTGGATGGTCGTGGTGAGCAACGTAATATCATCCCATTTTCCCACTTTCTAATATAGGAATGGATTATTTTATCCCAATACCCAAGCACATTTTCTCATAATATTTTTATAAAACATTTTTCTATCCTCATTGAAGAAAATAAACAAATTACTGCTCTTAGAAACGTATATAATGTATTCTAACTTTTTCTTATAATATCTTCATTTTCTACCTTGCCCAAAGACATTGAGCATGTCCACCGTGCCAACTAGTTGAACAACACACAAACAAAATTGAACCATAACTAATTAATATGAATATTTTCATCACATGTATATTTATATATGTAAGATAATATATATATATATATATATATATATATATATATATATATATATATATATATATATATATATATATATAGTTTTACATTTAAAGTGGTAAAAAATATAACACATTAGATTAGATTTCTTTCCACTATCTTGACAAAACAAATTAATGAGTGGTTAACTATAATGTGTAGATGAGAGAGGGGAGAGACAATATTGTGCATGTCAGGTAGGGTTGGAGAAAATGTGTAAAGTATTTATCCCATTATGGTTTTGCAATTAATGTTGTAATGAGGAGAGAGAAAAACAGCACTCCATTCATTGTTTCTCTCTACTCAATTTTTACCCCATTAATTCACATGTATTATCATATCATCTTATCTTATTACTATATAAAAAAGCCACACGCCTAGGGAACCACGTTAGAGCCAAAAAAATCCCGCCTAAACAAAACGTGGTCGTTTAGTAGTAGTAGAGAAATAGAGTTCTATACACGGTTGTACATATAGGCTGGGATAGGGCAGGTTGTTTACAAATTCAAAAATCTTCTAGCCGTCTTTGGTATCTTAAACAGCCTCCTGCATTTATGGTGTAAATAATTAATAATGCAACAGAGATATAAATCATACATTGTATTTCCAAAGAGTATTAATGACAAAAGCATTAATTGGATGGTTTCACGGCTTTTCGTTTGAGATTCCTTTGCGCAGCCCTTTGAACGTGGCGTCCTTTAATGGTAGAAACGCCCACAGGATTCTATATATATCTTACAGTCATAAAACCACGATGTCTCTGCACTTCTTCAAGCTTCAATTCGCTAGCAGGATGAAGAAACATAACTTCAGCCGTCAGCAGCAGTCTATTCCAAATCCAGGTATTACAACCTTTCTGAGTGCATAGAGCATCAGATTTAATTCTCATCATGTGCAAATATCTCAACAATTTGTGTTAAGAAGAACAATTTTGGTAAACAAAGTTGGTGATGTGATGTAAACCCACAAAATCAGAGCTTAGAGCCCAGTACAAAGATACCAGTACCGTTGAGTGTTGCGGTCCAAACGAAGCCATGTCCACTTCTTTGTCTTCTATGGTTGGCTTCGTCGTCTCGCAGCTTCTCGCATCAGATGCCTCCATAATGTATGGTTTCACAGTACTTAAGTAACCTACAACTCATTCTGTACGTACTTCCCGTTCAGGTGAGTTCTATTCCCACGCCATAGGTTTCTGGATCAGGACGGGCCGGGATTACAGGTCACCCTCAATAGCTTCAGTCTACACTCTATGGGGAAGGACAAGAGGGTTTTGAGTCTGAGAAAAATAGAATGAGCGGTATCAAGCTAAGCGACACTCATGTTTGCTGCATATATGCCAATCTACTCTCACAAGGGTCTGGGAGGTATCAAGAATAAAGTTCCACTTGCTTTTGTCATATGTTGGGAGAAACACAAGTGGTATATACTGACATGTGTTTTAGGCAAACAAAAATTTGATAAATTTGACAAACTCACCGTGTGTATGTAGTTCAATGCAAGATTTGTGCAAGGATGGTGCTAAGTGTGTGCATCAATTGAAGATTCCCAAAAAAAAAATTTGAGGATATTTTTTGTGTTTTTGTAAAAGAAGAATTTGAAAATTATTAAACTGACTAAATCCAAAATTACTTTTAAATATTTGATCCAAAAAGGTAATACACATGGAATAAAAAAATCTCAAATGGCATTTAAAATAATATAAATCAATGCAATGAAATCAATTCAAATTTGGAAATTTTATTTTCAATTAATTTGTTTTATTTATTGGTTTTCTCATGCAACGACACTTACTAATATCAAAATCTTATTTGGTCTCCAACGAGCTATAAGTAAATTGCACAGATTAATGATTGTCACACCATAAAGTATCACAAAGCCTATATCTTCTTTCATACTCGAAACAATATACAAGGCATGGCAACTTGGAGTGCAAGAATACTGTTGTGTGTGCATCAATTGAACATTTCTTAAATGAATTTGAGGACATTTTTTGTGTTTTTTTTTTTTGAGAGAAAATTTTGAAAATTTAGTTACAATAAATTTATAGATGATAAGCTATTTACTAGCTGATTTGATCAATATAATTTTGGTTGACCCGGCCTTAGTGTTCAGTAGATCGGATGAGCTTGTTGGAATAGCTGAATGGGGCAATTAGCTTTTTCAACTTATTCTAAAAGCCAAAATTATCCCTATCTTCAATCTCATGGATTACCCCTGAAGTTTTTCTATTTGACTACATGGGTAATACTCGTGTTAGGGCAGCATGCACAAGCTAAGGCAACCATGCATGGGTAATGCTCATCAAATTAATTGGTGGTGCATATATGAAATTGTACAAATCCAAGAACTTGTGTTGAAAATTAAATATGGTTGAATAGGCACCACTCAAAAAAAAAAAATTAAAAAACTAATACAATAAAGAAGTAAATAATATTAAACTAGAGACAAAGTATTTTATTTTTGTATTAGTTACCCGGTCATCCACCAGTCCACCTTCGTAATGATATGATGATGATCAAACGAGGATTCATGCCTTTAGCATCAAAGTTAGAACACTTAGTAAGTTAAAACATAATAAATTTGGCATAATCATTGATTATGGAAGCATTATTATGATTCTGAACATTATTAATTAATCGAATTCAAGAAATTTTTGTTTGATTAATGCAGTTGAGGGTTACACATAGCATAATTAAGTAGGATGGCAAGAGATGCTTTGGAGAAAGCTAAGGTGGAAATGCAGGCGAAGGCTATGCTGCCATTGAGGAAGCCTGTGTTAAAGCTTTGACGCTCATAGGAGAAGCAATGAGACTTGAAACTCAACCCAATCGCATCCCGCCACATAGTGAAATCTTCCCAAAATTCTCTGCTTTTGTTTGTAAAATAACCAAAAGTTTGTGCAATTTTAATCAAACACAAGTGGGTAATAGTCAGATCAAAGGGGTTAATAGAAGAAGAAAAAGAGATGATGTGAATTGGTTGGCCCGATCTTCTCTTCACACTCTAATTTAAAAATGATTTTAAAATGGTTTATTCGGTTCGGTGAGTTTGATTTGGAAGGTTTAATTTAGGTTGGGTAAAGGGTTGTTTTTGGGTTTTGATGTATAACGGTTTGCCACGTTCGGCTGTAGAACGATAAAAACCGGGGATGACGCCACAAGGATGGTAATTTCCTTGATAAGTCAGGTTTGCCATGATCCACTCATCACGGCCGAACTCATTCCGAGTTCCAGAAAACACTCAGTTTTCTATCTTAAAAATTCTCTACTATATATTCCTCTACTATATATTCCATTTGGCCTGCAATGGCCTTAAATAACCATTAACAAGCAGATTACAACCACATGAATGAATGAGATAATTATTTAGAATATGATAAAATAATCCTAACTAACAAACTAAGATAAACATTAAATTTAATATAATTCTAACAAACTAAATCTAAAATAATTATAAAATAATCATCCTAATTAATTAATAAAACTAATTTTAAAATATTGCAACAACCAATTATTGGTTCATGTGCCCACAACAAGAGACCTTGACAAAGAAGTTTAAGAGAGAGAGAGAAAAGGGGGAGAAGTTTTATTATATGTATGTAGAATGAATGATGAAATGATTTCTATATATTGTACTATTGTAGTGTTACCTTTTGTGAAAACTTGAAAATAGAAGTTGAAAGTTACAATTTTGCTCATTTTCTACAAAATGAACCAAACACATAAAGATAGCTTTCTAGAATACAATCAAACACTGAAAATGAAAATGTTTTCTGGAAAATGACTCAATTTCCAGTAAACATTTTCCAGAAGTAATTTTTTTTGGTTTCCAAACACACCCTTAATGTATGGGTACGTTAGTTTTTCAATTGCATTTCCAAGTGTAGTTTAAATGGCGGCTATATGAAAACGAGTTGGATGAGTTTCCAGATTACTACAAATCAGGATAGTACGTCTAGATGACGAAATCTCCTCTAATTATGTACGAGGTAGTAGAGTACGTGAAACTTACCATACAGAGTTTTTCGTTTGTTTGGACTTTTCTGAAAGATTTGGTGAATGATTGTGCGTCACTTGTGATTAATTTGTGTGTGTTGAATGATAGATTGGAGTTAAAATGGTGAAGTGGTTGGGTGCAAGATTTGGGCAAGGAGGGTGCAATGTGTGAAATGAACGGGTTACACAGGTTGGTCTAGGCTCAAAACCAAGTAACTAATCTGGAAGCGGATGTAAAGTCCAAGGAGAGATTGGAAATCTTCGATTCATAGACGCTGAACGGCAAACTGAGAACAGAGCTCCCGGCCAGCTATTCCGGCTAACAGATCAAGAACTTAAACTTTAAAAGTTTACTCCTCCTTCCCAAAGGGCATATTAGTAATAGTAATGTGGGAAAGGGGGTTACGTGTCCTCCCATTGGTTTGGAGCTTCAAATCCTTCAGGAAAATGCAGAGAAAACATCTAACTCAATTTTAAGCAAATCTCATTTGATTCTAATATGTCTACAGAACCTGACACTACAAACAGAATATTCAACTCATGAAGACGTGCGGCGCATGGCCTGATTGCGTATCATGCAATTACTAAATAGGTTAAATGTTATTCTCTGAAATGTTAATCAATGCAACATCATGGGAGTTTATATATTTCTCAGACCACATGCATAAGGGATTTGCAGAGTGCCAATGACTATAATTGAGACATTGTTCTTTGTTTCTTATATCAAAGCATGTGAAAGGCAACCATGGGGTATACTTTTTGTTTTTATTTTTGTATTTTTGTATTTTTTTTAAACAAAATCACACGGTAAAAATCATCTTACTCCTGGGTGTTCACCGAATCAGTGTGGTGTTCCTCTAACATAGACTCTGACACGCTCGCCTTGACGTCCCTTCACCATTTTCACCGTTGGAAGGCGGCGTGGAGTGATTCAGAGACCTAAGCTAAACCCTTTATTCTCTCCGAGCATACTCTCCCCCCTCATTTACTCCAAGGAAGGTCAAATTTGTCGTTGGAAGTCCCCCCTCATGAAGTAGAGTTGTCCTTGTAACTTCAAGTAAAGGCTTAACAACATCTTCCTGGAATCAAATTAAAGGCAATTATGAGCATCAAATGCGGAAAGTCAGTCATATTAATGCTTGTAAGAAGTTTGAAGCATATGAAGCAATAAAGATTACAGAAGTTCATCATACATGCTCATTTCACAATGAAGCAAATATCAGTCTTGAAGTCTTGAGCAAGTTCCCTAACAAGCCGTTGTCTGCACTTCTCATTTGATCTTGGATTCGCACGTTGTCTGCACTTCTCATTTGATCCTGGATTCGCACGTTGTCTGCACTTCTCATTTGATCCTGTATTCGCACGTTGTCTATGCATTGCGGTCTAGGTTTCCCAGTCAGTTTGGGATTCAATTCAACAACATGAGGGAATTGCAAAGTAGTCAAATATATAATACATTAGATTAAATTTCACTCCACTAGTGTGACAAAACGAAAGATTCTACACATACACTTTCACTTGCCTTAAATTAGGGGTCCAAACAAATTGAATTGAGTCAAATATTTTGTTATTCAATTCGAATTCGACTATATTGAAGACCTCATTAAATATTCAACTCTCAAATTTTATTCGTATTCGATTTGACTACATTATTTGAATATATTTGATTCGACTCGAATATTCGAACCCGAAATGCTTGACTTGATCTTTTTCCAAGTTCTCCAATAACTTAGACAAAATGTAAAACAAATATAAATTTTGTGTGTGCGTGTGTATTCAAATATATTCGAATACTAATTGACTCGTACATACTCTTATTCGCATTCAGATTCAAAAAAAATCGAATCGAAATATGTATTCGAATTACGAATCGAATTTAAAGTATTTGATTTATTTACACCCCTACCTGAATTTCTAGAACCACGTTTAAATCTAGGGTTTACTTTTTATACCAATTCAAGAATAAAAGGAAGGTGAACCGTGATGAGAAATATAGGCCCTGTTTGGTAAATGATTGTTGGCTGATTGGGTTGGCTGTTTGGGTTAGAAGGTATGATTTGTTGATAATATTAGCTGATTGTAAAAAGTTGTTTGATAAATTAACTGTTAGTTGATAACTGTTTGGTATAATTTCTTTTCTCAAAAAGCTAATTGAAAAGGCTGCTTTGAGTAGTCTTTTGAATTTTAGCATTTTGGAGTTACAAAAAACTTATTAACCAAACAACTAATAGTGGTCATCAAATAAGCTAAAATTGGCTGATAGGCTGATTATTTACCAAACAGGGCCATAGTCTTCCATGGAGGAAATGAGCTCACATCCCTAACATGGTAGAAATCACTTATAGATGCATTTACTTGCCTGAAATAATAAAAATCTTTACAGACCTAGTGTTTGATCTCTACACCCGTATAAGACCAAAATGTTTATAGACCTAGTGTTTGCTCTCTAAACCCGTATAAGACCAAAAGTAATGAATGGCAAGTGAAATGGTTAGAGTAGAAATACCTAAAATGATAGTGAACAAGGATGAGAAACTTGGTCTTCCTCGGAGGAAACTAGTTCACATGCCTAAAATGGTAGACATTGTTTACAGATCTCAGATTTGTTTTCTATACCTATGCAAACACTAAAATTTACTAATGAAATAGGGTAGAATTATTACCTATATAATATAACTTATTCATATATATTTTAATATTGGCAAAAACTTGTGTGAGACCGTCTCACCATGAGACGGGTCGGGTCAAGATGCAAATGTAACACTTATATGCACAAATGTCATACTTATATGCTCAAATGTAATACTAATTAGGAATAAAAATTTTGTTACTTATAATGGTAAATGTAATACTTTTAAGGGAAAATACAATACTTTTACATTTCGATTTAAAAGTATTACATTTTTTCTCAAAAGTATTATATTTTCCCTTATAAGTAAGGGACACTTGTCAACATTACTTATTATGAAAAATGTATTACTTTTTCTCTTATAAGTAACAAAAATTGTATTCTTGATTAGTGTTATATTTGAGCATATAAGTATGACATTTGCACATATAAGTATGACATTTGCATGGTGCTTTGACCCGACCCGACCCGTCTCACGAATAAGGAGCCGTGAGACGGTCACACACAGTGTGACCCTTTCCTCAATGATACTTAAGTTTTAAGTTTTTAAGTGAACATATATAATTCTTCCCTATTCAAGTGCCATTTCTGTAACAATAATAATTCATTTTCTCCCGTATTGTCACACCATTTGTTCAACCAAAGATGAAATAATTCTCTATCTTTTTGGTATTTCCTCATCAGCAAAACAAGAAGAGACAGACAATTCAACAAGCAGCTATGGTCACAATATAAATTTATTACTAACTCAAACTTCCTCACTAACTTGAGTATGCCTTTTTGTCCACACTTATACATACCCTTCTAGCTTGCAAGACAAGTATTTCCTTCAGTATTGATGCACACATACTGCACCATCCTTGCACTGAAAGTCTGAAACAACTTCAATTCTGAGGTGCAATCAAGCTATACCATCTCGCGTATTCTTCTAACCGCGTTTGGTCATTATCATCATCAGGCACTGCATTCACAATATTTTTTTCACGGCTTTCCCATTCTAGCAGGTATTTCATGTGCCTAGTGCTCCAGTCTGTGCTCCAGTCTTCCATCAATCTTGTGCAAGTCTACTCCGGTGTCGAAGTTCGCCGCTGGCCGTTGCTTGAATTTGCCAAACTGACGGACAACTCTGTCCAGTAAGTGCCACTCTACAATCTCATACATAATTATATTAGAGGAGACTTCATCATCGAAACATGCTTTCTTGCTTTGCAATAATTTGGTAACTCATCCAACTCGTTTTCATATGGTCTCCATTTAAACTACACTCAAAAGTGCAATTGAATGATTATACTGTGTGTATAAGAATATAAGTATCTTGATACATACATGAGTGTTGTCTTTCATATTGTCAAGTTGATCCTTGTATGCTTTTAAGACATGACTGGCTACATTGCCAATTTCTTTAGAAGTACACCACCTAAAATAACGTAGTAAGTAGTGGTTAGTTTGGCTCAACTAATGGTGCAATGGTTTTGCCTTAAAAATTAAATATGTTCCTACTAGTGACTAATCATTTCACCGTCAAAATGAAGAAACACGGTTTTGGATTAGTATAATTTTGAAATAAATTAATATACCTATATACCTGGCAGCTCTAGGTTGATCTATTAGGTCTTTGAGGGAGAGAGTAATTAAGGCGATACGCTCCCAAACCCACAATCGAAGAATAATGAGAGCATCGCTAATTACCCATGGCCGCCTTGCACATGCTTCGGTATAAGAAGGCAAGAACAACAGTGACCCAACTATAGTCGTTGGCCCTTTGCAAATCTTTGATGTGGTCTAAGAAACATCATCTCACCATGTTGTTTGACTTGTTGGGAAATAACTTTCACCTAGTAATTGCATGATAAGTAGTCGGGCCATGAGTTGCACCTCTTCATCAGTTGAATGCTCTGTTAGTGGTGTTGGGTTCTTTAGACATGTCATGACCAAATGAGAGGTGCCAAAAATTAAGTTATTATTAGGCGTAATACCGAGGAGGTCATGAAATATGTCACACCACTCATCTTTTGTTCTCATCTGGACACTTTTCACTGCCATGCCATCAATGCACAGTCCTAAATGAATCTTGCAATGTGGAGATTCTCTTAGGATGTGGAGATTCTCTTATGAAAACGAATTGGATAAGTTACCAGATTATTGCAAATCAAGAGAGCACGTCTGGATGACAAAGTCTCCTCTGATTATGTACGAGGTAGTGGAGTGGCACTTTCCGAACAGAGTTCTCCATCAGTTTCGAAAATTCAAGCACCCGTGGCTGGCCAACTTCTACACCAAAGTAGGCTTGCACAAGATTGATGGAAGAGGGAAAAAGGGCACAGACTAGAGCATTAGGCATGTGCATTATTTGATAGAATGGGAAAAACGTGAAGAAAATGTTGTGAATGGGTGATGATGATAATGACCTAATGTGGTTACAATAATATGTTAGAGCAATCTCATTTTTCTTTTTTTGGCAAGTTTTTTCAGGTGTGAAGGGAAAAAAAATGAAGAAAGAAACAGAGTGTTGTGGGCACGGAAATATTTTATAATTAGTTTTATTATTTAATTAGGAATATCAGTTTTATTAAGTAATTAGGAATTATCTTAAAATTAATTTTGTATTTAGTTTGTTAGACTTATATTAATTTTCATATTTATCTTAGTTTGTTGGTTAGGATTAGCTTATCCTATATTTAATAATTATATTGGGGTTGTAATCAGCTTGTTAATGGCTATTTAAGGCCATTGCAAGCCTAATGAAATATAGATTGAGATGAATTTTTGAGTTAGAAAACTGAATGTTTTCTGGAACTCGGTATGAGTTCGACAATTGAGTTGATCATGGCAAACATGACTTATCAAAGAAGTTACCAGCCTTGTGGCGTCATCCCCGGTTTTTATCGTTCTACAGCCGAACGTGGCAAACCGTTATAAATCAAAACCCAAAAACAACCCTTTACCCAACCTAAATTAAACCTTCCAAATCAAACTCACCGAACCGAATAAATCATTTTAAAATCCTTTTTAAATTAGAGTGTGAAGAGAAGATCGGGCCAACCAGATTCGCATCATTTGGTATCAAAGCGCAAGGTTGTCTCTTCACGAAGACTCATGAAGCTTCAACGGTGCCTAGAACGTGGATTCGAGGACGAATCTCTCTAAAGAGAGAGGGAATGTTGTGGGCACGGAAATATTTTATAATTAGTTTTATTATTTAATTAGGAATATCAGTTTTATTTAGTAATTAGGAATTATCTTAAAATTAATTTTGTATTTAGTTTGTTAGACTTATATTAATTTTCATATTTATCTTAGTTTGTTGGTTAGGATTAGCTTATCCTATATTTAATAATTATATTGTGTTTGTAATCAGCTTGTTAATGGCTATTTAAGGCCATTGCAAGCCTAATGAAATATAGATTGAGATGAATTTTTGAGTTAGAAAACTGAATGTTTTCTGGAACTCGGTATGAGTTCGGCCATTGAGTTGATCATGGCAAACATGACTTATCAAGGAAGTTACCAGCCTTGTGGCGTCATCCCCGGTTTTTATCGTTCTACAGCCGAACGTGGCAAACCGTTATAAATCAAAACCCAAAAACAACCCTTTACCCAACCTAAATTAAACCTTCCAAATCAAACTCACCGAACCGAATAAATCATTTTAAAATCCTTTTTAAATTAGAGTGTGAAGAGAAGATCGGACCAACCAGATTCGCATCACAGAGTGGTAAAAATAAAAGGTTTACACCCCTAGTGGCCACATCTAGTGCTCACAACGTGCACCAGAAATGGGCTGTTTTAAATTTTTTTAGTGAACCCCACACACAAAAAAAAAAAAAAACAATTACTTGCAAGTATGGTTGCAGTAGGCGCTAGATGTTAGTCGGGGCAGTAGAGTAGCGCCTAGAGCCTAGGCGACTAACAATAAAAAAAAAAAACAAAACAAAAAAAAAAACAGTGCACGTGTGTCGGTGTATATATATATAATTTAAAAAATTAGCTAGGCCGACTTGGCCGAATTTTATCTAGTTCGACGCCAATTCAGTCGAGTCAACTGAGTTGAGCGCCTAGGCGGCCACCTAGGAGGTAATTCACCTCGGCCTAGGCATTGGCTGATTTTTGCAACAGTGCTTGCAACACCTCATCAAATTTTTCTCTCCTATAGGTTCTTTCCTCCACCTCATGCTTCACCCCACAAAAAAAAAAAAAAAAAAAAAAAAAAAATCACAAATGGTGGTGCTCTTTAGATTGTATAGCCTAATTGCACATTGTGTCATTACCAACCTGATCCACCATATTGGTCGAGGATTCATGCCTTTAGCATCAAAATTGAAGTTGTTCAGTGTGCATTTATTGGTATGTTAGTTTTTTATTGAAATGGGTAAATTTTATGAGGAATAGACCGTAAGTCAATTTTTTACACCACTTGTTTGATCGTGACATGTCTACAAAATTTGCGACCATGGCAAAGCATTCAGATGGTGAAGACATAGATTGCATGACTCGGTTACGTATCATGCAATTACTAGGTAAGTGAAATGTTATTCCGAGACACATCGAACAACATTGTGAGGCTATTTTAATTTCTTATACTACATTAGAGATTTGCAAAGTGCCAATAACTACAGTTGGGTAGTGTTGTTCTTGACATCTTGTATTGAAACATGTGTAGGGTGACCATGGATAATGCTTGTGTAATTGGCGATTCCTCATTCTTCTTCAATTCTTGGTTTGGTTACTATCAAGCTTTTTTTCATTGTGCGTATACAGTCAATATCCAATAATGAATATTTTATTTCGAGATTAAGAGTGTAACTTGATAGTAAATTACACTTTTTTCGACAACAGATAGTAGGTTTCAGGTCAATCTCGCCACCTCCTTATCTATGTCAATGAATATTTTACTTCGGGATTAAGAGTGTAGCTTGATAGTAAACTACACTTCTTTTCGCCAACTAACAATAGCTTCAGTGTTTATCTTCACACGTCAGCATCTACGTCAATGACTACATTACTTCGAGATTAAGAGTGTAGCGTGATAGTAAGCTACACTTCTTTTCGGCAAATCTTATTGAGTAAAATGACTCATACTGGATTATTTTCCTAGTGCATGTTAATTTTTCCTAGGACACAGTGCACCATCCTTGCCCAAATCTTGCACCCAACCACTTTACCAATTTAACTCCAATCTATCATTGAACACATAAATTAATCACAACTAAAGAACAATTGTTCACTCAACCATTCAAAAATTAAGAACATTGCAACAACACGTAGACCAGCAAATGCATACTCGACAACTTCAATTTTGCATCGATCCCAAAACGAGCTATCATATCTACAGTACCAAAAGGGTTCGTTTATTTGACGACATCCTTTCCAAACTTGAGTAGATCTATAAGGCTTTTGCTAGGTAAGAACATAATTTCAAATGAGACATGGTTCAAGTTGTGCCATGTACGTCCTAAAATTTAATTTTATTTTTTAAAAAAAATTCAAACACAGACATTGTTATACCTCTACAATACACCTGAACACTAGAAATTAGAGGTAACTATATGTTCCTGATACAACAAGACTGGTTGTTTATATGGGTAGAACATATGTGGGAAGATAATGGAAGAGAAAATATAAGAAAAGGATCAAACGTATAGATATGATGGAAACTAGTGAAAAATATATAATTTCTCAATCTTATTTTATTCTTTCAGTTCAAATTCGAGTTATATGTTTACAGTCCATTTTTATATTAAATTTATTTTTAGTAGGAAGTTTTGTATATTTACACTTTATAATAAAAGTTGTATTAATAATAAAAAAATTGAATTTAAAAATTTTGAAAACAATATTTCAGAAAGAGTTAATACTCAAAATTGTCCTTGACTATAGTGGTTTTTCTCAATTTTGTCCTAAACGACTTTGGTCTCATAAAGTAGTCCCAGACTTTTGTGTTATCGCTCAAATTTGTCCTCCGTTAGTTAAGGTGTCAAATGAGTGTTAAGTACAGGGACAATTTTGTCAATTCATGTTGAAGTCTTCTCTCAGTCAATGCGTAGAAACACAGCTTATTGTTCTAGATATCTGGAACAAGTTTAATTTTAGTTAATGTGTGTAAAACAAAAATAAATGAATAAATAATTAAATAGAAAGCTCCTTTCAATTGACATGAATTGACAAAATTGACATGAATTTCAATTGACTTTAACATGAATTGACAAAATTGCCCCTGTACTTAACACTCATTTGACACCTTAATTAACTAACGGAGGACAATTTTGAGCGATAACACAAAAGTCTGGGACTACTTTATGAGACCAAAGTCGTTTAGGACAAAATTGAGAAAAACCACTATAGTCGAGGACAATTTTGGGTATTAACTCATTTCAGAAATTAAGTGGAGAACTGCTTTTATCCTTGTGTTGTTCTGACATTATTTATCATCATTTCCCGCTAAATTTTTAATATAGGAATGGATTAATTTATCTCAAAATCTTATATAATGTTTTTTCCCCTTTCTTATAATATCTTCATTTTCAACCCAGGCCAAAGACATTGACCATGTCCACTGTGCCCACTAGTTGAACAATACCCAAACAAATTCAACCACATGCATATAATTTTCATGTCATTTTTGGTCAAATAAATCAAATTTTATAAATTTTATACTATATAGAGAAATAACCAAATGAGACCACCTCTTCCCATGAGTCCCTTGAGACCCTACATAAATGCTATAAGTATTTATAATATATAAGTGTTAAAGCTTTGACCCTCAAAGCCAGTGGAAGAAAGGAAACTTGAAACTCAACGCAATGGCATCCTGCCACATGGTGATGGTGGCAATGATGAAGAAAGGAGACTTGAGTGGATGGTTTGTTTAGCTGTGATTAATTTGTGTGTCTCAAATGTTGGTGAAGTGGTTGAATGCAAGGATGGTGCAGTGTGTGTTCATCGGTGGAAGATTCAATTTCCTAAAAGAATTTGAAGATTTTATTTTGAGAGGAGGATTTGAGGATTTAGGTGCAAGAATTTGACGATAGTCGGGTTGTGGCTTATATTCAATTAACCAGCAGACTTTAATGGGTTGTCTAGATGGGAAATGATACATTTGGACTGGCCTTTGATCACTGCATGGTGGAGAGATGGTGCCTAGAGGCCCATTGTTTCCAACTTCCATTTGGGGAAGTTGCCATCCCATTGCAAGATTGGGAGATTCTCGATCTTATTAATTAGGACTGCCCACCTTGAAGGCATGAGTGACGAGGTTTCCAAATGCGGACAAATGATGAGTGATGTGACATATGTCATCACCTCGTTGACATTAGGCTCAACACTAATTCAATTTCCGACATCTCTCATTTGATCTTGACATATCTACAAAACTAACAGAGCATTCGACTAATGAAGCCATGCAACGCATGGTCCAACTGTACATCATGCAATTACTAGGTGGAGTGTTATTCCCCGACACTTCGAACAACAAGATAAGACTATGTTTCTTAGCCAAATTAAGGCTAGGATTTGAAAGTATCAATGTTAATTGAATCAGACAAATAAAAACAAAGAGAGTACTAAATAATAGGAGAAATCACATTTTTGGTCTCTCAATTAGTAGCCGATATGTAATGTAGTATAACTATAGTATTCCTATCTACTTTAACAGGCGTAATTGAAGATGGTGAGTGGGTAAAGATGCAGCAGCAATCCATCCCCTGTTGGATGGGAAGAACCTCACTTCTCCATCTCTGTTTCTATGTATTTCAACTACACAAAGTATCTTCTGCACATCATGGAAATGTGCGTACACCTCCATTACTTGTTCAATCCTTGTTGGGATCTCAAATTCAATTTCCTCATATTCTTTGATCCCAATATATTGAGATTGAGGAGGTTCCTTTACAATCCAAGCCCCACTGCTTTTGTTTCTCACACTAACACCAACTCCATTAATGTGATCATCGTTCAAGAGTGGGAACAACATTTCAAACCCATACTGCATCAAATCTGTTGGAATTCTGCAACTTACAGAACTTACCTACAATATAACACAACACCAAATCAAAGAGGGTGATCGAGTCTCGTGTGAGGAGGGTCAGTTCAATATGGCTTATGCTAGAAAATGTAATAAATAATACTTCTGAGGAAAAATATTGATACTTTTTAAATCAAAATTTAATATTAGGAGTTGAAAAGTTACGTATTAAAATATTGTAATACTTAAGGGGGAAAAGTGTAATGCATATGAAAGACTTGACCCGTTTTGTTGAGAGATAGTCTCATACGATATTTTAGCAATTGTTATACCATCGAATAGGGTTCATATTGCATTGTGAACCATATACAAAAATTTTGTACCTTCAGATAACGCATTATATACCTACATTTCTATACATGTAAACAAATAACTTCATAATTGTTGTCATATATTATGATAGCTACAGATACAGAAACTGTCAACTGCAGATACAGAATGTGTCAACCATAGATACAGAATCTGAAAATTATTTTTGGACCAGGGTTTACAATGCAAGGTAAACCCTGATCCATGATATAATTTGTCATATTTAGCATCAAAGAGATATGCTAACACTATCAAGGAGTTCATGATCATGCCTCAAAAGTGTTGGAATACTGAAACTTACATATCTGATGACTTGAACCCAAATCTTGAGATTATCACCTTCACAACGTGCCTACATTATGGATTACAATATACCAATTAATACCAATTAAAGTGATAGAGATGGATCAGGGGAGGGAGCATAACATATATATAACTAACCTTGTACCAATTTTCAATCAAAGGAATACTCAAAGCACTGCAGTTTGCTATTGCAAGACATTGTAAGAATTCAAGACTCCCCACCCCTGGAAGCTCAACCAAACTTTTGCAATTCTCAAAGTTTAACTCTCTAAGTTGTTTCAAGTTTGATATATCTGCTATTTTTTCCAATGACACACAATTTTCTGCAGAGAGTAGATTCAAATTTGGAGGAAGGTCTTGAAGTGCTTTAAGATTTCGCCAATTGTTCAAATAGAGCCTTTTCAAATTGGAAAGATGAGAAAGGCCGAAAGGTAAGCTTTGAAGATAACATCTTCCTGATAAATCTAAATTTTCCAATGAGCTTAGACTCCCAAGAGAGGTCCCAAGATCTACCTCCCCCAGATAGTTGTAAGACACAATTAGATGTTTCAAGGAGCATAAATTCACAAATGAAGGTGGAACAAAACCACCTGGATCACTAGGATTTCTTCTTGAGAAAAGTTGAAGAAGTTGAGGTTTTGATTTTGATTGTACTAACCCCTTGTTGTGTGACCACATGTAGAGTGTCTGTAGATTTCTCAAACATCCCAAAGAAAAGGGTATATGTGAGACTGCAGTTCCATAAGCATCTAATTCTATTAGTTGCTCTAATTTTCCCAACTCAATTGGAAGCTCCTTCAGCTTTTCGCAACCGCGCAAACTTAAAATCTCGAGTGATTTTAAATTGCAAATGTTATTTGGAAGCTCCTTAACTTTCGTGCATTCCATGAGATCTAGCTTAACAAGTTTTTCCAAAATTCCAATTGATGGGTGTACCTTTACCAAATTCGAACAATGTTTAAATGATAATGCCTTTAGATTCTCTGCCCCAGTGAAGTCCGGCATTTTCTTAAGTTGTTTACACCTATCAAACTTTAAGATCTTCAAGCACCTAAAATGCTGGTGAAATACAATAATAGAAGATTTAATAAGTTTCTATTTTTCTAGTCAAAGTTCTTACGAAATATGTAAAGTTAAATGAAGCATTAGACATACTAACCTGCATGTTGGGTTGAAATTCTTCGATATTGCTACCTTCCAAGTCTAACTCAGCAAGTTTCTCAAAGCGAAAATCAGATGATATGCGGCTCAATTGACAGTTATGCAATCTAAATAGCCTAAGCGTATTGGGCAAATATTTAAAAGATCCTTTAAGAAGCACACCATCCATTATAAGTATTCTTACATTTACCATCCTTGTGAATATTTTGGTATTCAAAACCACATTCTTTAGGACGTCTGAATTTACAAGCACCCCTTCAATTGCTTCCGTGCCCTAAAATAAAGAATTTTATATTGCAATATTTTAGATATTCTAAAATCTTTAATACTTTAATAAAACTAAATATTACTAGCAAATGAATTAACTAGATTAATGACTCAAATAGAAAAGAAATGGTTTACCTTGTTGCCTTCAAGAACATCAAAGACATCATTTGGCTCAATCAATCTACTTCGTTGGCCAGGATGTTTTGGAGATTCCTTTCGAACAATTTCTCTTCCCATATCCCGTACTAAATCATGCATCTCAAGCCTGTCAGATTCTCCACCACCATGTATTGCTAACAAACATCTTTCTATCAAACTTCTTATTCCACTTTCAGCATGAAAATCACAAGCTTTCAATATCATAGCAGTGTCCTTTTTGTCATGCCCAACAAAAAAACAAGCAATATCAAGAAAGATGTTCTTAGTATCATCATCAAGTGCATCATAACTTATTTTAAGCATTTTTTGAACATCTTCATGAGGATTACTTCTTAACTTCTCAGCATCTTCGAACCACTCTTGCACAGATCTTCCACGCAAATGAGAACCTATAATTGTAAGTGCTAATGGAAGTCCGCCACTATAACTTGCTATCCTTTTGGATAATTCATTATACTCCTGTAATGGTACAGGAACTCCAAAAGCATGCCAACATAAGAGTTGCAACGAATCATCAATGCTTAATGTTTTAACCATGTACTTCTCTTGTGTTCCAAGGTCATTCAATAGGTGAACATCTCTAGTTGTTAGTATAATTGTACTACCTGAACCAAACCAATTCCGTTGTCCTGCTAATGATTCCAGTTGAGTTATGTGGTCTATGTCATCAAGAACAATAAGAACCTTTTTTGATTGCAATGTTCTTTTGATTAAACTTATTCCTTCATCAACGTTATCAATTTCAAACATCTTTCTCTTGAGTGTTTTGCGAAGAAGCATTTCTTGTAAACCAACTAGGCCTTCGTGCCCCTTATTAGAAACTTCTTGTCTAATATTTGCAACAAAGCAACTACCTTCAAACTCGTGACAACTCATGATCAAATGATTGTATATGGCCTTAGCAAGGGTTGATTTTCCCACACCACCCATGCCAAAAATTCCAATCATTCGAACACTATCATTTGTTTGAGTTAGCAATAAATCAAGTATATCTTGAACACGAGAATTAATTCCAACAGGATGCTTTGCAACATTCATAGGCACAAAATTCAGCACCCCTAGCACATCTTTAGTAATTGCCTCAATGAACTTTGACTCATACCTGGTCACATTTTAAATTTATGGCACATATTAAAAAAAAAAAAAAAAAAAAAAAAAAAAAAAAAAAAAAAAAAAAAAAAAAAAAAAAGCACAAAATTAAGATGTGAGTATAATTCACGCATACTTATAGGCTAAAAGTATGAAAGAAATTTCCATCTTTAAAATATAGAACACTATATTATTCAAAAAAAAAAAAAATATAGAACACTATCAATACAAGAAAACAGCTCATTACTGATGCATGGATACAAATTAAAACTCTACAGAAAATTCGATTTTCAAATACAGATTTATGTTCAGAACCTACAAGCAAAAATTAATTAAAAGCAGATGCAGATTCTTCTCCAATTATTTTTAAATTTTTTATTTAAAAAATTACCGTAAATATGAATTTACTATATGAGTAAGTGTGATAGATTGTGACAAATATCCAAAAATAGAAGTAAATTTAAGAGAGTTAGGATTACCGATATTTCACGGTTTGTAAATCCCATCCAGACAAATTAGCAGCTGCAGTGAGTGCAACTTTCCACTCATTAACTTTTTGATCCCCAAACCGTTCTCTATGTAGGGTCAATGCATCACCAAACATGCCCGTCTGTTTTCGAACCTCCGAAGGATCAACATCGTAAAATATAGGATAAACAACTTGGTTCAACTTCTGTTTACATTCCATGATCTTCACGACCTCATCTAGACACCATCTAGATCCGGCATAGTCTTTGGAAAATACGATGATAGATATCCTTGACTCCTCTATGGCCTTAGACAGCTCAACAGAAATATCCTCGCCTCTCCGAATCGATTCATCATCTCGAAAAGTGTTAACCCCAGCCCGCCTCAAATCTGCATAGAGATGATCAGAAAAGGATCCTCGTGTCTCACCTCTAAAACTCAAGAAAACATCATATGTGAAAGCATATGAAGAAGAAGATGATGATGATGATGCCATAATTGAAATTGAGTATACTATCTATCTAGATTTTCTAGCAGAATGCCTTACGAGCTATTAACTAAAGATTTAAAGAGCTACAAAAGCCGGTGTAGTAAACTAGCAAAGGATGAAGAAGAAGGCAGCTTGCCTAAAGCTTAGAAAATGCAATAATCAAATACATGTTGTCCCATGGAGCCATTGACTTCAATTTCAATTCTTTAATGAGCATTAATGAGTATTGAAATGGTCTTTTTCCCACTACACCTTTTTCAATTTTGGTACATTGACTTGATCTATCTTAATTCATCATCTTCCCAATTATTCCAAGATCCACGTAAGATTGCTAAGCACGCAGAATATTTTTTTTTTTTTTCATTTCTTTTTAATTTCCAACTATACCTTTTTTATTCCCTCTATTTAGGTTTCGAATCTTACAATATCTTGTGCAATCTTACAAAGGACGGGTGGTGGGTATTTTCTTTTTCAAAGTAGCATTTTATAACAACAACAATAATAAGGGAAAAATTACATTTTTCATCCCTAAATTATAGGATAATTGTAGAATTCAGAGTCTTTCATAACATATATTTCGAGCCACTAACCATTTATTTTATTTCGTCTAGTATTTTTTACAGGTTTTCAAGTTATTATGATGACATGGTACAGATTATTAGCTATGTGGTACTTATTTTTGCTTATTGATGTGTTTCTTAGCTGATGTGGCAGCCATGCAATAATTTTAATTACTTAAAAAAAAAAAAAGTCAACATGAGACCACAACTCCTTAGTCGCCAAAGCAATGGCGGAGAGCCTCTTGTACTTCTCATCAACCTTCTCACAGAGTCGGTAAGGTACTCTTTGGAGGTCAGATCGCTGATGAGGAAGCTCATAGTATGAACAAACGGAAACCTTGTTCAAGGTATAAATTAAAGGAGATGAATGGCAGCAAGCTAAGGAATATATTTTCTGCTGGCAGTGAGAATGATGCTTAAGAATCTGGAACTAATGGCAATTTGAGTAATAGAACATCAGTGCATATAGTTCAGCAAGCTGCGAATGAAATAAGCCAGATTTAATTCATTAGTGGAAACGACATAACTGGTCATCCTTCTTAAGCTCCTCCTAAATCATCGATTGTTGCTTGCTCAATGGAAACAAAAAAAAAAAAAAAAAAAAAAAGCAAATTTATGGGTGAGTCTGCTCGTCGTAATGTCCGCACGTCTGTCAAAGTTTCTAATCCTACTGGAGACGAAATCAATATCGTGTTTGGTGACGAACCTGTTGTGAAAACAACAAAGAAAATACACTGCCATAAGTTTTCAGAGTTGACTGGCAACGACATTTTCAAGGGAGATGTCCAGGCTCTGCACACCATTCCTTACAAAAGTTTACGCATTCGACTATGTGTGTCTGGTGCACACAACACGCACCAAAACCGGCTCTTTTTAATGTTTATTTTTGGTGGGCCCCACAAAAAATCATTACAAAGCTCCCAGGCGTTTCTTACATTTTTCTCTCCTATAGTATTTTTCCTCCACTTCTATAAAAACATCACAAAAAATGTCCTCTTATTCCTTTAGGGAATCTTCAAATGATGCACACACACAGCACCATCCTTGCACAATCTTGCATTTTTTTTTTAGAGCCAAATTTGCAATTTCATTGCATTTCTTGATTTCAAACCATTCAATAGTAGCTAGCTAATATACATAAACTTCCATTTTCACCTTCACTTAACCCCTACCAAGGGGCATAACACCCTAAAACTCCTGAGAAGCAAAGTCAATTTCACCCTTTCCAGAGCCAGCCTTCTTTGGCAGCAAAGTTTGATGGATATTGGGCAAAACACCCCCATTGGCAATAGTCACATCACCCAGAAGCTTGCTAAGCTCTTCATCATTCCTCACAGCCAATTGAATTTGCCTTGGTACTATGCGATTCTTCTTGTTGTCCCTTGCTGCATTCCCAGCCAATTCCAACACCTCAGCAGCGAGATACTCAAGAACAGCAGCGAGATAAACCGGAGCTCCGGCACCAACACGCTCGGCGTACTTTCTAACCTTGAGGAATCGAGCGATCCTGTCGACCGGGAATTGGAGCCCCACCTTAGAGGATCGAGACACCGACTTTGTGGCTTTCGCCTTGCCTCTACCAACGCCGCCCTTCCCTGCACCCCCGCCGCTACTCATTTTCAGTTACGTAACCCTAATTGAAACGCTCGATTCTCTGAGAATGTAGAGTAGAACCCACACAAATTCTCGTCGCCTTTTTGCACAATCTTGCATTGAACTTCACAAACGGTGAGTTTGTCAAATTTTTGAAATCTTTTTTTTTGCCTGAAATACGTGTCAGTATATACGACTTGCGTTTGTAGTATGTATTACGGCATAGACAAATGCAAGTGGAACTTTATTATTGATACCTACCTGACCCTTGACTACTTTGGCTACTTGGCTGTTGTTGCTGCATTTGTGAGAGTAGATTGGCATATATGCAGCAAACAGTAGCTTTAATTTTGTGCTTTTAACCAATGCAAGATTGAGCAAAATAGAGTAGAGGTACCTTAAAAGAATGTGAACAACAATGCGAAATTTGATCTTTGTTAGAGTAATAAGTTCACCTACTTAAAATGGTAGAACTAATTATAGATTTATGGTTTGGTCTTGATTTGCACCCGTGTATGACTAAAAGTAATGCAAAGTTAAATAGATCAAATATAATTGTTGGAAATTTTAGTTAAAATGACAATTTTGAGTGGCTATTTTGTCGTACAAACGTATGTGTGGGGTTCACTTTCGATTTGAGTCGGCTCAAAGTGAATTTGCACTCTTTGTAGTGAGACGAAGAATTTCATATACTGTGCGCTCAAAATGGGTAATAGGTGAATGACAAATTAATTCTCAAAATAAACATATTTGAGAGGAGTCAAATTAAGATTAGAAGTTTAATTACAGAGCCTAATTACTTAATGTGCTGGCAGCACATAACGAGGTGATTAAGCTTGGAAAGCTTAATATTGTTTTGGGAAATTGGCACCAATTCGGTATTGTGTAATGTGAATCATGAGTCGGTGCTATATGCACGAATCGATGCTTTCGGTGCTAATGGCACCACTCAGGTGCAATTTTTGGTCCCAATTCGAAATTTTTTTGGTTAGTACGAATTTCTCGATCACTGAGGTGTTTTGAAACAAGTTTTGAGTGGTCGGTACGAATGAATTATATATTAATTTCGTAACCGCAAATATTATTATGATAAGTAGTATGACTGTTTCAAATGTTTTTATCTAATTTTAAATTAGATTTATGTTGGATTTAAGTGTCATTTAATATGCCATTATATAATTAATTCCTCTCTTCCATACAAATCGCTTGTTGTTGGCAGAATGTTTTGCACACCAGTTTAAAAGTCTCAAAACATTTTCATTTTCTCTCTACTCTCATTCTTTGTTTTCAAAGAGAAAATTGTCTACCTACATCGTTTCAGCTTTTGTTCTTGTTTGCTGGGCTTTGGGTTTGAGTGCTTGAATATCAAAGTCGTAATACATTTTATCCTCTGGGAGACTGACGCCACAATGCTCCTAGCACACTCGGGAGCTGGTGAATTGGTTTTAAGGAAAGCGTGAGTACCAAACGACTCGGATTTCCCTTCTTCTTTCTAGTTGGGTTAAAACCTCATGTTTATCAACCGTTTCTTTTTTTTCTTTTTTTTTTTTGTTCTTGATTTTTATTTTAAAATTTGGTAGGCTCTCATTCACTGGAAAAAAAGAATCATATCCCTAAGTTCTTGGTTTCGTACAAAGTATGTGGTGGGATTAATTTTTCACAAATTAAATCCTTTGTACTAGTTGCGGTGGAATTATTTTCTATCTATTATATATAATATTATATATATATTCTGTATTTACATATTAATCTGTTATTTCCAAAAATAATTACCTAAAAATTGTGGGCAATGAACAATCTAATATAGTTCATGGTACGGGATGACACTTTAGCTTAACAATAATAATGTCAACCAAACTTCAACTTTTAAAGTCTTTTGAAGCTTAGTATATCTACTACTCTTTTTTTTTTTTTGAAAATAAAGAAACTCATTCATTTAATCACTGAAACAATTACAAATAGGATCAATGGAACGGCATACCATTCCTTACAAAAGTTTACGCATTCGACTATGTGTGTCTGGTGCACACAACACGCACCAAAACCGGCTCTTTTTAATGTTTATTTTTGGTGGGCCCCACAAAAAACCATTACAAAGCTCCCAGGCGTTTCTTACATTTTTCTCTCCTATAGTATTTTTCCTCCACCTCATGCTTGGTCCACTAAAACTCCAAAAAAAATCACAAATGCATAGCCTCCAACTCTTAGAATATTGTATAGCCTAATAACTCCTTAATTACACATTGTGTCATTACCATCCCGATCCACCATCCTGATCGAGGATCCATGCCTTTAGCATCAAAATTGAAGTTGTTGAGTGTGCATTTGTTGGTGTGTTAGGGTTTTTGACTGAAATTGGTAAATTTCATGAGGAATGGACTGGACAACTTTTAAAATTTGGACAAAAGAAGGAAAAACTTGTTTGGATACGCAAGTCCACTTAAAATTTTCAAATTTCTAATTTTTTTTCACCTAAAATACGACAAACACAGTACAAATACGAGAACTTGCATTTCTCGTATGTATTCTTGTACAGGAGTCGTACAGCATTCGACAAACGCAAGCTGTAACAAAAAACAGAGAAAAAAAAAAGTCCAAGTTGTCATGCTAGTAATAAAGTTCATATAATACTGGAAAGTCCATCATAAACTGAAATCAAAATTTTTATGCATTAAAGTTTAGGCATGTGAAAACTACTACAATATATTAAATCAAGTTGGTGATGTGTTGTAACTTAAAAAATCAGAGCTTAGAGCCCCGTGCGAAGATAAGACCGTCTTTGAGCACTGCGGTCCAACCACTCAGTACAAAACATTGAACCACTACGTAGAATTAATTAATTAATATATTGCAAGTACGACTTCTTCTTCTACGACCAACAAAGCCATGTCCACTTCTTTGTCATCTCTGGTTGGCTTCTTCGTCCCTTGTTAGGATGCACACCATTCAGGTGAATTGAATGTCTCCGTAATGTATTGTTCCACAGTACTTAAACAGCGCAGCCTACAACTCATTCAGGTGAATTCCCAACCTCATGTTAGGATGCACACCAAGAGGCTTCTGGATCAAGCTGGGGTTAGAGGTCACCATCAACAGCTTCAGTCTGCATTTCATGGGGAAGGAAAAGAGGGTTTTGAGTCTGAGGAAAATAAGAATGAGTGGTATCAAGCTAAGCAACACTACTATTTGCTGCATGCCAATCTACTCTCACAAATGCAACAACAACCATGTAGCCAAAGTGGTAAGGGTCAGGGAGGTATCAAGAATAAAGTTTCACTTCCGTTTGTCGTATACCATAATAAATAAGAGAAACGCAAGTCGTATGTACAGACATGTGTTTCAGGCAAAAAAAAAATTCAGAATTTGACAAACTTGCCGCTTGTGAAGTTCAATGCAAGATTTGTGCAAGGATGGTGCTGTGTGTGTGCATCAACTGAAGATTCCCTAAAAGAATTTGAGGATACTTTTTGTGTTCTCTTTTAAGAGAAGAATTTGAAAATTTAGGTGCAAGAATTTTATAGCAATGGAGTGTTTGAAAATTGGTTGATTAGTCATGTTTTGACCAATTTTGGATAGGGATGTGTATTGTATATATACATATTTACCAATGTTTCAGCTATTCTGATCATTTTGACGGTTTGAGAGTTGAGACCTCATATCTTGAGCGCAGCCCCAACCGCATTTCTCTCATCTCTCTGATGTTCGACTTTGCTCTGAGCATAGCTCTTCTTACTCTTCTATGTTCTGAGTGGTTATCTTCTCTACTTCATGTTTTCCTCACTCCCCTGTCCTCACCTCAGTTCCTGTCTTTATTCTCTAGGGTGAGTGCTTCTCCACTGGTGTCTCCCCTGTGTTTTTGTATATCTTTAATCACTATGTGAAATATATTCGGTGCTCAATAATTGAATATGCAGGTTGATATAACTATCCCTGAAGTGTTTGTTGGTGGATTATTGGGCTCTAGGTTTGGGCCCTCTGTTTCTAGATTATTTGATGTAATTTTAGTTTTTTTGAGGAATTGTAGTTTCAGTTTTGTTTTTCAACTATGTAAGTTTTTATTTGTAGTTTGCCACTTGTAATTTAAACTTGTAATTTAATTTTGCAATTGATCTTATATTAATTTTTTTTATGTTTGAAAATTTGAAACATAACCGAAATCTGATAATATCTGATAAAATTCGTCCGAACCCAAACAACTAAAAACTGAAATGTTTACTCAATAAATTTAATCAGATAGCAGGAATCATAGTTAGGGTAATTCACTTATTCCAACTTATTCTAAAAGCCAAAATTATCCTTATCTTCTCTCTCATGGATTACCCTTGAAGTTTTTCAATATTTGACAAACCAAGGTGTTCACCTTCATCCCCATTCATTCAAAAAAGAAATCTTTCATTAGACTACCTACATGATTGGATATATTAATTTTGCAAGTTGGTGGGATTTGTCAATTCATAGAACTGCACACCAAAATTTAGGCTTGTTTACTGTTAATTCTTCACCACCAGGGGAAAGGATGATGTCGAGTGGGTCGGTTAGGCCAGGCCTAAAGAGATTAACACAATCATTATATGTGAACCATGGTGATACGCTACAAATATGTATATTGTCAAATGAAAGGTTGAGTACGTGAACGATTGTGTTTCAGTTGTGATTAATTAATGTGTGTTGAATGATAGATTGGAGTTACATTGGTGAAGTGGTTGGGTGCAAGATTTGGGCAATGATGGTGCAATGTGTCAAATGAAAGGGTTACACTGGCTGCATGTCCTCCAATTGGGTTTGGAGCTTCAAATCCTTCTCTAAAATACAGAGATAACACCTAACTCAATTTTCAGCACCTCTCATTTGATCATGACATGTCTACAAAATCCGATACTGCAGACAAAACATTCAAACTCATGAAGACGTTCGACGCATGGTCTGACTGCGTATCATGCAATTACTAAGTGGAAATTTATTTCCTAACATGTTGAACAATGCAACATGGTGAGACTATGTTTCTTAGACCACTTAAGAGATTTGCAGAGTGCTAACGATTTCATGGTTTAAGTAATGTTCGTGTTGCAGAGTGGTATCAAGCAACACTACTGCTTGTTGCATGCCAATCAACTCTCACAAATGTAACAACAACAGCCAAGTAGCAAAAGTGGTCAAGGGTCAAGGAGCTATCAAGAATAAAGATCCACTTAAGTTTATAGTATGCGGTAAATCCGGTAATAAATATGAGAAACACAAGTCATATGTATTGACATGTGTTTCAAACAAAAAAAAAAAAAACAATCACTAAGATCTGAGGAGGGAGGTAAGGAAGGGGAGAGAGAGAAACAAGAAGAAAGAATAATAACTAAGATTTGAGGATAGAGAGAGAGCCCAAAATGAGTAGAAACATAGCATATGACTTGAAGCACATACTCTCCAGTTTCTTGACGGCTTCCATGCTTTTGATGTTATGCAATATGATCAAGACAGATCGTAGGTGAGCAGTTGATTTGAAACACATTACAGAACACACAAATACACTTGTTTTCTCGGGTGAAAAAAAATCAGAAATTTGACAAACTCATCGTTGTGAAGTTCAATGCAAGATTTGTGCAAGAATAGTGCTAAGTGTGTGCATCAATTGAAGATTCCCAAAAAGAAGTTGAGGACATTTTTTGTGTTTTGGTAAGAGAAGAATTTGAAAATTATTAAAGGGAAAAGGGTCAAATAGAGCTGTAAACATTATATCAAAGTGCAATCGAGTAGCCCCAAACAGATCTGACTACTTTGTGGAGATAGAACGACTGAAGGAGATGGTTGAAGAGGAGCACGAGCACGAGGTGTAGGTACGGAGCAAGGAGGAAGTTAATTCACGATCAATCTTTGTTGGCAATGTTCATTATGCTTGCACCCCGGAGGAAGTTCAGCAACACTTCCAGGCATGTGGTACCGTGAACCTGAGCATATTTGGTCAGGCTAAAGGCTTTGCATATGTGGAGATAGAATGGGAAAAACGTGAAGAAAATGTTGTGAATGGGTGATGATGATAACGACCTAATGTGGTTACAATAATATGTTAGGCCAATCTCATTTCTTTTTTTTTTTTTTTGGTAGGTTTTTTCAGGTGTGAAGGGAAAAAAATAAGAATAAAGAAACAGAGTGGTAAAAAAAAAAAGGGTTTACGCCCCTAGTGGTCACATCTAGTGCACACAACGTGCACCAGAATGGACTGTTTTAAATTTTTTTAGTGACCGCCAAAAAAAAAAAAAAAACTATTACTTGCAAGCATGGTTGCAGTAGGCGCTAGACGCTAGTCTGGCGGTGGAGTAGCTCCTAGCGTCTAAGCGGGTAACTATTAAAAAAAAATAGTGAACGTGTGTCAGT
Organism: Ipomoea trifida; assembly: GCA_003576665.1. Lineage (NCBI taxonomy): Eukaryota > Viridiplantae > Streptophyta > Magnoliopsida > Solanales > Convolvulaceae > Ipomoea > Ipomoea trifida. The sequence continues at coordinate 20,650,828 of CP025652.1, read as the reverse complement.
GTATGTTATATAGACAAAATTCGGTCGGCCAAGTCGACCTAGCTATTTTTTAAAATTATATATATATAATTTTAAAAAAATAGCTAGGCCGACTTGGCTGACCGAATTTTGTCTAGTTTTCCATCAATTCGGTCGAGTCTGCTTAGTTGGGCACCCAATCGGCCACCTAGAAGGTAATTCACTTCGGCCTAGGCAGCCGGCTTGGCCGATTTTGGCAACCGTGCTTGCAAGAGCTCATCACATTTTTCTCTCTTATAGGTTCTTTCCTCCACCTCATGCTTGACCCAAAAAAAAAAAAAAAAAAAAAAAAAAAAAAAAAAAAAACCTCAGTGCTTTTTAAATTTTATAGCCTGATTGCACATTGCGTCATTACCAACCTGATCCACCATATTAGTTGAGGATTCATGCCTTTAGCATCAAAATTGAAGTTGTTGAGTGTGCATTTATTGGTATGTTAGAGTTTTTGATTGAAATGGGTAACTTTTATGAGGAATAGACACATGTTTGGGACTGAGTTTCTGGTAAAAAAAAACCTGAGGGTCACTTAAGTTTGTCAAATTTTTTAATATTTTTTTACCTAATATACAATAAATGCAACTACAAATTTCATTTATCCTATGTATTCTTGTACGGGACAAGCCCAAGTGCTACATTTGTCGTAAACATATGACAAGTGCAAGTTGGAAAAAAAAAAATAAACCCTCACGCTGTCATGCTAGTCTTAAAGTTCATATATAGTATACGTATTACCGGAAAGTTCATCATAAACTGAAATCAAAATTGAGTTCTACTAGGGAGCTCTCAAATTCTACTCTATCAATTATACTCTCTGATGTGGTAAGCATGAATAGAATATATTTCATCTTGTGGGTCCAAGAAAAGTTGTCTACATCTCAGATTTGTGAGAGAGTAAAAATTAAGATGAGAAATTGAGAATACAAGTTATATTTTCCATCAAAATTTTATGCATTAAAGTTTAGGCATGTAAAAACTAGTGCAATAAACATGGGGAAAATAAGACTCGCCCCCTCGAAATGATATGATGTTTGGGAACCCTCAAATGTATTCTTTTTTAAGTTAAGTAAAAAGATGAGTAAATCTAGGATTTCGTATTCTTGTATCATAAGAGCTAAAGAGCAGGAAATTCGATTTTCCAGTTCTATATTAACTCTAAATAATAAATCGTATAAATCAATAAAATCTATAGAATTCGATGTGCTTTTCGTTGGGATTGATTCTTGTTTGTATATCCTTATTCTATATTCTATCTAACTCCTATTTTGTAGTTGCTGCACAGCTACTCATTTATGTAGGAGCTATAAATGTTTTAATTCTTTTTGTTGTGATGTTCTTGAATGGTTCGGAATATTCAAATGATTTTCCTCTTTAGACCATTGGAGATAAATGGTATTACTTCACAAGTTTGTATAAGTCTTTTTATTTCACTAATTTCGACTATTCCAGATACGTCATGATAAGGTATTATTTGGACTACACGATCAAACCAGATTATCGAGCAAGATTTGATAAGTAATAGTCAACAAATTGGAATTCATTTATTAACAGATTTTTTTTTCCATTTGAATTCATTTCAATAATTCTTTTAGTGCAATTGTTGTAGCTAGCTCGTCAATAAAAAAATGATATTTAAATTTTCAAAGAATTCTAAGTTGGTGATGTGATGTAGACCCACAAAAATAATTCAATAATAGTTAAATAAATAAAAAGAGTTAATTTCATTTCTAGTCCTAGATTTATATATGACAATCCACATTTAGTCCTTCTTTTTTAGAACAAAATGGGTTGAAATATCGTTATATTTTTATTTTTAATTTTTTGAATAAAATTCATAATTGAAGACCTAAATACCCTTGTATTTTATGAAATTTAAATGATTTTGTTGATGAATGACCAAAAATGGTCATTCCACAATAATACAAGGACCAAAGAAGGATGATTTTAAAAAAAAAATGACTAAAAGTAGAATGTCAACTATAAATCTAGGACTAAAAATAGAATTAACTCAAATTAAAATAATACACAACGTCATCCGTGTGCAATTTTTGTTGGTTTTTTCAAGTCTACGTAGGAGAGAGGAGGGAAAATAGAAAAAGAAAATTGAGAAAGAAAAAAAATCTAACTAAAATTTATGCACCCAGTTGGTACGTGCAGTGTGGGTTGCCACCCACGAGAGTGGCGCGACTGCTTCTCTCATTTCCTCATTCAGTGGAACTATTGTTGTGGTTGCCCTTATATTCGTAGAAAAAGTATAATTTGTGACTTAAATTTTAGAATAATTTATCAGGATTAAGAGTTCAAAAAATCACAAAAGAACCTTGCATTAAAACCCTAGCTAACTGATACTACATGAGAACTGAATGTATTGTATTGAATTAAACACGACAAAGATACAGATTACAAGGATACATATAATGAGAGAATGGAAACTGAAATAGGGAAATCACAAGCAGACTACGATAGGGAGTCCTGACTCAAATACATAGTCCTAATAAATGTCTCAGTTACAGGCCAGGTGTTAACTTTTTTTCACCGTCAATTCTTCATCACCAGGGGAAAGGATGATATGAGAAGAGTAATGCTACTCACTCATTCAAAATATGAAGGATGAGAAGAGTAATGCAACTCACTCATTCAAAAAAAAAATTTCATTAGACAACGTACATGATTGGATATATTAATTTTGCAAATTGGTGGGATTTGTCAATTCATAGAACTACACACAAAAATTTAGGCGTGTTTACTGTTAATTCTTCACCACCGGGGAAAAGGATGATGTCGAGTGGGTCGGTTAGGACAGGCCTAAAGAGATTAACACAATCATTATAAGTGGACCATTGTGATACGCTTCAAATATGTATATTGTCAAATAAATTTGTAGTAAAATTAATTTATGAAAGGTTGAGTACCTGAACGATTGTGTTTCAGTTGTGATTAATTAATGTATGTTGAATGATAGATTGGAGTTAAATTGGTGAAGTGGATGGGTGCAAGATTTGGGCAAGGATGGTGCATTGTGTCAAATGAAAGGGTTACAGTGGCTGTGTGTCCTCCAACTAGGTTTGGAGCTTCAAATCCTTCTGTAAAATATAGAGATAACACCTAACTCAATTTTCGGCACCTCTCGTTTGATCATGACATTATGTCTAAAAAATCCAATACTACAAACAGAGCATCCAAACTCATGAAGACGTGCGACGCATGGCCTGACTATGTATCATGCAATTACTAAGTGGAAATTTATTTCCTAACATGTTGAACAATGCAACATGGTGAGACTATGTTTCTTAGACCACTTCGGGATTTGCAGAGTGCTAACGATTTCATGGGTTAAGTAATATAATGTTCGTGTTGGGGCAGTGTTGTTTTTACCTTCTTGTATCGAAGCATGTGCAAGGCAACCATGGGTAATGCTCATCAAATTGGTGGTGCCCTCATTCTACTTCAATCGTGAGTTTGGAAACTTATAGCTTTATTCCCTCCGAAGATACTCTTTCTTCCTCAGGACCTAATAGATTGACCTAGAGTCGCATATATGAAATTGTACTAATCCAAGACCTTGTGTTAAAAATTAAATATGGACGAATAGGCACCACTCATTAAAAAAAATTAATAGGAACATAAAGTTAAAAACTAATACAATAAAGAAGTAAATAATATTAAACTAGAAAAAAATATTTATTTTTGAATTACCTGGTGACCGGTCCACCTGGTAATGATAATGACCAAACAAGAATTCATGCCTTTAGCATCAAAACTAGAACATTAGGTAAGTTAAAACAGAATAAATTTGGCATTATTATGATTCTGAACATTATTAATTAATCCAATCCAAGAAATTTTTGTTTGATTAATGCGGATGAGGGTTATGCATAGCATAATTAAGTAGGATGGCTAGAGATGGTTTGGAGAAAGCTGAAAATGCAGGTGAAGGCTATATATGCTGCCATTGAGGAAGTGTGTGTTAAAGCTTTGACCCAATGGCATCCCGCCACATGGTGATGGTGGCAATGATGAAGAAAAAAGGAGACTTGAGTGGATGGTTATGTTTTACTATTTTAATTGTTATTAATTTATGTGTCTCCAATATAATGTTGGTGAAGTGGTTGAATTGAGTGCAAGGATGGTGCAGTGTGTGTTCATCGATGAAAGGTTCTCTAAAAGAATTTGACGTTCTTCTTCTTTTTTTTTTTTTCTTTTTTGAGAGGAGAATTTAAGGATTTAGGTGCAAGAATTTGATGAATGGCTTATATCCAACTACCTAGCAGACTTTGATGGGTTGTCTAAATTGGAAATGATACATTTGGACTGGCCTTTGATCACTGCATGGTGAATGGCGCCCAGAGACCCATTGTTTTCAACTTTCATTTCGGGAAATCACCATCGCATTGCAAGATGGTTAGATTCTCTTAATCAGGGCTGTACCTTGAAGGCATGAGTGACAAGAGGTTTCCAAATGCCTACAAATGATGAGTGATGTGACATATGTCATCACCTCCTTTGGCATTAGGCCGGCCCAACAATAACTCAATTTCCGACATCTCTCGTTTGATCTTGACATGTTTACAAAAGTACACAGAGCATTAGACTAATGAAGCCCTGCAACGCATGGCCCAATTGCATATCATTCAATTACTAGATGGAGTACAGTGTTATTTTTCGACACATCGAACAACAAGGTAAGACTATGTTTCTTAGCCAAATTAAGGCTAGGATTTGAAAGTGCCAATGGCTACGGTTGGGGAAGTGTAGTTCTTGCATTCTTGTATCGATCGAAGCATGTGCAAGGTTACTATAGATAATGTTTGTCAAATTGGTGGTGCCCTCATTCTTCTTCAATTGTGGGTTTGAGAGTGTATTTCCTTATTCTCTCCGTACATATAAATTATATTGTCCCTCCCTCATGACCTAATTGATCAACATAAAGCCGGAGTACTAATTTATTTCAAAATTATACTAATTAACATTAAAATTTAAATACAAATATTCTTTCAACTTTAATATTGTTTATTCCTTTATTATATTTTACTAATAGGATCATATTATATTTTAAACATCACCCTTAAAACATGTCCACTTCTTTGTCATCTCTGGCTTCTTCAATTCGTCCCCGGCTTCGTGCATCAGATGCCTCCGAAATGTATGGTTCTACCGTAGTTCAACAACCTACAACTCATTTTGTACATATACAACTTCCCATGCATTCAGGTGAATTCAATTCCTAGTCTCATGCTAAAATGCACACCACAAGCTTCTGGGTCAGGCGGGAAGTCACCCTCAACAGCTTCAGTCTACACTCTACAGGGCAAGACAAGAGGGTTTTAAGCCTGAGGAAAATAAGAATGAGTGATATCAAGCTAAGCAACACTATTGTTTACTGCATATATGCCAATCTACTCTCGCAAATGCAGCAACAACAGCCAAGTGGCCAAAGTGGTCAAGTGTCAGGGAGGTATCAAGAATAAAGTTTCACTTGCTTTTGCCTATGCCATAATACTTACCAGAAATGTAAGTCGTATATACTGACACGTATTTAAGGCAAAAAAAAAAAAAGATTCCAGAAATTTGACAAACTCACAATTTGTGAAGTTTAATGCAAGATTTGTGCAAGGATGGTGCAGTGTGTGTGCATCAGTTGAAGATTTCCCAAAAGAATTTGAGGACATTTTTTGTGTTGTTTTGAGAGAAGAATTTGAAAATTTAGGTGCAAGAATTTAATAGCAAATGAGTGTTTGAAAAATGTCTGATTAGTCATTTTTAAGTAATTAATTATCAAGTCCTATAGTTGCAGCTCTAATCTACATTCTAAATATTAGAAAAAGACTCTTGATTCCAAAAAAAAACAAAAAAACAAAACAAAACAAAACAAAAATGAGATGAGATGTAGGACCTATCACATCATAACTCGAAATCATAGCTTGCATTGGATTGAACTCTAATCAAATATGAGGTGGAAACCAACAAAAATGTCATCACCTAATTAAGTAAAGCATTTACGAATTTAGCATAACTTCTGGAAATAGAATTTTCCAGCAAACAAATAAACATAAGCAAAATTATCAATAAGCTAAGCAAAATCACTTAGTGAAAAGGCAAAAAATATAAACAAATAAGCACTTATCACATGTCAAGGAATAACATTTCACCTAGTAATTGCATGATACGCAGTTGGACCATAAATTGCGCATCTTCATGAGTGGAATGTTGTGTTAGTAGTGTCGGGTTCTGTAGACATGTCAGGATCAAAAGAGAGGTGCTGAAAATTGAGTTAGATGTTTTATTTGCATTTTCGTGAAGGATTATTTGAAGCTCCAAACCCAATTGGAGGACATGCAGCGAGTGTTACCCGTTCATTTGACACAGTGCACCATCCTTGCCGAAATCTTGCACCCAACCACTTCACAAATTTAGCTTCAATCTATCATTGAACACACATAAATTAATCACAATTGAAACACAATCATTCACTAAATCTTTAAGAGATTAAGAACATAGCAACAACACGTTCACCAGCAAATTAAATGCACACTCGACAAATTCAATTTTGCATCCCAAAACGAGCTATCATATCTACAGCACCTTGAGAATTCAGTTATTTGGCGACATCCTTTCCCAACTTGAGTAGATCTATAAGGCTTTTGCAAGGTATGTAAGAAAATAATTGCAAGTGGGATATGGTTCAAGTTGTGCCATGTCCCACAAAGTAATAAAAAAAATTGAAACACAAACATTAATGTTTTACTAACCTCTACAATACACATGAAAACTAGAAATTCTAGGTAACCATATTTTTTTTTTTGACAAAGAAATTCTAGGTAACCATATGTTCCTGATACAACAAATATGGTTGTTTAGATGGGTAAAACATATGTGGAAAGATAGTGGAAGAGAAAATAAATAAATAAATAAATAAATAAATAAGGAACATAGAGATATGATGGAAACTAGTGAAAAATAATTTCTCAATCTTATTTTATTCTTTCAGTTCAAATTCGAGTTATATGTTTACAATTCATTTTTATATTAGATTTATTGCTAATGAGAAATTTTGTATACTTACACATTATATTAAAAGTTGTATTAATAAAAAAAAATTGAATTTCAAAATTTTGAAAACAATATTTATGAAATTAAGTGGAAAACTTCTTTTTATCCTTATGTTGTTCTGACATTATTTATAATCATTTTCCCCTGACTTTCTAATATAGGAATGGATTATTTTTTCCCAATCCCCAAACACATTTTCTCAAAACATCTTCATGAATTTTTTCTATACTGATAGTTGATGTGCTAATCTGATATCTTCTTTTTCAATTTATAGATGATTTAAGTATGCTTTAGAGTCCTAAAAGGTCTCATTCATTTAGGAATGGAAATAATGAATTTGCATCGGAATTGTAAACCCCAAAATAATAAAGGGTAAGATTTTTATTTTTCAATTAAATTAATTACACTACATTAACAATACCTTATATGCACTTGGTATTTATATCAAATGCTGGATTCTCGAAAAACAATATATATTAACAATTAACAATTAGGGAGTAATACAAATTTAGTAATTATGGAGAAAACAAAGAGTTGGTACAAGAACTACAAGATATGGCTATCACTCAACACGACATTGTATTAACTGAGCTAGAAAATACAATAATTTCATTGGCCAAAAGTTATAACTTTATTATAGAGGAATATTAATTAATTAATATACTTCAAGTACAACTTCTTCAATTCTTCTCCGACAAAGGAAGCCATGTGCACTTCTTTGTCATCTCTGGTTGGCTTCTTCGTCCCTCGGCTTCTTGCATCAGATGCCTCAGTACGTAATGCATGTATGCATGGTTCCATAGTACTTCAACTCATTCGGTACGTACTTCCCATTTAGGTGAATTCAATTCCCAGCCTCATGCTAGCATTCACACCACAGGAAGGCTTCTGTGTCAAGCCGGGATTACAGGTCACCCTCAACACCTTCAGTCTACATTCTGATCTATGGGGCAGGACAAGAGGGTTTTGAGTCTGATGAAAATAAGAATGAGTGGTATCAAGCAACACTACTGCTTGTTGCATGCCAATCAACTCTCACAAATGTAACAACAGCAGCCAAGTAGCAAAAGTGGTCAAGGGTCAAGGAGCTATCAAGAATAAAGATCCACTTAAGTTTATAGTATGCGGTAAATCTGGTAATAAATATGAGAAACACAAGTCATATGTATTGACATGTGTTTCAAACAAAAAAAAAAAAAAAAAAAACAATCACTAAGATCTGAGGAGGGAGGTAAGGAAGGAGAGAGAGAGAAACAAGAAGAAAGAATAATAACTAAGATCTGAGGATAGAGAGAGAGCGCAAAATGAGTAGAAACATAGCATACGACTTGAAGCACATACTCTCCGGTTTCCTGACGGCTTCCATGCTTTTGATGTTATGCAATATGATCAAGACAGATCGTAGGTGAGCAGCTGATTTGAAACACATTACAGAACACACAAATACACTTGTTTTCTCCGGTGAAAAAAAAAATCAGAAATTTGACAAACTCACCGTTGTGAAGTTCAATGCAAGATTTGTGCAAGAATAGTGCTAAGTGTGTGCATCAATTGAAGATTCCCAAAAAGAAGTTGAGGACATTTTTTGTGTTTTGGTAAGAGAAGAATTTGAAAATTATTAAAGGGAAAAAGGTCAAATAGAGCTGTAAACATTATATCAAAGTGCAATCGAGTAGCCCCAAACAGATCGTCTGACTACTTTGTGGAGATAGAACGACTGAAGGAGATGTTGATTCACGATCAATCTTTGTTGCCAATGTTGATTATGCTTGCACCCCGGAGGAAGTTCAGCAACACTTCCAGGCATGTGGTACCGTGAACCTGAGCATATTTGGTCAGGCTAAAGGCTTTGCATATGTGGAGTTTGTTGAATGAATCTGAGCTGGAACACGTCGACGCTGCATTAACTGAGCTGGAAAATGCAATAATTTCATTGGCCAAAAGTTATAACTTTATTATAGAGGAAGATTAATTAATTAATTTACTGCAAGTACGACTTCTTCAATTCTTCTCCGACAAAGGAAGCCATGTCCACTTTTTTGTCATCTTTGGTTGGCTTCTTTGTCCCTCGGCTTCTTGCATCAGATGCCTCAATAATACATGTATGCATGGTTACATAGTAATCTTGCACCCAACCACTACACCAACATTAAATGTGATTGTACTAGTGACTAATAATTTTACATGTCTGAAAGTAAAAACATAAAATATAAAAAGAAATAGAGGAATAAATAATATTAAACCAGAAAGAATATGTGTATTGATGACTTTGAAAATAGAAATGGTAGCCATAAGTATCAGCTACCTATATTACTTCTACGTTCTTATATCACTAATATGAAATACTTTTTTTAGTTTAATATTATTTACTTATTTATTGTTTTTTTTTAAGTTTATGTTCATGCTTTTAATGGATGGTACCTATTGGACAATATTAAATTTTTGACACATGATCTTGGTTTAGTATAATTTTGAAATAAATTAGTAAACATATATATACCTCGGTAACAGCTCTAGGTCGATATATTAGGTCCAATCCTGAGGGAGGGAGAGTAAGGCGAGGTGATACGCTCCCAAACCCACAATTGAAGAAGAATGAGGAACGACTACTTTGATAAGCATTATCCGTGGGCACCTTGCACATGCTTCAATACAAGAAGGCAAGAATAGCACTATCCCAACTGTAGTAATTGGCACTTTGCAAATCTGTAATGTAGTCTAAGAAACATAGTCTCACCTTGTTGTCAAATCTCTAATGTAGTCTAAGAAACATGGTTTCACCTTGTTGTTCAGCGTGTTGAGGAATAACACTCCACCTAGTAATTGCATGATGCGTAACTGAGCCATGCATGTTTTCCATGTCTTCATCAGTTGAACTCTATGCATGTTTTTCATGTCTTCATTAGTTGAACTCTTTATCAGCGGTCACGCGAGTTCTGTAGACATATCAAGATCAAAAAAAAATTGAGTTATTGTTAGGCCTGATGCGATGCTGAGGAGGTCATGACATATGTCACACGACTCATCTTTTGTCTGCAATTGAAAACATCTCTATAGTCATCCTACTTATGCTATATATGCATAACCCTCACCTGCATTAATCAAACAAAATTTTCTTGGATTAATTAATAATGTTCAGAATCATAATAATGCTTCCATAATCAATCATTATGTCAAATTTATTCTGTTTTAACTTACCAAGTATTCTAGTTTTTATGCTAAAGGAATGAATCCTCGATTTGGTCATTATCATTACCAAGGTGGACTGGGTAATACAAAAACAAAATGCTTTTTCTAGTTTAATATTATTTACTTCTTCATTGTTTTATTTTTTTTATTTTAGGTTCCTGTTCTTCTTTTTTTTATGACGGGTACCTATTGGATCATATTTAATTTTTAACACAGGGTCTTAGATTAGTACAATTTTGAAATAAATTAGTTTACATATATACCTGGCAGCTCTAGGTCAATATAGGTCCTGAGCGAGGGAGAGTATATTCAAAGAGAATAAAGCGACACGCTTCCAAACCCATAATTGAAGTATGTAGAATGAGGGCACCATCAATTTGACGAGTATTACTCATGGTTTCCTTGCACATGCTTCGATACAAGAAGGCAAGAACAACATTGTTCCAACTATAGTCATTGGTACTCTGCAAATCCCTTATGTGGTCTAAGAAACATAGTCCCACCATGTTGCATTGTTCGGCATACATGTCGAGGAATAACATTATATTCCACCTAGTAATTGCATGATATACAGTCGGACCATGCATTGTATGCACGTCTTCATGAGTTGAATGCTTTGTTAGTAGTGTTGGGTTTTGTAGACATGAAGATCAAACGGGAGGTGCTGAAAATTGAGTTAGGTGTTTTCTTTGCATTTTCCAAATGGATTTGGAGCTCCAAACCCAATTGGAGTACATGCCGCCAGTGTAACCCTTTCATTTGACACAGTGCACCATCCTTGTCCAAATCTTGCACGCAATCACTTCACTAATTTAACTCCAATCTATCATTGAATACACATAAATAATATATCACAACTAAAACACAATCATTTACACAACTTCAATTTTGTATCCCAAAACGAGCTATCATATCTACATCACCCCAAGGCCAGGTTCATTTATTTGACGACATCCTTTCCAAACTTAATTGAGTAGATCTATAAGGCTTTTGCTAGGTAAGAACAAAATTGCAAATGGGACATGGGTCAAGTTGTGCGATGTCCTACCAAAAAAAAAAAAAAAGGTTAAAACACAAACATTGTTATACCTCTACAATACACAATATGAAAATTAGAAATTCTAGGTAACTAGGCCTGTTTACTAATAAAAAATTGTTTTTTGTTTTTTTGTTTTTCAATTTTTCAGTTTTCATTCTCTGTTTTCTGTTTAGAAAACTTGTTTACTGACACTTATTTTTCAAATTTATTTTTTTAGATTAACGTTATAAAATTAACAATAAGTTTAATTTCAAGTGATTATTAGACCTTATATTTAAAATATATTTGGTTTAAATAGAATAAATATATTTTTTACTTTTATGTCCAATATATGTAAAAAAAAAAAAAAATTACATTTGATATCTGGACCAAATTTATATCTGTATATAACATAAATAAAAATATATTTGAACCAATAACCTATTAAGTTCACAAAAAATTTAGTTTATATAATATTAATATTTTTTGATCTAATATTTAAAATATGTTTGGATATATTCATTTGAATAACATGTATGTAATATATAATTTTTATTTTGATTTCTAATATAGTAAATGAAATTTCAATATCTGATATCTGGACCAAAATCAATAATCAATTGAGTTCAATCAAAATATAAAACGTGGTATCGATTTCAATTTTTAATTTTGATAATGTGAATGATGTATAATTTTAAGCATAATCAAATAAGTTACGATTAAATAAGTAATGTAAGTAGAAAAGATAGAAGATGATGATAAGTAAAAGAAGATGATAATAAATGTAATCATAGTAATGAATAAATATGTAAGTAGATAAAGATAATGGTGATAATGTGATTATAGTGACATATAGTCTAATAGATGATAGCTGATTCTGTTTTTCATTTAGAAAATAGTTTTTATATAGTGTTTCATCAGTTTTTTAGAAAACTGAAAAATTATTTCATGTTTTCAAATTGAAAAACTGTGCTAGTAAACATGTTTTTTGTTTTCTGTTTTTCAGTTTTCCAAATTTCCAGAAAATTGGAGAAAATTTTTCAGTTAGTAAACGAGCCCTGATACAACAAAACTGGTTGTTTAATTTAGATGGGTAAAACATGCGGGGGAAGATAATGGAAGAGAAAATATAAGAAAAAGGAACATAGAAATATGATGGAAACTATTGACAAATAATTTCTCAATCTTATTTTATTCTTTCAGATCAAATTCGAATTATATGTTTACAATTAATTTTTATATTAAATTTATTGTTAATGGGAAATTTTGTATATTTAGACGTACATTATATTAAAAGTTCGATTAATAATAAAAAATTGAATTTAAAATTTTTGAAAACAATATTTAAGAAATTAAGTGGATAACTTCTTTTATCCTTGTTTTGTTGTGCCATTATTTATCAACATTTTCCCCTGACTTTCTAATATAGGAATTGATTATTTTATCCCAATTCCCACACACATTTTTTCAAAATATTTTCATGCAAATTTTCTATTCTCATCTAATAAATAAAATAAACAAATTAAAGGTCTCCAAAACTTATGTAATGTTTTTCCCTTTTTCTTATAATATCTTCATTTTCTACCCCAGCCCAAAGACATTGACCATGTCCACTGTGACCACTAGCTAGTTGAACAACATCACCAAAACAAAATTGAACCATAACTAGCATGCATATTTTGATCATCACAAGTATATTTATATATGTAAGATCATGTATATAGTTTTACATTCAAAGTAGTCAAATATATAACACATTAGATTAAATTTCATTCCACTAGTGTTACAAAACGAAAGATTCTACACTTCCTAAAATGGTACAAATCACTTATAGATCTAGCTTTTGCACTCTGCACCAATACAAGATTGAGTGAAATAGAGTAGAATTACCTTAAAGGAATATATATGGTACATATATTACTCCTCCCGTACCGTACGGGAGGTACAATATCTATGTACCGTTTTAAAAATTGAGGGGCAACATATACACTTGGTAGGGGCAATATATGTATCGTCTTGAAAATTAAAGGGCAATATTTACACCACTAATAATTCAGAGGTGACATCGATAATTGACATATTATGAAGGTGCATAAATTACAATTTTCCATAATATTTATTACTAACTCAAACTTCCTCAGTAACTTGAGTATGCCTTTATGTCCAAACTTATACATTACCCTTCTAGCTTGCAAGACAAGTATTTCCTTCAGAATTGATGCACACATACTGCACCATCCTTGCACTGAAAGTCTGAAACAACTTCAATTCTGGGGTGCAATCAAGCTATACCATCTCACATATTCTTCTAACCACGTTTGGTCATTATCATCATCAGGCACTGCATTCACAATATTTTCTTCACGGATTTCCCATTCTAGCAAGTATTTCATGTGCCTAGTGCTCCCGTCTGCGCCCTTTTTCCTCTTCCATCAATCTTGTGCAAGTCTACTCCGGTGTCAAAGTTGGCCGGTGACGACTGCTTGAATTTGGCAAACTAACAGAGAACTCTGTCCGGTAAGTGCCACTCTACAATCTCATACATAATCAGAGGAGACTTAGTCATCCAAACGTGCTTCCTTGCTTTGCAGTAATTTGGTAACTCACCCAACTCGTTTTCATATGGTCTCCATTTAAACTACACTCAAAAGTGCAATTGAATGATTATACTGTGTGTATAAGAATATAAGTATCTTGATACAAACATGAGTGTTGTCTTTTATATTGTCAAGTCGATCCCTTTATGCTTTTAAGACATGACTGGCTACATAGCCAAATTCTTTAGCTAGAAGTATACCACCTAAAATAACGTAGTAAGTAGTGGTTAGTTTTGGCTCAACTAATGGTGCAATGGCCTTGCCTTAAAAATTAAATATGGTCCTACTAGTGACTAATAATTTCACCTATCAAAATGTATAAACATGGTCTTGGATTAGTATAATTTTGAAATGAATTAGTATACATATATACCTGGCATCTCTAGGATGATGATGCGGAACATGATTTGAGGAAATAACCGTACAATGGTCAAAGTCTAAAAGACATGGAGTTTTGGTGGCTTTGGAAATTTGGATTAGCTTTAAATATTATTTATATTTCCAACTCGCATTATGTAGATTTTAGAGTTTCCATGCATGTTTTTAATTTTTGCAACACTTCAGTTTTTCTAGTTTCCTATTTAAACAACTTTGTATCCTGACTTTAGTTTTGAATACAATTTGAAAGTTTCTGAGTTAATTTGGTTCTTTGAGAGTTAGTTTTTTCCCTTTGTCACTTGTTGGCATTGTTTCTCTTATCCTACATCAGTTGGTATTTAGAGCCAAGTTCCTAGGCGACAACCGAGATAGCGGCATAGCCCTATCCACTTGTCATGATCCAATATGGTGCAAGGCCAGTATCAACAACAATGGTAACAACCCATTCAACGCGGTGACCGTGGAGTGGATGCCCTTTGGGCAGATTTTCTAAGGCAAGAAGAAAATGTAAATCGTGAGCTACTCGATATACGCAATCTTCTTGCTAATATTAGTCTTTGTATAAATGGTAATGGAGCTCCTCAAGCTACCAACCATGAAAAAGACCTACTTGTAAATCATGCAAACCGATGTCCTCTTCGACAACGTCGGCAAGCAGAACCATCACTTCAAAATAATAATAGTGATGATTATGAGAATGAAACTCAACATCAAAATTTTCCCATGCAAAGCCAGTACCATCCAAAGCATGATCTACCAACTTTTAATAGATATTTAGATTCGAATGCATTCTTGGATTGGTGTTCAGAAGTTGATAACTACCCTGACATGTTTGATGTTCCTGAAAATAAGCAAGTAAAATTTATTGCCATATGCTGCGTGCAAGAGCTCTTGAGTGGTGGAAGACTATTCAGAACAATAGAACAAGACAAGGCAAATGCACAGTGAAAACATGGAGGAAAATGAAAAAACTTCTGATGGAACAGTTTTTGCCTTGGGATTACTAGTTACTTTTCTTTCAAAAATATCATAATGTTAGTAGATATGAAGAGGACATGTTATGGATGAGATGGTGTGAAATTCCAACATGCTACAATCAACATCAAGAAACTCCCAAGCAACAGACTATCATCAAGGTTGAAGAACAACTAATAATGTTAGTAGCTCCAAGGAAAAAAAAAAAAAAAAAAAAAAAAAAAAAAAAAAAAAAAAAAAAAAAAAAAAAGGAGTGGCAAAAAAAAGGTTTACGCCAGTGGCCACATCTGGTGCACACAATGTGCACTAGAATGGGTTGTTTTAAATTTGTTTAGTGAATCGCACAAAAAAAAAACCATTACTTGCCTACCAAAAGCGTAATCTTTAAATCCAATACAGAAAGATGGGGCAGCAAGCAAGATTCAAACCTCTGATCTCACGTACAAAATACAATAAACTTGTATTTTTACCATTTCTCAATTTAGAATCTTTTAAAATTAATTGCAAACTTGTTGTTTTTAAATGTCTTAACTAGCTAAGTAAAAATTAAATATTGCGCCCTCTAAAATTTGGGGCCCTGTGCTGTAGCCTAGCTTGCACATCCCAAAATCCGGCCTTGGGCACTAGATGCTAGTTCAGTGGTAGAGTAGCGCCTAGCGCCTAGGCGACTAACTATTAAAAAAAAAAGAGTCAAAGAAAAACAGTGCACGTGTGTGTATATATATATATATATATATATATATATATATATATATATATATATATATAATTAAAAGAATTAGCTAGATCGACTTGGTCGAATTTTGCAGAGCTCAACGCCAATTCGAGCAAGTCGGCTGAGTTGGGCGCCTAGGCGACTACTTAGGAGGTAATTCTCCTCGGCGGCCGGCTTGGCCGATTTTTGCAACCGTGCTTGCAAGAGCTCATCACATTTTTCACTCTTATACGTTTTTTCCTCCACCTCATGCTTGGCCCCACAAAATAATCACAAATGGTGGTGCTCTTTAGATTGTATAGCATGATTGCACGTTGTGTCATTACCAACCCAATCCACCATATTGGTCGAGGATTCATGCCTTTAGCATCAAAATTGAAGTTGTTGAGTGTGCATTTGTTGGTGTGTCAGAGTTCTTGATTGAAATGGGTAAATTTCATGAGGAATAGACACAAATGGGCTACTTTAAAATTTAGACAAGAAAATGAAAAACTTGTTTGGGACTGAGTTTTTGGTTTTTTTTTAAAAAAAAAAAAAAAAAAAAAAAAAAAAAAAAAAAAAAAGCAAAAACTTGTGTGAGACCGTCTCTCCGTGAGACGTGTCGAGTCGGGTCGGGTCAATATGCATGTGTAATACTTATACGCACAAATGTCATACTTAAATGCTCAAATGTAATACTAATCAGGAATAAAAATTTTGTTACTTATAAGAGTAAATGTAATACTTTTAAGAGAAAATATAATACTTTTACATTTCAATTTAAAAGTATTACATTTTTTCTCAAAAGTATTATATTTTTTCTTATAAGTAAGAGACACTTGTCAACATTACTAAAATGTATTACTTTTTTCTCTTATAAGTAACAAAAATTGTATTCTTGATTAGTATTATATTTGAACATATAAGTATGACAATTGAATGACGCCTCAACCCGACCCGACCCGTCTCATAAATTAGGATCCGTGAGAGGGTCTCACACAAGTGTGACCCTAAAAAAATGTGATCATCACTTGAGTTTGTCAAATTTTCTAATTTTTTTACCTAATATACAATAAATGCAAGTACAAATTGCATTTCTCGTATGTATTCTAAAAAAAAAAAACTTCACGCAGTCATGCTAGTATTAAAGTTCATACATACTATACGTATGTAGTAGGCACTAAATGCCAGGCTGTAGAGTAGCGCCTAGCACAAAGACTCAGTATCACCTTTGCTAAGGTTTGAACTCATGACCTCCCAGATGGGAGAGCCACTATTCTGTCATCTGAGTACAAGGTGCTTGGCATATATATATATATATATATATATATATATATATATATATATATATATATATATATATATATATATATATATATATATATAAAAATTAGCTAGGCTGACTCGGCCAAATTTTTCTGAGTTCACCGCCAATTCGATCGAGTAGGTTGAGTTGGGCGCCTAGGCGGCCGCCTAGGAGGTAATTCACCTCGGCCTAGGCGGCCGGCTTGACCAATTTTTGCAACTATACTTGCAAGAGCTCATCACATTTTTCTATCCTATACATTGTTTCCTCCACCTCATGCTTGGCCCCACAAAAAAACCACATTGGTCGAGGATTCTTGCATCAAAATTGTAGTTGTTGAGTGTGCATTTGTTGGTGTGTTGAGTTTTTTATTGAAATGGGTAATTTTCAGGAGGAATAGACACAAATGGCCTACTTTAAAATTTAGACCAAAAAAAATGAAAAACTTGTTTGGGACTGAGTTTTTAGAGAAAAAAAAAAAACATTAGCCCCACTTGAGTTTGTCAAATTTTCAAATTTCTTTTACCTAATATACAATAAACGCAAGTACAAATTGCATTTCTTGTATGTATTCTTGTATGGGACAAGTGCAAGTGTGACTTACATTTGTCTATGACATACGACTACGGCAAGTTAGAAAAAAAAAAACCTTCACGCTGTAATGCAAGTATTAAAGTTCATATATACTATACGTATTACCGGAAAGTTCATCATAAACTTAAATAGAAATTGAGTTCTACTATGGAGACTCTCAAATTGTACATACTCTATCAATTATACTCTGGTAAGCATGGATAGAACATATTTCATCTTGTGGGTCCAAGAAAAGTTGTCTACATCTAAGATTTAATTTGTGAGAGAGTAAATATTAAGAGTAGAAATTGAGAGTACAATAACATTTTAATTTACATCAAAATTTTATGCATTAAAGTTTAGGCGTGTGAAAACTAGTGCAATAATCCAAGTTGGTGATGTGATGTAGACCCACAAAATCAGAGCTTAGACCTAGTGCGAAGATAATAGCATTGAGTGCTATCGTCCAAAGGAAGCAATGTCAATATGTCATCTTTGTTTGGCTTCGTTGTCCCTCAACTTCTTACATCAGATGTCTCCATAGCGTTGGTTCCACAGTATTTCAGCAATCAACAACTCATCTTGTACGTACTTCCCATTCAGGTGAATTCCTAGCTTCATGCTAGAATGCACACCACAGGCTTTTAAATCAGGTCGGGATTACATGTCACCCTGAACATCTTCCGTCTACATTCTATGGGCAGGACAAGAGGATTTTAAGTCTGAGGAAAATAAGAATGAGCGCTATCAAGCTAAGAAACACTATTGTTTGCTGCATCTCAATCTACTCTCACAAATATAACAACAACGGCCAAGTAGCCAAGGTGGTCAAAGGGACAGGGAGCTAGATATCAAGAATAAAGTTCCACTTGTGTTTGCCGTATGCCTTACCATTAATAGAAATTTAATTAAAATATAATCAAACATCAAATTAATTATATAATGATTTTAATAAAATGATAATTAAAGAATAGGAAAAGATATGATAGATATAGGTGTATGGTAATAATGATGGAAAAGTAACGGTGTTATAACAATGTAAGGATAGTTTTGTATAACAATAATGTAGTAGGGACAATTTTGTCTAATAACATTGAAGTGTGCAACATTTAAAGCAAAATGTATACATTTATTAGCATACAAAAAGAGGGATATAAACCCAGGATATAACTTTGATTGAGCCTTATTATGTTTTTAGATATAAATAAGCATTATGCTTACACGCGAACTTTTATTTCACATATTTATTTATTCCTACTTTAACTTGGATTGCCCATGTCATGACAAGGCCGGTCTTGGGCTTGGGCCTCCTCAGGCCTCAGCTAGTTTGAAATTTTTAATTATTTTTAA
Source organism: Ipomoea trifida (assembly GCA_003576665.1). Classification (NCBI taxonomy): domain Eukaryota; kingdom Viridiplantae; phylum Streptophyta; class Magnoliopsida; order Solanales; family Convolvulaceae; genus Ipomoea; species Ipomoea trifida. Next base: position 20,631,683 of record CP025652.1, on the reverse strand, counting down.
ATTAATTAGAATTTTTAATCTTCATTTGTATGCAATTTAGCTAAGAACATTTTTAATTTGTGTAATTAGATCAATTCACAAGTAAGCTCAAAATAATAATAATAGCAAATATTGTTGGTTTCTCCGTCAATAGAGAAGTTGATAAGTTTTGATGTCCAATTGGACGAAGAAACCAGGTTGACTTCTACATTCAACTAAACGAAAAGGCCAAGCAAGCTTCTTCATCCAATTGGACAGAGGATCCAGACCAACTTTCTCGTCCAACTAGGCAAAAAAGCCAAGTAAGTTTCTTTGTCCAATCGGGCAAAAGAATCATGCATGGCCGATTTCTTTGTCTAACGACGAAAAAGTCGAGCATGGTTCTACTTTTGATTGGATTTTCTCCCTTCAATTGAACAGAAAAGTGAGGTAAACTTCTTCGTATAGTTGGACCAAAAAAACAAGCAACTTCTTGTAATTTTAAAAAAAAATTATTTACTATATTTGAATTTGATTTTTTAAAATAGAAAAAAATCTTCTTACCAATTATTTGAAGGCAACTTGTTAATCAATTTAATTGCATAATTATGAAAAATTAAAGTATCTAATTAAAGGTTAGGAGTTTAATTACATTTTTCTAGAGTTGCATTTGTTTAGAGTTAATTCCAAATTTAGCCTCTATCTATTACTTCTTCTTTTTTAATACAACTGACCCTATTATATTGTAGTACATGTTCATCTATAGTATCTATTACTCATTTTTAATTTTAATCATTGACTTTAATCTTAATGTTACTAAATTTAATCTTGGAGTATTGAATTCTTTTTAATTTTAATCCATTGCAAACTTTTCATTATGTGAATTGTTGAAATTGATGGTGCATTTATACTTGTTAGAATAAAGAAATTAAGACTTTAATTTTCAACGTGTGAGAAATAATTGATGCATCGGTCACGACTTTTAAATTTTATTTTTAATGTTGACGATTTACGCAAAGAAAAGTGTTAACGGTGGATTAAAATTGAAAATTATTCATATAGGTCCGCAGTATTTATTTGGACTCAGAGGGCTAAAAACGCAATTAACTCCATTTTCATATTTCATCTTGATAATGGGCCGTCTTTTCTGATTTCGGGTCGAATCAAACCCTCCATTATCGTCGTCTTCCTCGAGGTTTTGGAGCACTCATAACTTTCTGTCGCCATGAACGCCTTCACCCATTTCTCTGCAAAACCAAACCTTAATTCTCTTCCTTCTCTCAATAACCACCGTCCAGTTCTAGCCCGACGCCTTTCGTCTCTCTCCTTCACATCTCCGCCGCCGCAGCATGTGCCCATCAAAGCCTCGTCGTCATTCTCGCCGGAGTTCTCCGTTCCTAAACCCGCAAACCAAGAAACCCTAAAATCTCCCCCGGGAATTCTCCAAACACTAACCCAATCCCATTTTTCGTGCGCCGTCGTCACCACCGTCGCGGCCGCCGCGGTTTTCCTGGGCAGATCTTGCCTCAGAGTGGACCCCGCCATTGCAGCCCCGGTTTCAGCTCCGGCAACCGCGGATTCCGGTGCGGTTTCCGACGCGGAATCCGAGAAGGCTCTCCAGGAACGTTTGGCTGCGAACCCGAACGACATCGCGGCGTTACAAAGCCTAATGGAGAGTAAAATTCAGAACCGAAACATCGGCGACGCCATTAGCATCGCGAACAGGTTAATCGAGCTGGAGCCGAGCGAGACAGAGTGGCCGCTTTTGAGAAACCACTTATATGTTCTCACCGGAGAATTCGACGCGGCGAGAAGGGGATTCAATGAGATTCTAGCGAAGGAGCCTTTACTGGTCGAGGCTTATCACGGGCTTATAACGGCGGTTTCGGAGGACGATCAAGTTGAGGAGTTGAAGGGAATTGAGGAGAGGATTGTGAAAGCAATGAAACTATGCAAAAGTGAGGATAAAAAGGGGGAATTGAGGGATTTCAAGCTCTTATTGGCTCAAATTAGGGCTATCGAATATGACTATGAAGAGGCATTGAAAGTGTATCAAGAATTGGTAAAGGAGGAACCCACAGATTTCAGGCCATATCTCTATCAAGCAATAATGTACACAATGTTGGGGAAAGATAAAGAAGCCCAGAAGCATTTCCAGATGTATCGCGACCTCTTACCCGAGGGTCACCCTTATTCATCATTTCTTGATAACACCATGATTGCTAGTAAGCTTTTCGCCGCAGCAAAGTGACTAATGAGATGAAAAATGGTGAGCAAGACGAGTTTTTGGCTTCGTTTCCAGCCTAGGTTTGCCAGTTGAGAAACATTTTGATGTGTGATATGTGGTATAATCGACAAAGCATGCTTGTCTGTTTATGGTTTTGAATATTGGATAGCACTTGTACTTCTCTATGCTTTTGATAGTAGGGATTGGATTCGAGCACTGGTAGAAATTTTTACTTATGAGGGCTTTTTGATTCTTGGAGGTATTACATAATATGAATGTTAGTTATCATATGGTGGTTAAAGTAGTGAAGGACAAAGCAAGATCATTGCTTTTTTACAACCGATTCTCCAATGGTAATTTTGAATGGTGTCGCGACTTTTTAAAGCATGCTTTCATAAGTTTTGATACACGAGAGTTGTATGTGTCCCCAAGACATGAATGCAACCTTGAGTTTTGTTCACTGGATTCATCCACATTATTTCTCTTGTTGTCTCAGAAGTTACCATGGATTAATGGAATTTACATAATGTTGGTTACCCTAGAGTTGTTGTCACAGCAGACTTGTATATGCCCAGGACATGAACGCAACTTTGAGTCTTGTTCACGTTTTTTTCTTGTGTTGTCTCAGAAGTTACTATGTGATGGTGAATGTGTTATCTTTAATTTGGTGATTGACTGCCATGATATGTTTGCTTTTTTTATCTCCTTCCTAATAGTAGTTTCTATTCTCCACGAGTTCTAATGAGCAGAATGAATGTGTGTGCTGATCTTCGGATTATGCAAAGCTCGGGTGCTGGAAGAGGTGTTAGTGCCACCTGCCTATCCTGCTGAGGTGCGACGAAGGCTATTAGTATTTAGCCGATTTTTAATCCTTCATTGCCTCATCAATCAAATCTGGGGATTAAGTATTTAAGTCTACGGAATCATCATCTCCGGTTTAACATAATGTAGTCCACACACGCATAGCGTACATCCTGCCTATAAATCGGGAGGCGCGTACATTTTATGTATTTAAGTTTGCTTACTTAAAAAATTGTACGTAGACTATAATGTAATAGGGTCAGTTGTTATCTTGTATTGGCTGTAGTTGGGATACTATTGATGTCTGTTTCTTCCATTTCAATGGCAGTTGTGAAGTATTTTTCTATCAAAGATTGAAGTGGTTGGAGCTTTGAACTTCTGGAGTTGTATTTACTTGCTATAATGTTTGTGATGTAGTGAGTGTATGTGTATATTTATAATTTATGCATATTGGTTCTTATGTTGAAGATGGCAGAGTAAGCTTGTGAAGAAGTAATACTCTAATTAGGCTATGGCAATGCATCAACATTAATTAAATGGGAATACAAATACATAATATATTTTACTGGAATAAAGGTCAAAATAGTTATTGAATGGTCCTTCAATTAAAAAAATAATAATTCTTGCAATTAAATCAATAGTGATATGTGCTCTAAGTTCTCTATTGACATGACGGTTATTATTTTAAAAATTAAAATTTTATATTTATTTTAACAATTTTAATAAAATAAAATTTCCGTCCTAAAGATGAAGCAATATCTTCGTCTCTTAGAGACAAAAACTACTTCTTCGGCTAGAGTGTCTTTGTTAAAATGAGATTCTTCACTGAGGCTCGAACCCACTCCCTTCCACATGGGAGTGTACATCGGATGCCACTGAACCACAAGGTCTTTGGCTGGATTTAACATTTCGTCTAAAAAGAACTTCTTTTTAGTTATGGCCAGATTACGTTTTCATGAACTATTTTGAACGGTTTATTGATATTATCAGAGTTTTCTTGTAAGTGAAGTAACGGATCCGACCTTAGCTCAGTTGGTAGAGCGGAGGACTGTAGTGGTTGGTAGCCGTCTGAAATCCTTAGGTCGCTGGTTCGAATCCGGCAGGTCGGAAATTTTAACTTTTTTATTTTTTTTTGGGTAATTTCGTTAGTTTTTAAGATTATAAGATTACTTTTTAAACTAAAGAATAAATGCAATGTATGGAATTGCCAACAACAATTCTTTGAGATAATTAAGGATTTTCTTAAAATTAAACAAGTGAACTTAACTGTACTAATATGCATTAGTGACTTAATTATTAATTATATTTAATCATTTGATAAATAATTAATTATTTGATTTGGTGAGAGAGTTTAAAATTTTGAATAGATCTAATTCCATTTCTTATTTTAGATTTATATGTGACAGTGTACTTTTAGTCTTTTTTTATCAGAGCATTAGGAGAGTATATATGTAGCATTTCTCATTATTTAATTTAATACTAGGATCGAGTTGAGTCTCCACGCTTTATTGATTTAATTTACCTTCTCATGGGCTTGTGAGGCGGGTTCATGAAGTTCAATATATAATTTGACGATTGCAAAAAACCTGGATTATCAATAAATAAAAGATAGAGTTGAGAATACTATGTTGAGGTATATATTGTGACCAATCATTATACCGCAAACTCATATTCATTTGTTCATTTTTAATATACCTAAAAGTTTTTATTTTTGTAGCTCAGGTTTAACATCATCGAACACAGTGACTAATCACATTACTGAATTGTAAACACCTCTATTAGGTGGGACAGCTGATCTAAATTTATTTTAGTATACCATAATTCATTTTTTGAAGATTAATTTAACCTTGAATGCTACAAATATGTGAATACTGATCTTTTCAAATCTTAAAAATGTTAACTGATTAAATAAAAAACATTCGAAAGAGTTTCACCTTCAATGCTCAAACCTACCAATAAACACAAAATCCTAATCCACAAACCAAGCCAAATAATGGCACCCTACTAAAATATCTTCATCTACACCCAAAGACTGAACAATATAAAGCCCAATCCAACTCTAATTCATTGAAATCAGCTGAATATTTCTTGAAATATTTTCCATATTTTCATTGGTTGTTGGTACTGTTGCCACCGCCGGCGGCTTAGCAGTCTTGGAACTTGAGTTGCTGAGGCTAACCGGCGCCGGAATGGAAGATCCGGCCACCGCCGGCGACCAGAGTTGTGCATTCTTCACCTTGGATATGCTTGCTAGAACTCCTAATGGTGTTACATCTCCCACCACTGTCACCTTCTTAGCTACAAAGTCTATGTTGAAAGATGATACCCCTGTTTTTAACAATGGAACAACCATATAAGAAATTTAAATATAGCATAATTGTTGAATCTCAATTATATTGGATGAGAGAGTGATCTCATGCAGGTTATAACATGTGACCTCTCGTTTGAGAGAGCGACAATTATGTCGCTTGATCACAAGATTTCTCGCACAATCTTAACCTTTATATTGAGTATATTTTTACCCAAAAAAAAAAAAAGATTTCATAAATGACCTATAGAAATAAATGTACACTATGAAAAATCCATCCAATTGTTGTTTATTATGTTGATTATGAAAGTTTTTCAACCATAAGAGGAGGGCTAAAGTTATGAAATTATTGAATTGTCGCAAAGTTAACATTAGTCAATTGAAAATCGTAACAAAAGATCAAATGTGACAATTCAATGTCAGTAAAATCATAAGATCGATTAAATTTTTGAGACCAAATTAAATTAAACGTTTTTTTATTTACGGGAAAGTTCACGGGCGATATCTAAAGGTATGCCCTTGGTGAAAGGCACCTTGTGATCTTAGCCAGCAAAGGACCACAAGGAGATAAATCAGCCTAGGTTACAGTTGGCTCAACCAAAAAAATTAATAGACAGTTGCACATGAATTTGAATTTAGAACATTGTGGTTACATATACAATTGTCTGACAAACTTGGTTGGAGCTGTCTAGATCAAATTAAAATTAAAGTTGACCAAATCCAACATTGTAGTAATGTTAATTCTTACTTCTAATTAAGCTTTAATGAGTAATGACATCAATTCAAAAAACATACCTTGCATTCTAGAGAGGTGTTTTCTCATCTTTCTCTCACACCCTCTGCAATGGAGTGATACCCTAAGAACCACAACCACCTGCAACAACAAATTCATTCAATGCCACCATTATATCTTCTGTTCTTTCTTTTTGGACCACTCCACTCCACTTCACTGTTCATAACAACTAAACCCCAACTTTATGATTCCAACAAACCTCAGTGTCTTCTCTTTGTCACTGCAAAACTTTTTACTATCCAAAAAGGGAATTTGGGGATTTGAGGGGGGTGGGGAAGTAATGGTAAATTACTAAATTTTACTTTTACTGTTGCTTTTTTTGGACTGTTTGTTTAATGCATGCCTAAGTTCAATACAAGAAAGTGAAAATTGAAACAAAAATAGTACTCCGTAATTAACTAATTGGCATTATTAAAAGAATAAGTTTCTATAGTAAATTTAACACATAGTAGAAAAAATTTTATAACTCTATTGTATTTGTATGTGTCTGATTCAATTAATGAGATTTGACTTAGATCATTTACCATTCATATTTAACTTAGTGTTAGTGCATAAAATTTACATATTTAAAAATTATATCGAAAGTACAATTAAATACCTAAAAATTAAATTTAAAAATTATAAATACTTTATAAGAGTTGGTTTATATGTAAATATGCCATACTCCAATAGAATATTTTATTTTTAGTAAAAGGTATAAAGTAAATTTTGTCCATAACAATATGAAAGGAAAAGATTAGACAAGAGCATGGAACATGATCCAACTACCCGTACACACAACCAGGTCGTTTACATATAAAATTATATTTACTTTAATACATAAAAATAAAATATAATAAAAGGTCAAGACAAAATTGTACTCCTCTGCTTTCAAGTTTCAATTCTCTTAAATTATTTTATAATTTAATTTGATAAAAATTTATTTAAATTTGGACAATCATATAATACACAGTTTTTCAGTCACTAAATTTTTTGTTTTTACATATTGACATTATGAATTATATTTTAGAATTAGTTTGATTTAAACTGAAAAATTTATGTATTAAAAAAATGTAAAAATTTACCTGATCTGTGGAGCGAGAGGGAGGCGGAGGAGAAGAGGAAGAAGGAGGAAGAGGAAGAGGGAGTGGAGTGTGAGAAGGACCGGATTGATCGGAAAGTTGTTGGAGATTTTTTGTATGGTTATTCGGATCATCCAGCTTCAGAATCGGGTTGAAATCCGAAATCACGTCCAGGAAATAATCTTTATCGTCCTCATTCTCATTCAGAAGGTATCTGGAAGAGCTCTGCGGCGTGATAAAACCGCCCGGTTTAGTACACCTCCACCCTCCGCCGCCGCTTTCCTCACTCGCCGCCGCCTTCCGAGAATTCTTCTTCTTATTATTACTCTTACTACTCTTGCTGATCTTATCCTTCTTTGTCTTGCCAAAGCCGCCTGGGCTCTGCGCCGGCGGTTTTGGAACCGGGGCGGTTCGTCGCCTGGAGTCCGTGATGATAGGGTTGAAGCGGTCGATGGCTCTGCCTCCGCCGCCGCCGCCGAGTTGGATTGCGGCGGAGGAGGAGGAGGAAGCGACGGCGGTTATCTCTTCCATGGTGCTGCGGATGGCGGTGGCAGCTTGAGAGGCGCAGAATACATCGATTCCCTTCATGTGTAGAAGAGAAGAGAAGAGACGATGGAGATGGGGAATCTGAATCAAATTAAAGCTTTTGGAGCAATGGAGATTAGATTATATTGCTCCAAAGGCAAAGCTCTTCTCTCATCTAAAGCCACCTTTCTTTCTATGGTTTTAAGCCTTTCACCAAAAACTTAACGTTGCAATAAAATACTTTGTCACTCCATGGTAAAAAACAAATACACGGGCGTGGCAAGGTAGGCCGAGTTCAGCTCTTCATCGATTCGTGACGTCGTGAGTTAGACCAGGTTAAATACTTAATGTTTACCTACTTAAAGCTAATTAGTTTTAAATAAGATATGACAATGCCAAAGAAGTGTGTGTTTGACTTATCACAGTCTCTGGAATGGCTAACCTAGCTATTGGGGTAAGTCACGGAATGACTGACCTATCGAAGAATGAGCATAGTGTAGCGCCGAGATCTATCAAACACATAAAAATTAAATATGTAAATGTGAAAATTTTTGTACATCCAAATTTATTTACCACGATAATCTTTTAAAAGGTAAGATTACAATTTACAAGGTTGTAACATAATATTGTGGAAATGTAATATTATATTTAAGTTTATTACAGAAATTATATATACCTAGTGTAAAGGTAAAATTATGACGGTTAGTAAAACAAAGCTTTATAAATTTATTTTGGGACGGTTAATCAATAATTGAGCTATATCTTGAAGTAAAATGACATATAAAATGCAACAAAAATGTACGTAATATACAGAGTATTTGATGTATGTAACTAAAATAAACTATGTATGATGTGTCAATTCTTGTACCAATAGTTAGTATCCGTATCCTTTACGAGGCTCATGTACTATCTTATATCTTATATAATGTAAAAGTAAGTAATGTAAATCAAAATATTGATGAGTGTCAACATTTTAGCATTTTTTTTTAATGTGGGAATATCTATCCTGCCGATGGGGCGGCAGTGCTGATATAAAACGCTATGATATCATTTTTTAAAAGAAAAAAAAAATTGTGTGAGATTGTCTTACGCGGTCCTTATTCGTGAGACATGTCAGGTCACTATGAAAATATAATATTTATTTTGAAAAATGAAAAACTAATCAGGAATAAAATGTTTGATACATATAAGAGAAGTGTAATACTTTTGGGGGAAATGTAATTTGATTTAAAAGTATTACATTTTTTCTCAAAATATTGTATTTTCTCTTATAAGTAACAAACATGTCATTCCAGGCTCAGATGACACCTCGGTGACTTTCCTTGAGGGAAAGCCACATAATCGAATCCCGATATTTATATTTTCATATTGACCAGACTCATCTCACGAATAAGGATCTGTATGTGTGTATCACAGGAGAGTCACTCTTTCTAAAATAGTTTCAATACTACTTGATTTCATTGAAAATTATTTTAATAATATCTTATATCCTATGCTATTCTTGTGTCTCAACTAGTCAATACACTCTCATCTCAAAACCTTGTATAGTAATGCCCACCACAAAGTCAAAGGTCCTGTTTGGTAAATGACTAATAGCTGATTGGGTTAGAAGGTATGATTAGTTATAATATTAACTGATTGTAGAAAGTTATTTGATAGATTAGCTGTTACAGCTAATAACTGTTTGGTATCATTTTTTTTCTCAGAAAGTTAATTGAAATGCTACTTTGAGTTGCGTTTTGAATTTTAGTATTCTAGAGTTACAAAAAACTTATTAACCAAACAACTAATAGTGGTCAAATAAGCCAAAATTGATTGATAGGCTAATTATTTACCAAACTTGGCCAAATTCATACTTATGCACCTTGTATACTAATGCCTACAATAAAGTCAAATTTATACTTACTTACACTTGAGACCCATAGAAATGGTAAATCACGAGTCGCACCTCAGTACCTAGACTCCCACGCCGTCTCGATCGAATCAATTGAACTATTAAATACGTAGTATATTTTAATATTACACAAATTAAATGTTACCGTGTTTTATATTAAAGTTGTAGTCTTATTATAATAGAATTTTCCTTTTTAATGGTATAATGAACAAATTTTCTTTTGGGGTTCTATTATTATTATTATTATTATTATTATTATTATTATTATTATTATTATTATTATTATTATTATATTTGCTGTCTTTGGTGGAGGGGAGGGGGTGGGGATGTGGGGTGCTGGGTTGGTGTCACAGCTTCATTAAAGGAAGGGAATTGATGCTCTACCCATATTCAATTTCACATGCTCAGTATTTATCCAGCCAGGATATATATTCTTTTAATATATTATTGAACCCCCTATATTCCTTATATATATTGGTCAAGTTCCGGTGGGACAGGACTTTCCGTGCCGCCGTACAGTCACTTACCATTAGGTATGTATAAATACACCACAAAGTGTTTGAAAATGCACCACACCTAATAGTTCAATCTTCACACCAATCGCACGGGAAACCCGGTATACATTTATATATATATATATATATATATATATATATATATATATATATATATACCACTTAATTTCTTGAAATGTTTTTTTGTCTCCCCTGCTCTCTCTCTCTCTCCTTACGGACACACAAATTCCAACAATATCAAAAGCATGAGGATGAGCAACTGGTAAAATGAGGGCAAATCCATGGTGTATTAACACAAAAATAGAAGTCATAAATATAGAATTATTTATACTTTTAGTCACAAAACTATAAGGTCATTTTTTATATTTGGCTCTCAAAGATTATTTTCGTCACATTTGATCCTTCTAATCAAATTTGAAATAAAAAACAGGTCAAAAGTACTAATTCAAAATCATACGTTTCTCTCCAAAAATGTTAAAGAGGCATTATGTAATTGGGTTACATAGAGGTTCGAAGCCACCACATTTACAAAAAAAATTGACTTTGATACCAAATTAAAAAATGCATTTCGTTTCAAACTTAAAATTTAATTAAGAAAATAGTTGTACTGCATATTTATTATTTTTATATATTGTGCTTAATACATTCATACATAAAGAATAATTTGTGTAAGGGAGCAACCTAGTTCCAACCAAATTTGTCGAGCAATTTGCTTGGTAACTATAATGTTTCAAGTTCAATTCTCATAAACATTCTGATAATTTTCTCTAACTTTAATATAAAATTCATTTATAAAAGAAATACACCGTATTAAATCTTAAACGTTTTAACCAAACTAAAAAGCAAAACATGACAGTCATGGAGAAGATTCCCTGCAAGAATCAGTGACAGTTTCCTAAGAGTGCGTTTGGCTTCATTGTGGTCATCAGATGTTTAATGAAAATAATAATAATAATAATAATAATAATAATAATAATAATAATTTCATTTTCAGAACGTGGCCTACAGTACAGTTCTGCAATTGAATTTAATCTTATTATAATAAATAGTACTATAAATAAAATGGTAATTAATTGCTCGACTATGAGACAATACAACGGTTAAATAATCGTCTGACACGCATTCTTTCCTATGTGCTCTTCAATAATTCAATTTATTCAGATGAATATGGAGTTCACTGCCAATGGATAGATCTGGCTTGCATTTCTCGATGAATATGAATGACATTTGCACCCAACACTTGTACTACGGACGTATATATTTCGCTTCCTCACAAAAGTTTATGTAAAGTAACATAAAATAGAGATTCAAATACGTAGGTCTATTTGGTAACATAGTTAGTTTATTGATCAATTTTGACTTATTTGATCAATATTAAATGTTTGATTTGGTTAAACAATCAATATCAGTGTTTGATTAATTAGTTTTTTGCACCAACTTATTGCTTCGAAATGCTAAAATTTAAAAAGTTGCTCAAAACAGTTTTTGCAATCAGTTTTTTGAGAAAATCATTTTGCATGTAATCAGCTAACAACGTTTTCCTACAATCAGTTAATGCTATCAACTAGTTAAACTCACTAACACAATCAGCAACTATTTACCAAACACCCCGTAATGCTTATCAAAGAATAAGTAATACTTTTGAATGAAAATACTTATAACTCGATTATATATATATATATATATATATATATATATATATATATATATATATATATATATATATATATATATATATAAAAGAGTATTACATTTTTTAAAGTTATTTTTTATAAACGAAATAATTAGAGATGCATTTTCATTAAAATTTAAAATTTTAATTGGAACAAAATACATATTATTAATATGATATTAAAACAAGTAATAAAAGTTCGTAATTTACCTCAGTATGGATGGTATTGACTCTTTGTGCTTCAATTGATTGAAAAATATATATAAGATACTACAATGTAACAGAGTAACTAGTACTTAATAAAAAGGTAAAAGTTCGTAGTTTCACATTTATGTACATAAATTTTTATACACAATGTACATTAATTTATATACGTTGACATGCCCTCATTTGATTAGCTCTTAGTGAAGTCCAACTCATTGATGATTCACTAATAATTAATGAATATGAGGAATTATGAAACTATGTCAAACTTATATATAAAATTTTAATTTGTGGGTAAATAATAATTTTATGATTGCAATTGTTATAGGGGTTTTAATAAGTATATTTGTTAGATATTCATCATTTGAAATGATCATAATTGAATTTAGTAGATATTCATCTTGAACTAAAAGGATGTCTAACTGATAAAGAGGAAAATGGAATTGTACTGTAAGAATATACCATATTTATGAAATATTTAAATTCTCTTTATCTATTTGACAATAAAATAGTTAAGTTGAAACTGCAATCTAATCAAAATTGAAAAAATATTCCTACAATTACCACTCTCTATATATTAAGAATTGAAATTTAATCAAAATTGAAAAAAAGCTACAAATCCCTACAATCACCCCTCACTATTACGCTATTAATCATTCTCATATGCGTATTCTGTTTATTGGATACACTAATTTGGATTTTTTTATTAACTCGATCAGTTAATTTACAAATAATCTATGAAAATAAATAATTTTTTTTATTAATCTGGGAATAGTGATAATTGTAAGGGTGAAAAGCATTTTTCATTAAAATTAGAGTTATACTATATCTTTTACCAATTTAAAATCACTCCCTAATATTCACTTTGATAAAGTATTACATCTTTAATTATCAATAATTATTACGCGTTCCATATGACACGATCTCACACAAGACCAACTGTACAATTGATCTTGCATGAGAATCATCTCAAAAGAGACGTGTAATAATGTTTTCACCTCAACTTGTTCTTTAAAAAAAAATAATAATAATATAAGACGTGTCAATTAGAAAAAAATTCACCCGTCATGCCTAACGTCTATTGATTTATAGAAATATCAATTTATTTAATTTTCTTTCCATGATCAATCATTCAATCATTTATTGAGATTACAAATTATATATATATTTTCACCTACTTTTCAATAAGTATTTACAGTCCCAAAAATTATCTCCCTTTACCCACAAAAAAAAAAAAAAAAAAAAAAAAAAAAAAAAAAAAAAAAAAAAAAAAAAACCTGCAAGTATTTGTGGTGCAATAATTCAGGTCAGAAGTGGTGATGAAGGCAATGCAACTTCTTCAGTACTGAACTTAACTAAGGAATTATTGCATTTGGTGAAATTTCTGATATCTCCATTATTATATTGTTCAAACATTTATTGTTACCAAATATTGGTAGCAACCTTTACCAACTTTGAGCAGATTTTCATATGATAATATGATCTTCAGTTTGCCTAATTAAATGAAAGATATTTGTTACATTATATTTAAAATAGTAAAATATTTAGTATACTTTTAAGAAGGATTTTTCCTCATAATCAAAAGGTATGTGTGGTAACAACTTAAAGTTTAAACTTCTTACAATGAAACTGCACATTTATTATTATTATTATTATTTTTGAGTACTACTGACTCTATTAAATTACAATGTAGTATCTGTTCATAGCTACTTTCTCAACCTAATGAAGCACAAAGAGTCAACAGTTGCCTCCACTGAAACTGCACATCATTCATGTGGGAGTGTTAACCTAGTGAAACTGCACATTTATTATTGTTGTTGTTATTGAATTGAATTGCAAAACACCCTTCTTATAGCTAAGTGTTCTGAGAATGCATAATATTATTCATTTTCTCAATTGACACTCCACCATCCATGCATATAAATGGGTATATAGCAGGGTAACTCCAATCAACTTGGTTAGATTGTTAATTTGGTAACCACAATGTTACAAGTTCAACTCCCAGTGATAGCAGTTTATTAGTCTTCTTGGTTTGAGCCGGTCAATTATTGGCAACCTAGACTGGTTTATCTCCTTGTGGTCTTTACCGACTAGAGTCACAAGGCAGGATTTACCCAATGCATACTTTTAAATAGTGACTGCAAATTTCCCCTCGTCACAAAAAACAAAAAGAAGGTATATATAGTGTATATCCAAATGCATATATAGCCGCATAGGGCAGTAAATATAAGTACATTCAATTGAAATCATAAATAATATTCGTTGATGAATATCCACTTAATATACAATTGGCATTATTGTGATGAGAATTGCATGAATGATTCTAAATTTATGAGCAAGGAAAATTACACTTTAATTTTCGGTTATATAGGTATGACAAATTTAATTTCTCAATTGTTAGTGTGTTCTATCAAATTAAAGAATGTGTTATATCTCATTAATTCCAAACACCAGCCCTTACACTGGTCATTTAAATCGTCTCCTCATCCTAATTTCACTACTAGTTGTTTCAATGTCAACCTAGAGTCGGAAGTGATTGTGTTAACAACTAAGATATCGAGTCCGAGTCCAGTATACTTCTAAATGATTAAGATTGTGGTTTTTCTGGATGAATAAGTGTTTAGAAATGTACTAAGCACAATCGGGGTATGGATTGCTGAGTATTAGTGTTGCATACCATATTAGGGCACTGCATTACAAATTTACAAGATTTAAAGTATAATTTGATAGTAAGTTACATTTTTTTTAAAGTAGTAGATCGATATGAATTTGAATCTCAATCATGGACCCACGGACCCACTACATTATGTGTGTGTGTATAGGTGGTATATGTACGTGTATAAGGGCAGCACATGTATGGGTTCAAAATTTGAGTAGGAATTTTGGAGAAAGGGAAGCATGCATATATGCATGGATTGGAATAAAGGTTTAGACCCCATAGAGAACAAATTCCATTGTAGCTTAGCTACCTACAAAGTGAACTTTGTTTTTCAACCATTAGCTCTCAAGAATCAGATGCCTATCCCATTTCCTCTTCAATTTTTTTCATATATCTCTTCCTACCTTTTCTTCTTTCTCTTTTCTCTTTACATTTACTTCTTTTTCTAAATTGATTCCCAAACTTTTGCTGTCTTCTGATCTTCAGTTCTATGTGTAAACATCTTCACAAGTTAATGCATTTATCAATGTTCTCTAAGGGTGTGTTTGAAAGTTTGAAAAACGATTTTTAGAAATCATTTTTCGGGTTTCCAATGTTTGGATGTGCTTGGAAAATCCAATCAACGTACGGAATACATTTTCAGTTGACTGGGAAAAATCTTACTATTTTGGCGAAAAATTACCTATTTTGGCGAAAAATGACTTTCGTTGGCGGAAGTCATTTTCCGAATCACTAATGACACTACAGACAGCACTCACAAAGACAGTTTTTTCAGAATGCAACCAAACTTTGAAAATGAAAATATTTTCTAAAAAATAACATATTTTTTAGAAAATATTTTTCAGAAGTCATTTTCCTAAATTTAGAAATGCACCGTAAGTATTTTTGGCTTCTCTTTGTTTACACATTTTTAATGTTAGATTTGTCATCTAGACGTGAAACATTATGACTTGTTAAATATCAAATCAAAATATCTTTTTGATTAAATTTGTGCCACATCAAAGAATATTTTCATTCTTTCACTTTTTTTTTTAATATCCTATCGCTGCTTTAATATTGAAAGGAATAGCAATTCCAATCATAAAAGAAATTCAAAAAATATTCCTACACAAAAAAAAAAAATACTCATTCATGTCATGGAATCCAATGTCGAGCTTACAATTATTTGTAAAATGAGATAAAATTACTAAAATAGTTCATTGATTATACGATGTCACAATTTTGACCCTCAATTTTTAATTTCATCCAATAAAATATCTGACTTTCGAATTTGTACCTATTTTAGTCCTCTAGAAATATTATTTCTAAATTTTTACTCCATACCAAGTTGATTTAACCCACCAACCCACTATGTGACGGACCAAATTACAAAAATGTAACCCAGCCAAAAACAGCCAGCCCAGCCCGGCCCAGCCCATCAAACTGGTCAAGCCCGTGATGGATGGGCCGGGTTGGCCCGTTTTGACACCATTAATTCCAAAGCACTAGGAAAACTGTCATCCAGCTGACAGTTTCTCTGTAGATCAACTTGGTCAAGTAATATTGCAGTATCCACAGTCCACAGAATATGTTAAGTACAGGTATTGAAATGCACATTAGTCATAGGGAACAAAATCAAAGACTTTTAAGTTTTAAGACACAAATCTATAGCTTCTTACAAATATCACAAAGGAGTTTTACACAGCAAGGCAATGCCCAATTTTGAAGTAAGGTAAAGATACAAAATTTGAATTCAACCCAAAAAAAGAAAATCAAAATAAGACAATTTATTCCTATTGTGTAGAATACTATAGCTGTTGGGTTGGCCACGTGTGAAGAAGAAAGAATGAATATATATGAACTAGACAGAAATAAACAACATAACAAACTAGAGTATGATCTATACATACTGTTTATGCTTCTCACTCTTTACTTGTTCCCTTTTCCTTCATCTTCATTCAAGATGCGGTTGCGGAAATCATTGACCATGAGGGGCAGCCCATCCTGCAGGGGGATTCTCGGCTCCCAATTTAGAAGTTCCTTTGCTCTACTGATGTCTGGCTTCCTCTTGTGAGGGTCGTCAGCAGTGTTGGGTTTAAATTCGATTGTTGCACTAGGATCAATCACTTTTTTCACGACCTGTGTTTCAGAAATATCGAATTGATGGAAGCCCACTCAAATTGCACAAAGTATTCCGCAAATGGACTTGTATAGGTAGCACATATGCGTAATGATATATTGATAAAATAATTTGTTTCCCTTTTTCTATATGTAAAGATGTATGATTAAAGAAAGGAATAAAAGCATCTTAGACAGACCTCAGCAAGCTCCAACATGGTGAACTCCCCTGGATTTCCCAGGTTGAAAGGCCCAACATGCTCACCTTCCATCAATGCTACCAGTCCATCAACCTTCAGCAAGAAAAACACATTTTACTCCATCAACATCAAAATTTGAGAAACTTCAGTATTTTGCATTTTAGAATACAGGCTGACGTGCATACTTAACATGCTTAAAAGTGGTTGTTTCCAAGTATTCAATACAAGAGCATAAAAATTATGGAAGCTCAGGAAAAAGTTCATATGCAGTAAGAGCGAGATAGGAAACAAGGTGTCTTCAGAGTCATGTTATTGCAGAAAAATAACGGTAAGATACTTTTGAATTGTTCCAGAGTTTTTTGAGACAGCAATTCCCTGTCATATAATTAAGGCTTTTTGGGAAAACACAAATGACAAATCTGTTTAGGGCTTCCTTAATGCTATATTCATTAATCATTACTGGAAAGCAACAATCTTTTCCTTGCATGAAAAACAAAACAGGATTTGAGGCTTAGTCTAGAGGTAGGTTTAAATGTGGTTTTCTAAGTCTTTGGTCTGGGTTTGAATTGCATCTGCATCAGATGCACCCAAAAAAAAAAAAAAAAAAAAGGTTAAAAGTTACCTTTTACTACATAATTGGTAAAGACCCAAATAAAAAGGATAAATGAGAAGTATAGTTATCTTGCTTTTCTCCAAACGAGAACCTTGGCTGTAGTAGAAAATGAATGGATCACATTCTCTATGATGACTAGTATGTGATACTTGAGCTAATGTGGACTGATCTACTAAATTACAAGTGGTAGCAGCCACATGGATGCTTGATGGCAAAGGGCATCAAAAGGTCTTACATAAAAAATTTGCATCAACACTAAAGAAACAAAACTGCAACTAGAATTGCACAACCATGAGGAGGCATGAGCCAAATTGTCAAAATTTGTGGCAAAGAGAGAGGCACCAAGAACTCAACTACATATTGCCATCACAAATGTTCAGAATCTAGGAGATAATAGACATAATGATAGAAGATACACCCCCAAATAAAAATTGATTCAGATATCAAGATAGATATTAAGATGGCATACCAAGTCAGAAACATATTGGAAGCTTCTTGTTTGCTGTCCATCACCATACACTGTCATAGGTTGCTTGCGAATAGCCTACACAACAATAACATAGAGATAACTATTGCTGTTAGATACTTAAGGGATGAGCAAACTGAAGTATATAACACGGAGTATTATAATGAATTATAGTTATCCATAAATACTTATAAATACACACACATATTATGAACAAACCTGAGCTACAAAGTTACTGACAACACGTCCATCATCTAGTGACATTCGAGGTCCATACGTATTGAAAATACGAGCAATGCGCACCTGCAAAGGAGGAAAAAATCACCCTTATCTGCATGCCACTTGGATTATCAATGTAACCAGGTAAATATAGGTACCCAAATTGCAGATAGTGCATGCAAGGACATTAGAATGAAAAATCTAAAGGGAATTTTGTGTAAGTCTGTGTAAATGAAATAGGGGAAAAAGCCAAATAAATGCTCATACTATTTAGGATAATTCAATTGTACTCTTGAACTTGAAAAAGGTACACATGAACTCTGGGAAAAAAAAAAAACGCAATTGACTACATTTTACCTGTTGTAGTAGGTACGCCCCCACTGGGGATCGAACCTGTGACCTCTCACTTGGGAGGGCCACAGCTATGCCGCTTGACCACAAGGTCTTTGGCAATAAATGACTGATTTATTACTTAAATAATAATAATTAAAAATCATGGGAAGTAGCTACCTTAGCTTTCTACTGCATCCGAAATCAATGACAAATCGGCAAAAGCATGACTGACAATTATGATGAACGGCAAGTACAAAGGTCTTATAGGCAAAGAAAGAATTTCTACCACCTTTCTGAATTTGACAAAGAAGAATTGTTCTGGTGAAGAGGAACTGTTAATCTTTGTGACAAAGAGGAACTGTACTTTGTCAGATCTTGATGAAGAGGACTCTTCATCAAGATTTTTTTTTTTTGAAGGCCAATTTCATAAGTCTTCAATCAGTTGGCTTCGTAGATTTGTTAGAAGTTAATAATAATAACTACTACTACTACTACTATTATTATTAAATAAGAGATGCCACATAAGTTTAAACTTTAATATAAAATAAGATATGGCTTTTCAAATTAACACTGACTAGATGTTTACAGGTAAAATAGACTCATTTGCTTCTTTTTTTTTTTTTTTTCAAAAGTCCAGTGTTTATATGAACCTTTTTGAGTTCAAGGGTGCAATTGAAGTATTATAAATAGTTTGAGGGCTTATTAAAGCAATAATTTGTAAACCTTTTATGGCATGTCTGCTTCTTAAAAAAAAATTAGAAAAATTAAAATTTAAAAAAACAAAAACAAAACAAAACAAAGAAACAAAAAAGTACAAAAACAAACAAACAAAAAGAGTTATGCTCATGTTAAATACAAACCATAATTGCAAAAGAATCAAGTGTCGAAACAGTAGATGTGAAAGAAATGATTATGTTTCCATCCCTCTGGAAAACTAACTTGTCTTCATTTTAGTTTCATATTAAAAACAAGTGCCTGCGGGAAAGAAAAAAGGAAAATGTTTGTACCAAAATATCAATCTTTTATACAAAGAGATCACGAGAAGTAAATAATATCTATATTTTCCTCCTAGACACTTCACGCGCTTTGGATCATGCATACCATTGTGTGCCATAAATGGCCACCCAATCCCAGCTTTGCCTTAATTTTAGAAACTTACTTTAAAAGCTTATACATTTAGGTTTTAGTGTTTTACTATTTAATTCACCTATAGATGATTAGATTCCACCTCAGACTTCCTTTAGAACAAATAAAAACAAAAACCAAAACACTACAACGATCTTTAAAAGAAAGGAACCTTTGCAGACACAAAAGAGATATAAGGACAAAAAACAAAAACACCACAACAAACTTGACATAGCATTTTATGAGTTATGACTAATAATTAAGCAAATGCTTCATTACCTCCACTTCTGCACCTCGGTGATAATCCATAGTCAAAGTCTCGGCAGTACGTTTTCCCTCATCATAGCAACTCCTCTCACCTAATTGACACTCAAACTCATTAACAACACCTAACCATATATATAATCCTATTGAGAGTATACACAACTACGCAAAACACACAATACAGTGCTTGAAACTTACCAATTGGATTAACATTTCCCCAATAAGTCTCCTTCTGGGGATGCTCAAGTGGATCTCCATAAACCTCACTCGTACTAGTAAGCAAGAACCTTGCACCAATCCTCTTTGCAAGTCCCAACATGTTAAGAGTGCCCATAACATTTGTCTTGTAATAATTGCAGTCAAGATTCTCAAAGCACATTTTCAACATCCATAAGAGCATTCAATCAATTATAATCACACATATTCTTAGATTCATTAGTAAACAACAAAACAAGCATAAAGGACAAAAATTTCAGGACCAGCATCCTAAAGATCATCCAATTTGCATATTTTAGTTAATAAAATAAAATAAAATAAAATAAAATAAAAAAACGCGCGAATCCAAGTAAAAATAAAAATAGAATAAAATAAAAAGGATATGATTGTTTTGACAGGGTTATACTTGTAATGAACCGGGGAAGCAGGGCAAGCCAAGTGGTAAATCTGATCGACCTCGAGCAAAATAGGTTCCACAACATCATGCCTAATGAGCTCAAACCTCGGATTTCCGAAATGGTGCATCACGTTCTCCTTTCTGCCGGTGAAGAAATTATCAATGACGATCACATCGTCGCCTCTCTTCATCAGCTTATCGACCAAATGACTGCCGACGAAGCCGGCCCCGCCGGTGACCACAATCCGCATCCGCTTCCTGGCAATCCCGACAGGCACTCTCCCGATCCCGGCAGCGCCATATCCGCTGCTACTCCTGGCAGGGGTATACACGGGGAGAGCCTCCTTGTTGGAGAGGTGGAAAGAGTGGGATCTAGGAATCGGGGAAGAAGAGCTGAGATGCGAAAGGCTGGGCTGGATGATGAAGAAAGTGGAGCCAATGAGAATACCGACGAGGATGAACAAAAGCCTCTGCTCTCTGAGGAGATAGTTGATGGATCTGGGTAGAGATCTGGGGTGTTTCAGGGTTTTGGGGGAGTAAGGCGGGGTATGCTGGGCCGTCTCTTCATCTCTTCTGTAATTCACGCTCGCCTGTTTGTGCAATTTCATGGCGAATTCCTCTCTGTTTGTCTTCAATTCTCGAAATTTCGAATCCTTTCTCAGGTGAAAATGGAGGCTTGAATTGCTCTGCAGCTGAAATGCAAATCAGCTGTGTATATATTGGGAAGACCAAGAAGTGGTAGGTACTTGAAGGCGCTACCTGAACTTCTCTTCTCTTTCAACAGTTTGAAGAGAGAGAGAGAGAGAGAGAAAGTGAAGGCAATGGCCAATGAGAGAGATGATTTCAGATCAGAGATGTAGTTAAATGGACTGGGCTTTAATGGGCTGTGGTCTGGGTCCAGATGTTACAACTTTGTCAATCCAGCCCATTAAGTGCAATCTGAGTATCTGGCATTCTGACATATCAACAATTTTTTTTTTCTTTTAAATCAACAACTCTTTTTTTTTTTTTCTGCACTAAAAGTATATGTAAGTTACTCATTTTAATATTTTATGACCTATTGACATAACAGGACGTTTAGTTGGAAGGAATGAATTAAAAGGAAAAAGAATTATAATTCGGTATGAATAATGTAGAAATTCAAATTACATTGTTTGGTAGGGAGAATTGAATTATTGGGGATGGGAAATGAAGTGGTATAAAGACTAAAATGTCTTTATGTAGTAATAATAATAATAATAATAATAATAAAGGGCAATATAATAATTTTTCTATTTTTTCCTTTTCTAGTTTCCACCGAATTGTAATTCCTATGGGGAGTGTATGAATTGTAATTCAACAAATAGAAGAAAAATATTTAAACTCACCCAGACACATATATACTAATTCCTATCCACTATTAAACGTTTACTAAATCCGATTACCAGATATTTGATTTAAATTATGATATTTCAACCAAGCGTCTATACTCTCTTGATAATTTGTATTTTTATAGTAATTAATGATTTAATGGAGTGAAAATATTTAGAAAGTCTTTATACCGTGAGATGTTGTTTAATTTAATATGGGAGCACTTGGTAGGAGTATAGAAATCAAATACTCGGGCATTTAGAATGAATTTTAACAAAAATAGACATTTTGTTTAGTAATGGACAGAAATCTAAATTCGATTCAAAATAAACAAATAAATAATATGTGTATTATATGTGTGCACTGCGCGTACGTGCGTGTTTGTATATATGTATGTATCTGTGACTTGAAAAATGAGAGTAATTAAAAAAAATATTTTCTCAATTTTCATTTCAGGAAACAAAAGTGGAAGTTAATTCTTTCATGGTTTGAATCCATCTCATCAGTGAAGATAACTTATCATTTCTTGTCACGTCATAGAGTAAAAGTGGAGTATAAATTAGGAATACATGTAGTAGAACTCAGTAAAATATCCTAATAATTAATTCTCTTTTACATACAATATATAATAACATCACCTTTTTTTTCAATTTTAATTATTTCTCTCTTCTTTTTTTTTTTAATCACACTTTACATAATCCAACTTCATAATAATTCTATAGAATTAGATAGCTTTCTCTTAGGTCGGAATTGAAGAGCTCTTCTAATGGGAATACACATTAACTCAATTTCAAATTCAATAAAAATTGACCTTAAAAAAATTGTTGAAATCTAACTTGATTATAGAAATACTAAGAGGTTATGGTATCAAAATATATACTTTTTGTTTATTTTTTGACTTACTAGAAAGCCTTCAATTGCTATTATATTTAAAGGTGTGTTTTGCATTAAATTCGTCTTGTAGCTCTAATCAACAAAAGACCACAATGACGTAAATCAGCCAATGTTCCCTACAGCTGGCCGACTAAACCAATAAAATTAATATGTAGCTCTCATAGACAGTCAAACTTGGAACCTTGTGATTACTAAACCAACTCAGCTAGGGGTTAACCCCCTTTATATGCAATAGAATGCTTAACACTCATGGTTTAAATTCTTTTGATTTGTACCTTTGTGTGTGTGAGAGAAGATGAAAACTCCCAACCACTACCCAAGAGTATAGACTCAGTAAACCTCGTTCATGTGTAATAGCTTACAAATCACATAATATAAGTAAATCACACTAGGAAATAGGAAGATCATGTCCAATAAACTCAACCGAAAGATGCTACACATGTAACTATTGCCTTACTTGAATTTGAACATGTTGATAAGTTTCATAATTTTTTTGTATGTCTATCCATCATTTATGAATTTCTTGATTTTATTAGGAATGAACCAAATGAAGCGGCATAACTACACAAGTAGTGTGTACAAATTTGTGAGTATCTAACATTATTCAAAAAAAATTATTATTTGTTAATCTTAAAATTAAATTATATAAACGATGGATGGGAATAAAAATGTATCAATATAATTTAGATACAATGTTAATTAACTTGTACATTTATATTTTCTTACCTCTCTTGTACAGTCACATTTTTTTTTCAATTTTACTCTTTTGTTTTTCTTTTCTCTTATAAATTGTTAACACTATTAAATATAATAAATTGAATTCGTAATGTGGAAGTCCAATCTAACGCGAAGAACGTTCTGGCATGGCTCCGTGAGGATCTTGCGGGACGCGGTCCTATTAGACAATGCTTGGATAAGGCGAAGTGGTGGATCAACAAAGGCTGGAAAATTTCTCTCCGGCCGATTTACAGGAACAAAACAGGGTGGCAGACTGTCTGGCGTCGTTCGGAGTGCTGCCAAGGGGATGAGGTGAAGGTTTTTATGGAGTGTCCAACCATTTGTAAGGATGTTTATCTCGATGACTTGGCGTTCGTCACAAGAACTCGTAGAGTGGTGGAGGAACATAATAGTTAACTATCCAGGGGTCCCCTCCCATTTTGATGTAAAAAAAAATATAATAAATTGTATGCTATAATTACTTTCTTGTATATATACTTGCAAATTCTTTCAATCGTACTTTTTTTCTTCTTCTTTTACATAATGTATTGATTATTTTTATTATCTTTTTATATATACTTTTACAACATTTTTCTACACAATTAATAGTAAGTACAACTTTTTACATTTTGATTATATAATTTTACATTTAATTTTATTAATTGGACTTTTTATCGTACATTACGTGTTTTGATGAACTATAAAATAATTATTTTAATTTCAAAAGACACTTTCTTTGTGTGTTATTTCCTCGTGTCATTACCTTTCCTTGATGAACAAGTAGGTACAAAATAATAAAAATGCATTTATTAAATTAAAAAAAAAAATCAAAAACAATTATTCTTCATGATGAATCTCAAAGTAGCTAACTTAAAGGGTGTGGATCTGAAAAGCAATCAACACTTCAAAACAACTTCACATTGAAGATAACATCATGTGCTCAACAGAATGTTGTATTGAATTGCTAGGATATTACAATAATAGTGTTTTAATAGGACATGAGATGTTTAGACAAGACAAGTACGTTGTCATTTATACAAAGTATGTTTGGGCAACGACCCGTGCAACCCGAGTGTTGTTTCACTCGGATTAGGCGGTTACGATCACATTGGCTGACTGTGTTTTGCCAATCTGACTTCCTCGTCAGCTGATTGCATCATGCGCGACTTGACTTCCTTGCTTTGCCGATCCAACCTCACCGACTCAAGTCAACCCCACCTTGGTCAGACCCTGAGGTCAGTTGTCAGGCTCCCTTGTCTTGAGGCAAGTCTTATTTTCACTCGGGCTATGTACGTTCCATAGTCTTGATCTAGGTCTAACTATCCAACAATACATGTGTGAATATATTTTGCAAATAAATTATTTATTAAAGTTGATTAATTTATTAGATAATATATTTTCTAATTCGTTTATGAATTAATGTAGTGTTGTTTGACAAATTGATGAATATTATTTTCAATATATACTTAAATGGATGAATTGCCAATTGAATGTTGCTACATTATTTAAATGCTGAATTATTTTTTTGAGCAATGTTGCGAAAGTGCAAAAATATGTAGAAAAATATTTCAAAAGAAAATGTAATTTTAAGGAATTACCGAGCTAAGGTAATCTTAAATATCTTTATCACATGTAATAGTCCGTAAAAGAGTAATTTGGATTAGGCGTTGGTCTAAACCTTGGGATTTAAGCGAACGACCACAGTGGGAGTCGAACCCACGACCTTCTGATCCGAAGTCAGACGCGCTAATCCACTGCGCTATGCGGTCAGATGTCCAGTGTTAAGCAAAGAAATATATTTATATCTTGAATTAAACATGTAAAAGCGTAATTTGGCTTAGGCGTTGGTGTAAAGCTGAGGGTTTAGGAAACGACCACAGTGGGAGTCGAACCCACGACCTTCTGATCCGAAGTCAGACGCGCTAATCCACTGCGCTATGCGGTCAGATGTTTAGCTCTAAGCAAAGGCATATATTTGTATCTTTACTTATACATGTATGCTCTCTAATACTTTATAATGGGTTGGGCCTAAATAGGTTCACCTTGCATTTTATATTCCGTTGTCAGTAAGAGCAAATATCATTTTCAGTCCCTCAACTATAATATATGTATCACATTTGGTCCTTGACTATTAACATTTTCAAATTAGGTGCATGACTATTCAATTTGTATCACATTTGGTCCTTGACTATTAACATTTTCAAATTAGGTGCATGACTATTCATTTTGTATCATATTTGGTCCTGCCGTTAAATTTTCCGGCCAAACTTCCGGCGAAATCACCGGTGACCGACTAATTTATTTAATTTTTATTTTAAAAATTATTTTAATACTCCGTAACTTTTAAATAAAAAAAAACTTAAAAATAAAAAATAATAATAAAAAAATAGAAAACGTCGGTCACCCCCGATGACTTTGCCGGAAATTTGGCCGGAAAATTTAACGGCAGGACCAAATGTGATACAAAATGAATAGTCATGCACCTAATTTGAAAATGTTAATAGTCAAGAACCAATAGTGATACAAATTGAATAGTCATGGACCTAATTTGAAATTTTTAATAGTCGAGGACCAAAATTGATACATGTATTATAGTTGAGGGACTAAAAATGATATTTTCTCTTGTCAGTAATTATAAGTTATTTGTTTACATGTACATAAACTGTTAACTGTATGTACAAAATGTGTTGATGAAGGTGCAATATAAACCCTAGTCTATGGTATAACAATTGTTGTAATTGAGTCTAAGCCATTAGCATCCTCCGAAAGGATTTTGAAAGGGATAATTTGGAGATTTTTGTTAATTTTTTTTTGAAAAGAGAAATACCATTAAAGGTGTGTTTGGTTGACAGGTTTTGGTATAAAGTATTGGTATCAAAGTGATTGTTAATGTTTATTTGACACGTTTTTAGAATACTATTATGGGTTTAGAATACCATTAATTGAAAAACACGTGCCCTTATTAAATAAGGGTTTCATTTTCTTTCCTCCTTTCTTCCCCAACTATTAATAATCATTCTCATTCCACCCTACTACCAAACATGCAAAATACTTTCACCAGAACCCATTACCCTCACTAAGTATTTGATATCCATATCGATTCTAATTTCCATTACCCTTACTAAGTATTCACTAGGGCTGTTATTTCTTTGAATGAATGTAATGTTTGTTCGATGCTCCGCCCGATATCATTGTGGATAGTTTGAGCTACTGCGTTCACTGAACGCTTAACAAAAGAGAAGATTAAATTAGGAAAACTTCCCGAAAGAGTTTTAATATTGTCAACAAGAATTTCCGAATTCCCGGATGGATAGAGAATTTGGAGATTCTTTTAAAATCATGAAATTGTATATTTTCTGCCTGACCAAAAATGCTTTCTTAAGTATATATTCACACCATAATCCATGTTTTCAAAAAGAACAAGCACACCAAATTATGAAAAATCAGTTCCTTTTCACATAATGTAAGAATTTCATTAGAGCACTATGATAGAAAAGAACAAAAGTTCTGAAGTCCTTAAACTGTTATATGTTCAAGCAAAGCCCAGCAATAACTATAGTTGAAAGGAGAAAGAGTCCTGGAGAGCCATTGATGAAACATACATCATCCTAGCCATCATGATCAACACCCAACCTGAAACAGAAAGCAACAATGGGGTCAATGGCAGTTTGTCAGTTTCCCTTTTCATAATCATAATCTTTGCCTAATGGAAAGTAGATATACTGCACAATTGCAAAAGAGAAACACTCTTTTCACAGCTCAAAAAAGCATGACTGTGATAAAAGAGGAAGGGAAGAAAGACGATACCATTTGGTCAGTTCTCTACCGGAGTCATTCCTTTAAAGTGCACCAAGGAAGGTTTATACACGTACTCAATCTTCTGTCTAGGCGGCGCTGAGAAGACCGTGGAGACTCTATTGGTACTCAAGTTATAAGCAACTCGGTGTTCATAGTTAACGTTTATCCACAACCAGTCCCCATTCGCTTCGAAAGGCATAACGTTGCCATTCATGATTGAATCCAAGGGCAAAACAACCTTTATGTTTTCCCATTCTTGCTTCTTGTAGCTTTCCAACACCCAAATGTTAATCTTCTCTCCCACGACAGATGCGAGGGCTAGCTTCCCTCTCCAGTTTAAAGGCTCGATGTTGTTCCAATCCGGGAACAACCTCTCGGGGATTTGAACTCTTGTGAAGCTCTCGGTTTCCATCTCGAGGCAAACAATTTCGTAGTCTCCCAACACAACAATATAGTAGACTTCAGCAATTGATTTGCGGAAAATCTGCCCTCTCTGGCTCTTAATCTTATGCAAGCTAGGAATATCAAGGGATCTCCACGAAGAATCGGTACCAATAGTTAGAACAGCAACAGCAACAGCACTAGAAGTGGCTCCTTGTTTGTGATGGATATAAACCACCTTATAGTCATTACTGGTTGAGAGGAAAAACATACTAATAAACAGCAGGGGTACGCGTGGATTAGGCAGGTCAAGCTTTAGCTTTGTAGCAGGGTTCCTTATATGGTATTTTGGGAATAACAAGTTATTCCTCTCCAGCACTAATCCATCTCGAACATACAGCCATCTGTATGCTTTCTCATTCCCGCTATTATCAGTTTTTGCAGCGTATTCCACAACAATCCCGAGTCTGCTCATGTGTTTCTCAATGAAGTCGCGCTCTTGGATTGTAGCGCGCCACGACTTGGACACACATTTTGCTCTCAGCAATGCGTCCACGGGCAACCAGCTCAGGATTTCGATGATAATCTCGTTGGGCAGAAACAGATCAGAGTTGAGACCCGAACCTGAACCTGAAGTCTTGTCGTCGCCATCACTTCCAGTGGTATTTTGGGTTGCACATTTATTCTCAAGACTTCTTCGCCTTTCATGCTTGGCGGATTTCATACCGAGACACAAAAACTTTAGCATCACTGAAACACTTTAGGATCATCAGTCCAAGAATTTGAAGTCATAACAAATGGAAAGCAAATAAGAAAACAAGCTATCTAAATTGTACTTTAAATAAAACCTTCAACAACATAATGTTATCACTTTCAAACAAAACATTTCATCCCAGTTTGAATCTAAAGTTCATTAGGATTCACATAATGCTGTATAGGTTTGATTGAGTACCTATAAGATATGAACCCACACATATATATACACTACCATGTGAAGATAAGGCAATATTGTTGTAGGCGCATTTATTATATACACAGGACAAAGTTCCATGTTCACAAGGGAAAATAGTCCTGTTCTAGGAAGCTGATAACAAGTCATATTCTAACACAAACCAGGTAAGGGTTTAGAAGGGACAAAAAGAAAGCAAATAACAAGGAATCATGTAAGCAAGAGTAGAAACATAGGGACAACCCAAGCAAGTTCATAAACTGTTGACTTGGTAACCACAAGATTACAAGGTCGACTCCTAGTAGGAGTGACCTATTAGCCTTCTCGGTTTGAGAAGGCAAGCTATAGGTAACCTAAGCTGGTTTATCTCCTTGTGGTCCTTTAACAAGGCGAGATTTGCCAAAGACCTTGTGGTCCGGTGGCATCAAGCCCTTCTCTTTATACGGGAGGTGGTGGGTTTGAGCCTCAGTGGATTCAATATTGACTCTTGTGCTTCAATAGGTTTTGAAAGTAGTTAGTAGTATTCAAAAACAAGGCGAGATTTATTCAGTGTTCAAAAAAAAGGGCGAGATTTATTCGGTGTACACCCTAGGATATCTGTTAGGGAAAAAGCGGGATTTATCAAGTGTACACCTTCACGTAGTTGTTGCGGGTTTCCCGTCACCCAAAAAATAGTAGAAACATAGAACTGAGTGACTGATGAAACAAATAGTAGAAACATAGAACTGAGTGACTGATGAAACAAATATATATAATTAACTGGATGCAAGAAATTAAATTAGAAAACAAAAACTTTGGGGCTAAAGTTAAATCAGTGCCCAAGAAATCAACATAAAGTTTTTGGGAAATACAGATTACCCTTTCCTGCATAAGAGATTAGGAGATTAATTAATCTGCCTAAGAATTCTTGAAACTTAGACACTGATCCTTATTAGCAGTGAAGTGAAAAGAGTGAAGCAAAGCAAAGCATGATGTGCATTGGGTGGTTGTGATTATTGTAATGTAATTTCATAAGAAATAGACAAAAAGCAATAGAAATGGGTACTAAGTACTAACAATACGCTATTGGCACAATGGAAAGCGGTGCCTTTCGCAACAGCAATAGCAGCAGCTTCTTTAATTCCATGGATAAAACGAGGTTTGTTTACGCGGGATTGACTGACTTTCAACTCCTCTTAGTTTTAGGCCTTCCCCTTTTTAAGTTTTGCCTGGTACGAGTTATATTGAAAATGTAATACTAAGAGTTATACTGAAAATGTAATACTAATTGATAATATTAAAGTGTAATACTAATTGATAAACAACACTTTGTAGTTTTAGGTCTTCCTCTTTTTAAATTTTTCATGCTTAATCTGGTATGAGTTATACTGAAAATGTAATACTAATTGATGATATTAAAGTGTAATACTAATTCATAAACAACTCCTTGTAGTTTAGGTCTTTGTTTTTAATAGAGGAAGAGGACCAAAAAACAAAATATCAATTGCAAAGGAATGTTAGATAGCTTTAAAAAAATTCAGGAATCACATTTTTTTTTTCCAAAACAAATATGAATTGCATATGACATACCCTTGAAATCTTAGATAACTCGAGCCAAATAGTGACATTCCAATGTAATATTCTCTTGATAATATGAACCAAACGCCTTTCAAATTTTGTGTGAGTAAGAATTGTAATTGTCATTATAATGCCCAACACTTCATATCGTTTCAATACTATCAAGTAAGAATTAAAGTGAAAATGTTTTTTTCGTCTCTTCTATTATTACTCTGAGTAATGATGTGTAAGTTTCAATTCGTATATGATATTGTACCAATTGTGACTAAATAGCTTTTAAAGCAATTGACTTTTTGGGCTACAATATATGGATAAAGTATAATGAACATATACTACCTTGTAATAGAGTTGATAGTATTAACAAATAATAAATTAATTATATATGTATCCGAGTATCACTTGGGAATTAAAATAATTTCACCAAACCTATCATTCGGGCTGGTATTAGACTATTATTGAATCATTGTGAATATATATGTGTGTGTATAATTTATCTTACCCAATCTTATTGTAAAATGCAATTTTGTATTTTGAATATTTATTACATTTCTATTCTTTAATCTAACAAAATACTATAATATAATTTCTAAAAGTTATTACTTTCACGAACCAAATAATGGGACGAAATTCATATTCTATTAAATACCTTATAGAATAGTATTTATATTATCTCAAAATTTAATATGTGAGTCAAACATGTTTTTAGTCACATACTTTTTAATTTTAAGAAATAATTATTTAATTAATTATTTAAATGACCACAGTGGGAGTCAAACCCACGACCTTCTGATCCAAAGTCAAACGCGCTAATCCACTGCGCTATGTGGTCATACGTTCAAAATTTTTAACTAATTTTTTCTAGAATATTTTTTCGTTGTTTTCAACAAACTAGTAATTGACCCGTACGATGCACGAGACGTACAATATTTTTATTTTATATGTAAATGGAAGGGGGTTACCCAGGCCAGACAGCAGAATTAGCCAAAGTAATAAATCTAAACAAATCTGCCATTGGTTTCAGCAAAAATGTGGGTGAAGAGGATAGAAGGAAATTGAGTGAGATTCTGGGGGTTCAAGGAAGTACCAGTTCTGGAAACTATTTGGGTCTTCCTATGATCGTGGGGAAAAACAAGAAGGAGATCCTAAGCTTTATAAAGAGGAAAATTGTCAACCGTATACAAGGGTGGAATCACAGGTTTCTATCTAGAGCAGGGCGTGAGATATTATTGAAGACTGTTCTTCAAGCACTTCCCACATATGCCATGGGAGTGTTCTTACTGCCAAAGACCCTAACCAAGGAAATTGAAGTTATCATGAACTCTTATTGGTGGAAGGGTGGAGGACGAAACAACGGGGGCATCAATTGGAAATCTTGGAACCACATGTGCAAGCCAAAGAAGTGGGGAGGTATTGGATTTCGCAGCCTCTATGACTTCAATCTGGCCCTCTTATGCAAACAAGCCTGGAACCTTATACAAAAACCTGACTCACTTGCGTCTCAAATCTATAAGGCAAGGTACTATCCGAATGTCTCTTTTCTGGAAGCAAAAGCTGGAGCCAACCCCTCTTATATCTGGAGCTGTTTGCTTGCAACCTAGGACATAATCCGTAAGCAGTCAAGATGGAGGGTTGGGAATGGTAATCAAGTTAGAATTTGGTCCGACAACTGGCTCCCAGACTTATCTAATCCCAAAGTGACTACTTACCCATTTCCATTTATGGAACTCGCAACAGTGGTTGATCTTATTGATCCAACAGAGTGTAACTGGGATGCAGAGGCCATTAAATCTATTTTTAACCAGAGAGATACAGAGCTTATATTGAAAATCCCTATCCCTAGACAACAGGTGCAAGATAAGATTATTTGGGGACCTGAAGTAGATGGGAAATTTTATGTGAAAAGCTGTTACAAAGCGATTCATGGCGTGATGCCGGAAAGTGAGAGCAAGAACTGGAGCAGATTTTGGCAATGCAAAATGCCCCATAAGGTAAAAACTTTCCTTTGGCAAGTATGCACTATGACTCTTCCAACTAAAGACTCTCTGAGAGCTAAGCGGGTTAGTTGTGATGATAAATGCCAACTGTGCTTGAGTGGTAAGGAATCAGTCCTTCATCTGTTTGTAGAGTGCGATTACGCTAAAGCCTGTTGGAGCTATCTACGACTCCAATGTCAGGCAGGATCTTATACCAACTTCCAAGATTGGATGAGCACTATGTCAACCTCCCTCTCCAACACTCAGGCTTGCACTCTGTATATTGTCTGTTGGAAAATTTGGGATTTGCGGAACAGTATTTTATGGAACAACCAATCCCTCAATGCTGCCCGTTTCACAGTCCAAAGTGCTCAAAATTATCTTAATGATTGGTTGGAGGCCAACAAAGCTGGGCAGTTTGGAGATGAATTAGCAGTAGCTGAAGAGCCTAAATGGTCTAAACCTCAATTGGGATTATTGAAGTTGAATGTTGATGCGGCTAATGACAAACCGCACTCGAAAATGGGCTTTGGATGTGTTCTTAGGAATGATCAAGGTCACTTTGTTGCTGCAAGAGGATCACAATGGAGTGGCGCCTATAATTCTAGAGAAGCCGAGGCTGTCGCCATAAGAGAATCACTAAGCTGGGTGAAAAGCCATGACTTTGACAATATTATCATTGAAACAGATTCTTTACAGGTGGTGCAGGGACTCAACTCTACTTTAGGTTATTCTTCCTTTCATGTACTGCTAGCGGAAATTAAAAACTTGATGAGTATGTTTACTCATATTAGTTTATCTTTTACTAAACGATCTGCGAATCAGACGGCTCATATACTTGCTAGGCAGTCTGTTTCTTTGTCTGATTGTTCGGAGTGGTTTGTTAACCCTCCCATCTTCCTTTGTAATGTTCTTTCCTCTGATTTGATCTAATGAAGTTACCTTTCTCAAAAAAAAAAAAAAAAAAAAAAAAAAAAACAGCTATTGCGCCATGTTGGATACCCAACAACGTCATTATCTAACATATTTAGAATGATTCTCGGTGGTTCCGCCAACACATGCATCCCTTTCGAACATCCTTTCGCAAACTTAGCAAGGGCATCGGCCACGAAGTTCTGTTCACGTGCAATAATTGTCTTGATCCGCCAACTTTCAAAGAATATCAGTTCCCGTTTACAGGCTTGAACGATATTGTGCGCAATATTGTCCGGCGCAGATTCACATCCAAAGCTTTCTACAATCTCTGAGGAATCACTTTCAATACTTACATTCCTCAATCCCATGGACGTACAATATAAACATATATATTATATTGTCTAGTATAAGATTACTTGGCCTAAAAAAGTTTATACATAAGTATGATAAATATATAGTTAAGTAGTTTAATAATCTATATAATCTACTATACTAATAAGAGCCAAAGAGAGTTAGGCCTAAAATGGGTAGAAAAAATGGCGGTCAAATTATTTAATCAAATGGATGGTTCAGATGAATTATTTAATCAAATCGATGGTTAAGATAATTCAGATTAATATTATTAATAGAGATTACCTAATTTAACCTTACTTTTATGATTATCCGTTAAGTTTTCTGTTAAATATTTTCTTCCCCGTTAATATTCCGTTAACTTTTTAACTTACCCATTAATTTCTATAAGAAAGGTCTTAGGTTCGAACCTCATCTCAATCAAATTTGACATAATTAAGTTTCTCACTCTATTTTACTCTTATTAAATTAAATAAATTAGTAGCTACAACAAAAAATGATACATATGTATTTCTTTAATTTAGAATTATGTGTCTACAATACCTTTATTTCAAAAAATTATTCATTATCAAAAAATTAAATTAAATAAGAGAAATAATTTCATTAGTTATATTGTCTTTATTTTCTCTCATGCAAAGTTCTTTACATTCAAATTTATCAATTGATATTCATTACATTGTCCATTATCTTATTTTTACAATATCTTGTAATTAAATATCAAAGTTATAGTACAAAATAATGTTATATATTTATTTACCAAGTATTTTATTAATACTATGAAAAAAAAAATTTAAATAATTTGAAACTAATTATATTAACTACTTGGGGATTGGTTGACAAAGAGAGTACTCAAATAATAACCCAACAAATTGAAGCGTAATCACTCTATTTTACTCTTATTGAATTAAATAAATTAGTAGTTACACCAAAAAATGATACATATTTATTTCTTTAATACTATGAAAAAAATAAAAAAGAATAGTTTGAAACCAATCATATTAACTACTTGGGGGATTTGTTAAATGAAAGTACTCAAATAACTTGAGGCAAATATTCAAATAGCATTGTTGTTCTTTTGTGAATTTCTTCCTTTTACAGTAGATGGAAGAAGAAGAATAATGGGGGATGGGAAAAGGGTAACAGGGTTGCATGAGGGCTGGGAGAAAGAAAGAATTTTGGGGGGAAAATGATTTTTTAATTAAAATAATAAAATGACAATTTTACCCTTAAGTTAAATCATTTGTCAGAAAAAAGTCACTGGTGACCGGAATTTTGATCGGAATGATCAAATGTGGTAGGGATTTAAAAGTCGTGGGATTAAATCTGAAAATTTTAAAAGTCAGGGACTAAATGTGGAAATGGTCTAATACTCGTGGGACCAAAAGTTGAAATAACTCAGAATTCTACTTTCAAGAACAACTCTTATAACATTTGCGTATACAACGTCGTAACTAAAAAATTCTTGGGCGCGAATTTTCACTCCACCATTTTGCTTTATTATAGTTAAGATTAAAAACTTCTTTGTAAACTACATTAGTTGTTAAAGTCCAAAACTTTTTTAACTCACAACAAATTAAAATTTTGAAACCCTTTGGATTACTAACTTTTGAAGCAACAACATACAATTGACCGTGAACAAATACTGATTTCTTTAGTAACAACCCCACGTGTGATAACGCTTGACCTTGACTTTCATTAATGATAATTGCATATGACAACATTATCGATAATTGTCTTCTATTAAACTTGAACGACTGGGATTTGGATGAGTCATAGTTATCCGAGGAACCAACACCCTCGTACTTGCATGGTTGCCTGTCATTCTTTTGGCTTCTATAAATTTTATTAAGACTTGAATAAAAAGAATTATAAATTATAAATTATTAAAAACTTCTTAGTAAACGACATTATAGTTGAAATGCAAATCTTATTCAAGTCACTACAAATCAATATGTTGGGATCATACCCATGCGATGTAAAGTCTAAAATTGTACTCAAATGTCACAATTATTTGTTTTTTTTTTATTAAACAATACTAATTTATTTGTTCATTTTAAGCCTCAAAATATCTTATTAAGAAGCCCTTCATTTTCCTTAGTTCAATCCATCTTACCAAAACACTAATCTGACCACCAAACCATAATTATATTCATAAATATAACTAAATACAATTAATATTACAAATTTTAACTTTATTTGGGATATTTTTTTTGCAGTTAATAATAATATAGTTTGGGAAGAGTTTATGTTTAAGGCTTTTTTAAAGGAAAATAACGTTAAACGACCACAGTGGGAGTCGAACCCACGACCTTTTGATCCGAAGTCAAACGCGCTAATCCACTGCGCTATGCGGTCATATGTTCACAATCCTAAACTAAAGGTTTTTAGAATGTTCATCGTTTGTTTCAACAAATGCTTTGTTGCATTACTACGTTATTCTATTCCACCATGGATAATATTTTGTTCCCTAAACCAAAAAATCAGTACTAAAAAATTTTGGATTCTACCAAACAAGATCATTAACAATATGTGACCACGCATTAACTTGATGAAAATTATATTAGGGTGTGCTAGTTTATGAGTTTACACACTAAAAATGAGAATCAAAATCATATTTCGTGTTTAGTTGATAACTTTTTAAAACATAATTATGCGATTTGATTATCATTCCAATTAAAAATTTTATTGTCTAATTAAAAATCGGTATCATTCCATCTAGCTTATTAGTAATATGGTTTTGTAAGTTTTGGATTAGTTTTTTTAGATTTTTGTTTTTATTTTTTATTTTTGTTCATATTAGTGCTTTGGATGTCAATATATTAGGATTAATTGCTTTGATTTTTTTTTTTGTTTTTGAATTTTTAAAATATTTATTCCCATTATAGGTCATAACTAATAGGACTCTAGTAGTTCAATATGTTTAGACTTCTATTTCATTCTATATTCCCTCTGTATTTAGTGTACACTTGTATTCCTATTGTAATCAATCAATACACGTACATTCATCTGGTATCATTCGCCTTGTTCGATCCTGATCATGGCTAACACCACGCAATCTGAGGCTTCTTCTGAACGCACACTTTCCGTTGCCGCTTCTCTTCCCGGACCGGCGACTACTCCGTCGTCTCTTTCCTCGGCACACCACTTCGTGTCGATCAAGCTCTCCTCCAAGAACTTTCTCTACTGGCGTGCTCAAATGCTGCCTTTTCTTCGCAGCCAAGGGCTGCTGAAATATGTTGATGGTTCTTATCCATGCCCGACGCCTCCACCGCCACCTACGCTGCCGACCACCTCTGCTGCTGCGCCGGTGCTCGCTGCTGTTGTTGATGATCCGGCAGTGGCGGCCTGGGTTCAACAAGACCAGGCCATCTTGTCCATGTTGGTGGCTTCATTGTCGGAGGAGGTCCTCTATCTCGCACTTGGACAATCCACCTCGTGTATGCTGTGGAAGGAGATCGAGAGCGCATTCGGGTCTGCGACTCGCGCTCGTTCTCTTGGTCTTCTTGCTCAGCTGCAGGGGTTGCGTCAAGGGATAGCACGCCTGCGGAATACCTGGGTCGTGCGACTCTAGTAGTTCAATATGTTTAGACTTCTATTTCATTCTATATTCCCTCTGTATTTAGTGTACACTTGTATTCCTATTGTAATCAATCAATACACGTACATTCATCATAACTCATAATTCATAAATAATCAAACATCAATATTGGTAATCAGTCCAATTTCACCCTACTATCAAACATGTAAAATAGTGAAAATAATTTAACCAATTCCCATTACCAATACCTGATATTTGATTCACATTTCAATTCCGATTCGCATGTACGAACCAAACACACCCTTAATTTGAGAAATGCTCCTAATGTTTTTTTTTTTTAAAAACCAAAAACAACTAGGATTATATTAAGATAGCAAATGAAACAAGGACGGTGGTGGAACATTGCTCCCCACCGAATGAGAAGTGTTAGCTCCGACGGCCTTGGCTAACTCATGAGCCACATGGTTAGCGTTTCTACTAATAAATTGAACTAAACAACCTGGAAGAGAACTAATGTTTTAAACTACAATATTTTAGTTAATAAGATTTTAAAGTATTTTATTTTAAAGGAAAAGGAAATAATTTTTGTGTATCCTACCAAAAATGAAAATGTAGAGAATTCAGTTATATCAAATTCTTTAAAAAAAAAAATAAAAAAAAGAAGACTAGTTTCTTTCAATAAAAAAATAATACTACGTAATATTTTGTTGTACCCTCATAAATTTGTAACTAAAATCCAACGTTATTAGGTTTTTTTTTTTTTTTTTTTTAAGCAAAGACTCAATATAGATTATTATAAAAGAGTAGAAATAGAGTAAGGAGGGATAAAGTCCCAATAAATAGTGCTAGTAAGAGTGAAGGCCACAGAGGCAAGAGCATGAGCAATAATATTTGCCGATCTAGGAGCTAAACTAATTAGACATTGATTAAAAGAAGACATAGAAACCCTGCAAGCATCAATGACCAAACCACCATATGAGAAGATAGTAGGTTGTGTCGGTGAAAGACCAATTCGGAGCTGAGAACAATCAGTGAGCTAAGTAACTAAACAGACAACACACCCCGGTCTTTGAGCCAAGACAAAACCTCATTGCAAACCACAGATTCAGCCATGAGTGGTGAGAAGCAATCGGGTAGAAGTCCACCGTAAACCGCCAAAAATCCTCTTGTCTGGTGGAAGCAAGGTTGCACCAAACGCGGACTTCATCAAAGAGGGGTGGTAGACAACGTCGAAGAAGCACTTGGGTAGCTGCATAGTTGGCTGGGTAGGATGGCACCGGCGGGAGATGCGACACTAGTAGGAGCAGCAGACAGAAAGCGGTGATAAACCTTTCTCCATGCATGCAACGTAGAAACCACTGCACGCCGACAACACCCTTCTCGGCAAAGGCAAATTAAACAACCATCCCACACCGCGGAGTTCAATGCACGGATTGCACGCCACACGGGGTACAATACTCCCACACCGCGGAGTTCAATGCGTTGTTCTAACACTTAAGGTGCGTCTTTGTATCACTTAAGCAGTGTCATTGTTATAAACTGAAGGTGCGCGATGTTAATACTTAAGTGTGCCATTTAACCATTTTAACACTTACAGTTCTATCACTTAAGGTGTGCCGTTTTTAGCTTATGCATCTTTCTTCCACACACACTTTTTTTTTTATTATATAAATTTCATTGATTTGAGCCGTTGATCTAGATTTGATCGACGGCTCAAATCTAACTCTATATATATATATATATATATATATATATATATATATATATATATATATATATATATAGCCTAGCCTGTGGGTCGCGGGACCGGCCAGTTAGACTTGTTCTTTTGCGGGCCAAATTTTTTGTAGCACTAACCTACTCCACTGCGGGTTCCGGCCCACTTTGACAGCCCTAACAACCCGTGGTTGCATTCCCATCTTACTGCCAAGAGCTTTTTCTCTGCATGAAAAATGACTTCCCAAAAAAGGGAAGTTATTTTCCAAAAAAAATGACTTTATTTTTTTTTTTACCGGAAATTAATTTATATTAACTTTAATATTTTATTCCTTAGCTTGTCAAACACGGAAAACCCAAAAAGTAATTTTCAAAAATTATTTTTCGAATTTCCACCCTTCATATATCACGTATGTCAAATTTTACGTATATAAAATTTCTATGGTACCAATATAATCGGCATTGGTATTATATATGTTAAACCTAATACAAACATTAGTGTAGGAGGCTGTAATACCTAATACAACTAGCTACACTTGCACAATTATACTAAATGTAACACACCACACCAATGTCATTTGTCACTACTGTAGAAAAAGTTTCATATATATGACAATGTATTTATACTTTTTAAACGTATATTCAAGTTGGATGCACTATAATATAACAATGAATCCACCATGACGTTCTTTGTCTAGTATGTCGTATTAATTATAAAAATGTCACTACAATTTTTCATTTCTCTCTCTCATTTCATCAGAGGATAGCTAGGATCTTGGGGATAACAGCAGCCCTACAAGATCACAAGTTCGAATCCTTTTCTCCTTGGTTTGAGCCGGTCAGGCTGATTTGCTTCATTGTAGTCCTTTATCGGCTAAGGTCACAAGATGAAGTTTATTCCACTCGAAAGGGTTGTAGGTTTCTCTCATCATCATCAAAAAAAAAAAAAAAAAAAAAAAACTACGATCTTATAATTTTTTTTTTTGAAAACTACGATCTTATAATTATTAAGCTTTCAAGTTTGTAATAATTATAAAATGAACATTGCTCCTAAAAGTTTTCAATAATTATAAAATTAACCTCGTATTTTTTTTAAACTAAATCTCAACCATTGATGAACTATGATGGATGGATGAGATCAATCCTTACTTTTTACACGAGGACTATGTTCTCATTTGATCCTACTAATATAATAATAATAATAATAATAATAATAATAATAATAATAATAATAATAATAATAATAATAATAATAATTGGACTCCAAAAAATTTGGGCTAAATATTAAGTGGCCCAAAAGTAATAGGATTTATTCTCTTGCAGAAGACGATAAAGTAAGAAGTCTATATGGTGGGCCCACTTTTTGGTATTATAAAATTGACATCCTGCATGTGACTTTGGAAATAAATATAATTAGTATTAAATATTTAGTTAATAAATAATTTAATAAATTAATATTGCAAGTGGGTATGAAAGAATATAGTATCGACAAAGGCGGCTACATATCCCAATCAACAAGTTCACTCAGTCATATTATGTAATTCGACGAGGAAAAAAGTTAATTCCACTTTTAGTATTCAACTATTAAGTATTGTGATATTTAATTATTTTTAAATATTTTTTTTTAAATACTTATGATTCTTTACAAGATTGTATCTATTTTATATTTTTTAATCTTTTTTAATTCAAAAAATTAATATCCCACTAACGGAGTTCGATCGTGTGACCACTCATTTTTAATATTGTTTCATTATATTACGGAGTATTAATTTTTATTTATTTACAACAATTAATTTTCAATTTAAATTTTTTCATTTCACAATTTAATCAAGAGGAATAATATATAATTTTATATTCAAAGCTCTTGTCCCAAGTCTCAACATGTAAATTCTCACTCTTGTAAACTATTTTAAGTGAATGATAAAATAATATTTTATTTATATTTATTAAATAATGGAATGACAAAAATTTAGAATATAAACTAATTGTGACAACCAAATAAAAGTCAATGATGTAATGTGATTAAATTAAAAAAGTAAGACTAAATGTTACAATACCACAAAAGTCGATAACTGAAAGTGGAATTTACTTAACAAAAAAAAAAAAAAAAACTCTTCCCCACTCAAAATAAATAATAATATTTGATAATTAGATTTAATTCAAATTACTTATAATTTAATTTTTAGAAATAAATTTATATATTTAAAAGTTTTTTTTGAGTACAACTGACTCTATTACATTGTAGTATCTGTTCATCTATACTTTTCTCAACCTATTGAAGCACAAAGAGTCAATTTCGAGATCTCCTCGACTGAGACTCGAACTCATGACCTCCCATCTGAGGGTGGCCACTACATGCCGCTTGAGCACAAGGTGCTTGGCATATATTTAAAAGTTTTGTTAAACACAACTATTTGAATTTGTGAATTATTTTTTAAAAAAGGAAAATATTATACTGTCTGTACTCTGTACCCAACTACCCACAATGCTTCTTTATAAAAATGAAAAAGTTAAAGAGTAATTCGGTCATAACAATTTAGTTAGTTATGAAAAGAAAAAAAAAAGATATATTTGACAAAAATGCCCTGTCTATTTTTTTTTTTTTTGTTTTTGTTTTAAAAATAAAAAGACATGACCTGGTCTAGTGGCACGAAATGACAAACAGAAGTAATTCTTCATTTTTTAAGATAAAAAAACAAACAAAAAAAGAAAAAGAAAAAATGTCATTTTTTTAAGTGTTTGAAAAAACAGCCAGAACTGTTTATCAATACAGTCATTATTTAATAGACTATTTAAATGGATTATGATTAAAGTAATTGGAGTAGCTCATCTTTTTATTGTAAAACTTTTCAACTAAAATAGTAAAAGTACAATAAGATCATTGTGATTAAAATTGTTTAATTATTATAATTTATTTATCATTATTTTAACTATTTTAATCTAACCGAGGTATTCCCAATGAGACAATTTCTTGTAAAATGTGGGAACTGGGAAGTCAGAATTGGAAAAAATAAAAAATAAAATTAAACATATAGAAAAATATTATGTGTTCTCTTATTTTCTACTCCTAACTTTTACTCCTATATAAAATTTTGATATAGATACTTGTATTAAAATTCACATGACAAAAGGTAATTTATCAGTATCCATCACATTATAAAGTAAAATTTAGGTATGTAGTAAAATTTCAAAGTCAATATACTAGAACTCATATACATATTATATGCATGATACTCAGCTCCCCAAAAGGCATCATTCTGCAGATATGCCAGAGATCAAAAGACATATTTCTACATGGCTTCGTTTGGGTAAAAGTCGTGCCAGAAATTCATATGAATTTTTAGTAACTTTTCAAAAAGTTGTGTAATACTCCGTATTAATAATGGATTTTTTTAGACCACGATGTGTTCTGAGTAGACCCTAACAGTATAAAATGGTAAGTTATTGCATGGACCATGGTTCACACAGCTGTGTGGACCAAAAATAAAATGTACATTATTTTTGTACTGAAGGTACATTATTTGATAGTATATATAAAATAATGTACCTTCAGTACTTAAATAATGTACTCTAAAATAATGTACTTTATGTAAAAAAAAAATAATGTACTTTTAGTATATTTAAAAATGTACTTTTTATTTATGGTTCACACAGTTGTGTGGACCATGGTCCATGCAATAATAATTGGTAGGAAACACCTTTAAAATCGTACCATACTCAAATTAATTTCTGTTCACACCGGACAGGCCCAACTAAGAAACAAAGTTGTGGCCAGATTGAAACAAAAAAGAATGGCAATTGGCCTTCATACATATTTAATACTCTTACAGCACGTTTGGTTCACGGAATGAATTTTAAGGGAATAGGAATGTTATTCCATAAGGAATGGAATAGGTAAGGAATAGAATATGAATTGTATTTCAGCGTTTGGTTCGCGGAAGGAATAGACTTAGGAATTGTATTCCAGCGTTTGGTTGGTTAACGGAATAGAAATGGAATATATATGTAAAAGACATAAATGCCCTTGTACAAAATTTATTATTATTATTATTATTATTATTATTATTATTATTATTATTATTATTATTATTATTATTCTCATTATTATTCTCATTATTATTATTATTATTATTATTATTATTATTATTATTATTATTATTATTATTATTATTATTATTATTATTATTATTATTATTATTACAACGTAGTACTATTTTTTTTTAGTCTAGCTTGGACCGTGTTTATTAGCAATTTTTCAAGTTGGTTGAGCAAGTTTGTAGGCTGCTTTTTGAACACATGGTCAGGATTAATTTATGGGAAAGCATCAGCATATATTTAGACAGAATGGTTATTTGAAGAGGCTATATAAAGTGATGAAATTGGATTTCATTCTCACGCCTTCCAGTAAAACTACAAGGAGATTATTTTTATATTGGTTATGCTTTCCATGCTAAAATGATGAATTAGGCTATATATAGGTATGTGCAATGGCCGAAGGAGATATGTGCGATGATAGAGAGAAAGTTGCGATGCGATGAATTTTAGAATAGTAAGCCTAAAAAAATAGGTTTAACAAATACACATGTGTGTATGTATGCATAATAATTATAATAATAATAATAATAATAATTATTATTATTATTATTATTATTATTTTGTGTGTTTATATATATATATATATATATATATTTATTTATTTATTTATTTATTTATTTATTTATTTATTGATATGTAAAAATTATAATTAATTAAATATATACATTTATATAATACATTATATTTATTAAATATAAATATTAAATAATG
This sequence comes from Ipomoea trifida, assembly GCA_003576665.1. Classification (NCBI taxonomy): domain Eukaryota; kingdom Viridiplantae; phylum Streptophyta; class Magnoliopsida; order Solanales; family Convolvulaceae; genus Ipomoea; species Ipomoea trifida. The sequence continues at coordinate 20,588,191 of CP025652.1, read as the reverse complement.
TACAAAGGGTATTTTTGGTATTTATCATGTAAAAGCTATTCCCAAGAGCATGGGAATAGCTAATACCATAGCCCCCCAAGGAATGGCTATTCCCTTTGCAAAGGTAATAGCTCATTCCTTGGAATGCCATTCCCATGATTAAATGAACAAAACAAACAATGGAATAGGTCATTCCAAGGAATGCTATTCCATTCCTAACCAATTCCATGAACCAAACATGCCATTATGGAGTCCTTCATTTACTCTTAATAATGGATTGTATTGGTATTGATGGGGACATGAGACTCCGAGGGTCTATTTTATTGGCGCAACCGCTCAAGCGGGGTGTCCATATATATAATGCCGATTTTTTGATTTGCGTGGCCCTGTGCTGGTAAATAAGTGAGGTCATATCAAAGTATAAATAAACTATGAATTGATGAAAAATTGCAAAGAGAAAAATGCAAAAAAAAAAACTAATTTTGGCCAATATAATCACAAATACACATACTAACTATTAGGTCAGGGCTAGACTAGGGGCCCCCAAAATTTTGGGGCTCTGTGCGGTTACACATCTTGCAGTCTTGCACGCCCTAAAATCCGACACTATATATATATATATATATATATATATATATATATATATATAATACTCCGTATATCTTATGGCTTATGGGCCCCTATAGAGATGGCCCTGGGCAAGTGCCCACCCTGAACCCCTCGGGCCGGCCCTGAGGGTAGGTGAGGGACTGAGGCTAATACTTTAGTCTAAGAATGAATAAACTGTAAGGGGGGGGGGGGGGGGGGAGGGGGAGGGGGGGTTTAAAAATATTCTTAGCATGTTCAAAAAATGTTTGACTTTCATATGTTGTCGATTATGTTATAATTTATGAGCTTACACATATAATAAATGAAATATTAGCAAATTAGTATGAATCAAATGAAGGTAAGCGTAAATTCTTGACATACACTGAATTGTGTTTAGTAAATTATATATAATATATTATCAAAAAAAAATTATATATAATATGGTAGGTGAGAATTATTACTTTGCTTTAAGAATTGTAATTTTTTTTTAAGAAAATAAAATGTAATATAAAAATATGAAAGTTAGTTTTTTGACAATAGTACTCTTTTTTACCTATTCTTATTTTTAAAAAATGTTTGTCTTTATGTGTTGTAGATTACTCGATTATGTTGATATATGTGATTTGTGAGTCAACACATAAGACAAAAAGATAGTAAATTAGTATGAATCGGATCAAGGTAAATGTAAATGTATTGAGATCCATTGAATTGTACGTGTTGAGTAAATGATGGTGGGTAAATGATAGTGGGTGGGAGTTATTACTTTTGTTTAAGAATGAATAAATTGTATTATAAAAAGATGAAAAAAATAGTATGGTCAAAGATGTGATAAAAATACGTAATAAGTGACTTGACAACTTACATAAATAAAAACGTGAATGATTTAATAAATTAAGAGAATTAAGAGGTCATAGTCTCGTAGAGACGTGGATTGTGGGGATCTTAGACTAGTATGGGTATAGAAGAAAACAAATTTTTTTTGTCTAATTTTTTTTAAAATTTTCTCACAATATATATAAGTTTGGAGTCATTGTCAAGGCATTCAAATAGTCAAAAGCAACATTAATTTAGAGTGAGCATTAAATAAATCATATAAAATTCACTTCTAATTCTTATAATTTCTTTTTCATTTTTTCATAACAATCTTTTTGGTACATATAAAACAAACGAGTATTAAAGAGTTAATACCTATAGTGGTTTTTCTCAATTTAGTCTTAAACGATTTTTTATGCGTAATTAAGTCATCGATTTCGATCGTTTTATCAATTGAGTTCTCATCTGTTAGAATAAATTATTAAATTGGATAAAATTACTATAATCGATTACTAAACTGAGTATTAATAAAAGTGAAATTACTAAACTATCTTAATAGAGGATTCATTTGAAAAAAAAGACTATCAAAGACAAGGACCTAATTAAGCACAAAAAAAATCATTTAGAACTAAATCAAGAAAAAACCACTATAATCAATGACTAAATCGGATATTAAATCAGTATTAAATATTTGAACTAAATATCTACTCCATATTCATAAAATCTAAAATCTCTTCTATTACATTTCACACTTACACTACTAAGTTATTTTTAAAAAAATCATGTAATATCGTGTACATAATGGTATTATAAATAGATACATTTTCCTATTTAAAAATTACGCTGATACTTATCTATAAAATTAATAAAAAGAAAATCCTACTTTTACAACTTCTCATCCAAACTAGTACTTTTACAATCTAATAATTATTATGGTAAATAATAGCTCAATAAATATGATAACATTTATCTATATATTTTTATACAAAGTATAACAGTATAATTGCACAAATCCATTATATGCAACACATGTGGAACGCTGCAACGCACATGTAAAAATACTAATTACTATAAATAAAATAAATAAACGACTTTTCCGCAAAATGACATTGCTAACTTTCAAAATTATAATAATCAACAAAATGCCTCCTCGATAGTGTAAACTTTTTCATATAGATATAATTTATATTAAAATAAAACACTATCAACTTATCGAGATATTATATCATTTTATTAAATATATGACATCGTTAATTAGAATAATTCAGTATGAACAAGGATTAATCAGTATGGTACGAATTTAAATGTGCCTCATATACTTAAAACATGCTTAAAACACCTATAATCTAATAAAAAAAATACGATATTGTTACGTATAATAATTAATACATAATAAATTTCTATAAAATGGTTGATTGATATATACATAAAGGAAAAAAAAAAAAAAAAAAACCCAAAAGCAAACAAAAAGTAGGCGGCTGGTTTACCGCAATAGCTTTTTTCCGGTCTTCTTACCACCTTCCTTTATATCAGCACTTCCCGACAAACGAACGTGAGTCACCACTACGCAACAACGCCATCAACTCCTTTTCTCTCCCCCATTTGTTCTTATCATCTTTGTTTTCCCAACCCATAATTCGGAACTACAGAGAGGGTTCTTGGAGATACAACTTCTCTGTTTGTCACTCAGTGCCTCAAAAGCATTGGAGGGGGAAGATCTATCCGTAAGTTCATTCCACTGTGAATTTCTTCGGTTTTTTTGCGATTCTTTTTGGACCTTTCGTTGATTGGGAAGTTGTGAATTGTTTGTTTGGAACATTGAACCGGTGGGTAGAGGCTAGAGAGGGTAAAGATCAAAGGGTGTTGAGTAGATCAAGCCATGGTCTATTAAAAAATTCTTTTTTCTTTTTGGGAATGAAAAATCAAAGAGTTTGCCTACCCAGAAATAAGCTAAATAGATGGAAAGGATGGTGCTTTACGTTTTGAAAGATTTTTTTTTTTGGTTAATTTTGTTGTTTTTTGTTTCTGTGTTTATTGTTCTGAAAGGATTTTGGTTTGGTGTAGTTTTGTATTGATTATCTGTTTAATGGTTTTTGCTTTAGTTGTTTCTGCACTAAGATGATAAATTCACTCTGCCTTTGACCCTTTGTGTATCAGCTTTTTCATTTCTTGTTTTGATAAGTGAGCTTTTGTGTATCAATTATGTCTAGGAGTGGTCGATTGTACAGAGATGAAAATATTCCTGGAAGGATTGTTTCAGTAACTAGAGATCAAGGATTTAGATCAAAGGTGTTGAATAGATCAAGTGATTCTCTATAGAAAATTAGGGGAAAAAAAAAAGGAATTAACCCAATTCAGGATCCAGATGTGTGTTTTATATGATTATCTCTTTAATGGTTATTGTTTTGTTTTGTTTTATTTTGTTTCTGCAGAAAGATAACAGCTTTGGTCTTTGTTTGATCTTCTGTGCATCATCAGAGCTTGGCTAGGGATTTGATTTGATACATAAGTTGTTTGTGTAGATTTTGCTTGGATCTGCTTGATGGGTATGTTTGAGGATATGGCGAATATGGGTTTTTGTGAGAATCTTGATTTCCTCTCTGAGCCCCCGGGATGTACTGAAATGGCACCTGAAGTTGAAGCCAAGGCACCGGGGATTGAGGACGATGACTACAGTGATGATGACATGGATGTGGAGGAGCTGGAGAGGAGGATGTGGAGGGACAGGATGCTGTTGAGGCGGTTGAAGGAGAAGAACAAGACGAAGGATGGAGCTGACAACGCGAAGCAACGCCAGTCCCAGGAGCAAGCGCGGAGGAAGAAGATGTCCCGTGCTCAAGATGGTATACTGAAGTACATGCTGAAGATGATGGAGGTTTGCAATGCTCAGGGCTTTGTTTACGGGATTATTCCCGAGAAGGGGAAGCCCGTGAGCGGAGCTTCTGACAATCTTCGCGCCTGGTGGAAGGAGAAGGTCAGATTTGATCGAAACGGCCCAGCTGCAGTGGCCAAGTACCAGGCAGAAAACAATATCCCGGGGAAGATCGAGGAGTCGAGTGTGGTGGTGTCAACTCCTCACACGCTGCAAGAGCTCCAGGATACGACGTTGGGCTCGCTGTTATCTGCTCTGATGCAACACTGCGATCCTCCTCAGAGAAGGTTTCCTTTGGAAAAGGGTGTTGCTCCTCCTTGGTGGCCTTCGGGTAACGAGGAATGGTGGGACCAGTTGGGAATGCCAAAGGATCAAGGCTCACCGCCCTATAAAAAACCTCACGATTTGAAAAAGGCATGGAAAGTCGGCGTTCTGACTGCAGTGATTAAGCACTTGTCCCCCGACATTGCCAAGATTCGCAAGCTCGTTAGGCAGTCAAAATGCTTGCAGGATAAGATGACAGCCAAGGAGAGTGCTACCTGGATTGCTATCATTAATCAAGAAGAGTCACTCGCTAGGAAGCTGTATCCCGATAGCTATCCACAAGGCCCTTCGGTTATTGGGAATGGTTCACATCTATCCAGTGATGCTAGTGATTATGATGTCGAAGGAGTGTATGATAAGAGTCCCATCGATGTCGAATGCAAACCCCACGACATGAACATCCTTAACATGGGTATGGGAGGGCCTAAAGCTAGAAATTTGGTCCCGCTCTTAGCTCCTATAAAAGGCGAGATCATTGATCTCAGCTCAGATTTCCTCCAGAAGAGGAAACACCCATCGAGCGAGGAGCATGTGGATGTGAAGATATATACATGCGAGTATTCGCAGTGCCCTTATAGCAACTACCAGATGGGCTTCCAGGACAGGACATCAAGGAATAATCACCAGATTAACTGCCAATACCGCTTCGCTTCTGCTCAAAGGCTTGGCATGCAAAACTTCCAAATAAACAATGACGGTCCAGCAGTTTTCTCTGCAGCCCCCGCCCCTAAGCCCGTTGCTCCATCAGTGGCGCCTTCCTCATCTGTAAATGCCCCGAGCTTCGGGCTTCCTGAAGATGGCCAAAGGATGATTTCTGAACTCATGTCATTCTATGACAACAATTTTCAACAAAATGGTAATAACTTCAATTCTGTGAACCTTAATGCTGTAGAAGACCACAACCTGCTTCAACTCGACGATGACTTCTTCAAACCGGGCGCCCCAGTGGGGGGTGGTCCCACATTTCAGGACACAAACATGCCCATGATTCAATCTGAAACCCAATATGGCCAATGCAAGTTCCAATATGAGTCTCCATTCAATGGAAACGCAACCGATCCCGGTGAGTTTAGGTTTGGCTCCCCGTTCAACTTGGCAGCAGCGGTTGATTATCCGATGGATCAGCTGCCAAAGCAGGATGTATCAACTTGGTACCTCTGAATCTGAATGAATCCATGGCACATTTCCAGTTCTTTCCCTCAATGGAAATTCTGGAGGAGAATGAAAGGCTGTACATAAAAAAAGCAAGAATCACCATTCCCCTATTATATCATATAAGTAGACTTATTGGAGCTTTCTGCTACTGTATGAAATATTATGTTTGTTTGCTTGCCTTTTTCTTCTGTTTTCTTTAGCTTTTGAACTGGTAGTATCTATTGTACCCCCTACCCCTACCCCTACCCCTTTCATTTTCATGTTGTGTCCCAAACTTTAGGTAGAGTTTGTGAAATAAAATCTTAGTTTGCTTATATACCAATCTAGATTTGATGGTTTTAGTTAACAGTTGCTGTTTTCTTGTTCATCACTGTCTTTTCTCAAGCACATGCAATGAATGTTGTTTGTTCATCTAAATGGGATATATAGTGATTGAATGGTATCCATTCAATATGGTTATTGTTTGTTACATATCATTTCAGTGCTGTCACCATTAGGAGAAAAGAGGGATGCATACTTTTAGGCTTTTTGATCCTGTTGAATTAGGATATCAGAATCAGAATAGGAATTAAAAATTAAGGAATGAGAATATGTTTTGGTAAAGTAGATTGTCAATTTTGATATTTTGATTTGAAATGAATAACTCTAGAATGGGAATAACTCTTGAAAACCAATTATCTATCTGACCAACTTGACTAGAATTGTCTCGACACAGAAGAATATAGAATATATATATTAATCTTGAAATTACGTTGACTTAGTAATGTTTTTTTTGGATAGGTTTTGTTAGGATGAAATATAGGATAAAATTGTCTCGAAAGGGGTCAAGTGGGTGAAACATGAATCTTGAACTTAAAGTCGTAAATTTTTATTTCTGTAAGCACATTCTCGGTTGAGCTTGTAGCACAAGATTTTCTTAGTGTGGTTTATCTCTCCTATGCGATCTGTGAGTTTAACTAGTAAACGCTCTCACATGTAAAAAGTGAGAACTTATTTGATCTATCCAATTGGGTAGATCAACGGTCGATGCTAAAAAATAAGAGAAAAAGATGAGAGTTAGTTTAATAAATATTGCAAACATAAGTAACAAAATTATTCAAGTGGACATGGTCCTCTTGTAAAAAGTGAAGACTGATTACAACCGGGTTTATCAATGACTGAGAGTTTAGTAAAGAAATACGGGATCAATTTTATAATTATTACAAACTTGAAGGTTTATAATATTATAAAATTAACATTTTTTAATCTTATTTTCCAACAACCTTTAATTGTTGACCTACATGAATTGACAGATTATATCGATACTCACCTTTTTTTTTTTTTTTTTTTAATCTGCAAAACAAACTTCATTAAGGTGAAAAGCCGTACGTTCACCAAGTATCGATACTCACTTTTTACTTGAGATCTTGTTCTCACCGAAACCACTCATATAAATATCAGTGTTACAAAAATCCCGCCAAGCGTATCACCATAATCGGTGGTCTAGGCGGTTGACCGGCTAGGTGGCCGACTAGGCCGCCTATTCACTGCTTAGGTCTCCTAGACACTAACTAGACCCCTAGTCGGCCGATTAACTATTGTTCTTCTTTTTTAAATGAGTTATTTTATTCAAAACGATATCGCTTTGAGCGAAATAACCCTAAACTTTTCAAACTCTAGATATTTCTTAAGTTAATATTTAATATTTTAGTACGGAGTATTAACTATTAAACTATTAAATAATTTATAATTATTAGTCTTAAATTATAGTTTGCATGGATTTGTGTAGTTTAAGGACCCAATTGCATTGTTTTTTAAGTTCAATGGCCTAATTGCATTTTGGTGTGTAGTTCAATGACCTATTTAACCCTTATTCCCAATTTTTTAAATTTCTTTATATTTTTACATTTACAAGTGATGTATTTGATGGAATAATATAATAGCGCCTAACTTAACAACTAAAGTGGCATATTTCGATGTTATTTACTCCGTATTATTTTAATTACCATGATATATGCTATGTTTGGCAAATACTTAATTTCATTTTTGATCTTAGATTTATTGGTTACAGTTCATGAATAAAGATCAGTGAGACGATCTCACACAAGTGTTACCCATTGCTATTATTATTCATAAAACTTATTCTTATATAAAAATAGTAGAATAACATTGTACTTTGCAACCTTGCATACAAAAATTGTACTTTTTTAAATTACTTTTTTTTTTAATTACTAGAATAACATTTATAACAGTTCCTATTAATCAATTATCTCTTTATATTTATCACTATCCTAAATACCCTTTCACATGCTAAAACTAGTATGCCGAATTGACTAAATCTATAAATATTAAAATGACAACCTACATTAATTGTTCATAATAAAAACGAGTTTATTTAAATAGATAGTTGCCAATGTTCTTGTGGTCTAGTAACACCCGGTTGCACCACCATGTGGAAGAGGGTGGGTTTGAGCCTCAGTGTGGAGGCAATGCTGACTCTTTGTGCTTCAGTAAATTGGGAAAGTAGTTATGAACATATACTACATTGTAACAGAGTCAGTAGTACTAAAAAAAAATTCATTAATGTCTAAAACATGGGTCAATTTATTTTTATAGTCAATCTGATCTATTCATATATCACGCTTAGTATGATTTCTACAAAATATATCATGCTTATTATGAATTTTACAAAGAAATCTAAGATTAATCCCTTAAAAGCAAAATTAGAACACGCAATTGATGAGTCATATACTTCGATATGATTTTCCATACGACTTTTTTATGTTTATTTTTAAATTAAAATAAAATAATGAATAGACAATTGACTATATGTATGTGAATATGATGATGTGAATATGTATCAATCTCCCTTTGAATTCCAAGTATTCCATTCGTGTGTCATGTCAACTTCAACTTCACGCAAAAAAACACAGACTACGTGTTTTCATGATTTAACCCGGCGGCTATTAGTCAAATAAACTTGATTTTAGGGAAATTCCAAATTTTCCAATGTGAAATATTGAGAGTGTCACTTCATTAATTAATTTTACGCGTGTATATTGCATATAATGGAAAGGGAGGTTGGAAGAAGACATTAATTGACCAATATATGAAGATTAGTCTATGAAAATAAATTGACAGCAAAAGTTACCTCAAAGTTAATTCATGTGCTCACTAGACACCTCCTTAATTATTGATAAGTACTCCGCTTTTTTATTTGTTTTACCTAATTAATTGTTGATAAGTGTTGTGCATTGGCTGGGTGGCCAAGTTCAGCCCCTGTTCGATTCGAAACGTAGCGATGTGGCTTATTATGGAAGGATGTGATTAAATATTTAATATCAATATACTTATTACCAATTGGTTTGGGTTTTAAGTAGCTTATGACAACCAAATGGCCAAAGAACTCTGTGTAGCGCTGAGATTCATCAATTGGTATCAGAGGACCGAGTCAGGCATGCTGTTGAGTTGGGCTTGCAGCAACCGGCATGTGTTGGGTGTGCCAAGTTCAACTCTTGCTCGATTCAACACGTGGTTGCAACAGTCGACAGGTGCTGGGAGAAGGATAGAGGCGTCGACATGGTTGCAACAGCCAACAAGTGTTGGGAGAGGGGGAGGCGTCGGCCGGGTGTGCTGAGTTCAGGCCGGGTGTGCCAAAATTAAAACCGAGCCGTACCGATTTATCAAAATAAGTGTTTGATCATTTTCACTATATATGATTGTGGTTCAGTTCCGGTTCACGGTTCAACAATTATTTTATTTTATTTTTTCGGTTCTGAATTGTAAACAGAACCATCCATACTATTTCGATATGATTGCTACAATGTTTGGTTAGGTTCAAACCGAATCGAGATCATCCATACATATAAATAATAATTTGTTGGAGAAGAAAAATAAAAGAAATAGTTATTTTAAGGACAAAAATGTCAATTTAACATTTCAGGGGAAAAAACTGTCACTTTAATAACACATGGGATAAAAGTGCTATATGCACATAACATAGGAGGAAAAGTGTCATTTTCCCAAACTTATTTATTTATTTATTTTTATAATTTTATTTCTTATTTAAAAATAGTCTAAATTTAACAATTATTTTATTTTATTTTTTCGGTTCTGAATAGTAACCGTAACTGTCCATGAGTAACAATGTCAATTTAACATTACAAGGGAGAAAACTATCACTTTTAAAATAACCGAAGGGAAAAAACTGCCACTTTAATAACACAGGGGGGGAAAGTGCTATATGCACATAACATAGAGGAAAAAAGTGTCATTTTTCGATAAAATATAAAAAAAACTATACACAAGCTATATGGCAAAAAACTACAAGTATACACAAGCGCTATATGGCAAAAAACTACAAGTATACACAAGCTATATGGCAGTAAGGAAAATAATACTTGAAAGCCAGGGCTGAGCTCCAAACTGATACACACTAGAGCTGAGGCAAGTTTATGTATCAGAGAGCCAAACCTTAATAACAACCAATAGATTTGCCATGTTAAAGACAAAAATCTCGTTGCACCATTTTAGTAGAGTGCACATTATGAAGACAGAAGATTGCAGAATTACCAAATCTATTTTGAAGAACTTGATTGCAGAATTACCAATCTATTTTGAAGAACTTGATGTATAGCGCCATAAGATACCTCCGATCAAGTTATTCAGAGCGTGAGCAGCCATTGGTGCAATAATGCTTGATGTTGAAATTGTAGCATAGCCATAGGCAAGCCCCACAAATGTCGCCCTAAAAAGTTATCATAAGCTAATTCATTAGAATACAACTATATTTTTGTGTGGTTGCAGTTCATATTTTTGGCACCACAAGCTTCCTAGGGTGCAAATGTGTTAAGGGCAATGTTGTAAAAATTGCCTCCTAGGCGCCCTAGGCCAAGGGGATTTCACTCCTAGGTGCCTTTTAGTCGGCAGGCCGACTAGGCGACCGACTCGGCTGGGTTGGCGCTTAACACACACGAGTGTTTTTTTAGGGTTTAGGGCGACTACACATTATTATTATTATTTTACTCAGCCGCATAGGCAACCCTAGGCCAAGGGGATTTCACCCCTAGGCGCCTGACTCGGCTAGGTCGGCGCTTAACTCGGCCAAGTGTTTTTTTTTTTTAGGGTTTAGGGCAGCTACACATTATTATTATTATTATTTTACTCAGCCGCCTAGGCAGGGCCTAGGTGCTAGGCGCCCCCGGCTGCCTACCTAGCGCATTCTACAGCCTTGGTTAAGGGCATGGAGGTGGTAAAAATACTTTAAACGGTAAATCTACAAATATGAAGGGAAAAGATGAGAGGAAATGGATCATGAATGTACAATATACATGGAGCATGCATTAAATAGAATGATAATGCATCAGTTTAAGGGGGAATAAACAAACTAATGAAATGCTCCAACTCAATAAATACCAGATTGCAAATGAATATTTTCGGCCGCTGCCCAAGTGCAATATTCCAAAGACTGCAGCAACGGCCAGAGCACTTGGCCAATTGGCACCAAAGAGAGGCAAAAGTGCACCACGGAAAAGAAACTCCTGTTGAATGCAAATACCCATTGAAGCTTGGAATCAGTTTTGAAATTCAATAAAGCACAACTGTAAAAGGTACGAACGAAAGACCATTGTCTGTGCATACCTCACTAACTCCAGGAAGAAACGACACGACAATGTAATCCAAAGGTTCAAGAGAAGTAAGAACCTGAAGCATCATTTGCAAATTCAAAGGGAGGATACTGAAGTTGATTGGAAGCATGTAGGTGGTTAGAAATTATTGTTAGAAGTTTTTATGAGATAGAATTAAGTTCGTTGAGATTTTCACTATATTCTTAAATTTAGTTATCATAATAAGCCTATAAATACATGTTATTTATTGATCAAAACACAACTCCTAGTTTTATATTAATTCTCCTTCTACTGCTCGGGTGGTATCATTAGAGCCACCTGTGGGACCCTATTTAAATTTTAACATAGGTAAAGTCCCATTGCAAATTAGAAATTGTATGCAAGAAAAGCATGAAATGTAGAATAAAGGTTTCTTCTTTTAATTGGAACATCATTTAGGTATTCAGTGGTTCTGCATACACTTAACAAGAACTTTACTGTCAATTATGGAGCTTGATGAAAAGATGAAACCATCCAAAAATATAAAGAAGTCAATAAGGTATCAAGATCATATGCTTTAAGAAAATGATCTCAAACAACAATACCTGTCTATTTGCTGCTTCACTGGATTCAGCAAAATCTGGCCAAGTTTTCAAGAGTAAATATCGGCATGAGGATACTATTATAACCAGCCCAGTAATCAACTCAAGATGCCACATCTGAAAATCCCCTGTATTGGAGTAAACTATCAGTGAAATCTATATAATGCAAGATGAACTCCAATGAAATTCATTAACCAATAGTCGTAATTTGTATATGGAAAAGCAAAGGCAACTACACAGAGATAAAATGAAGATATCTCATGTTGTCAGAATGATATAATAGAAATGATATAATAGAATGTTACATTACAAACTACTTGTGCAAAGGATAAGATGACTCGATCTTACAAGAAATTTCAACAGAGCAGTCTGCAACTGGCAATCCTTCTGTTGATGCAAAATGAGAGGCCTGCAAAGTAGCCAAGAAACTGTAAAATTCAACTTAGGTTCCAGTTAAAATTATTGTAGAAATAGAGATGGTTTCTGGAAGTTACTGCCTTACTAATGAGAAGAAGAGCATTAAAGTAATGGGATGATATCAGATATGAGTTGACTTTTTGGAATTGATATCATAAAAAAAATGTTTTTAATTAAAATGACCAACAATATCAAGAAACGTCATCAAATTAAAGTAAATTACACCATCAGTTTCCTATGTTATATGAAAGAAAGATGGAATACATTAATACACACACATTCACATGCTTAAAAATGCAACACAGAAAAAGAGTACAAGTAGCAGGCGTGTGTTCATATATATTACAGCGGAAAAGGGTCAAATAAGCGCTTAAACTTTGCTCGAAAAGTCAATTATGCCCTTAAACTTTCAAAAGTTGCAATTAAACTCATAAACATGTTATTTTGGAACATCGAAGCCCAAAAACCGGTTACTGACCTGTAATTGCAAGTCACTAAGGTTCCGGCGACCCTCTGACAAGCCTCCGACCAATTTCCGAAGAGATTCCGGGGACAAATACCAGCAACCGATGACCGTCAAACGGTAGCGTTCAGAGAAGGCGACCAGGTCTCCGGCGACTGGAGATGACATACCAACTTGTCCCTGGAATCTCGCTGACAATTAGTAGGAGCCTCGCCGAAGAGTCGCCAAAACCCTAGTGACATGCAATTACAAGTCAACAACTGGGATTTGGGCTTCAATGCTCCAAAATAACATGTTTATTGTTTAGAGGATTATTTTGACACTTTTCCCTAATACAGTATATCCAATTATTAATAAAATGTTGAGAGTAAATTGCACCTGACGAATTAGAAAACCCAAAAGGCATATTAAACCAGAGGTAATAGTGCATGCTTGAAGCACAGAGCTCCTAGATGGGACTGTTTGAGAATTCTCAACCTCCCCTACATCTGAAGTGGGTGTGCCATTTTTGTCTTGCAACTCATCCTCTATGTTACAATCATCCAGCACAAGTTTCTCGGGTAATGTAGTGTTCTCTTTTATTTTTCTGCGTTGTATTCTTGATTTCTTGATTGGACTTGCGAAAGCTCTAATATCAGGTCTACTATATCTCTGGTCTCAACAACAGAGAAAGAAACATACATACAACAAATCACCAGAAATTACAATTAGGTTTGATTTCTTCGGCGAAATACACGCTAAGTGAACTATGAAATTGAGAACTCACACTGTGCAATAAACTGGGGATGAGCCCTGGTGAATAACATGAGGCACAAAATTTGAAACCTGGTTGGAATTTCACCATTTTTGCACTGTTAAAGCTCGAAACAACCTCTGATTGAATTCCATAAAGATGAGCTTTTGTGTGAAATCGTAGAACAATGAATCTTGAAAGCTATTGGAAAAGGAAATCAGAAAGGTAGGAGAACTTACATGAAGCGCTAGAATCAGTGAGGAATGTGAAAGCAGAAGACTTCAACTTCCAGCAAGAATTCATAGTAACCAAATCCATCAATGAGATCAACGATAAAGCAACCAAATAGCTTAATTGGGGAACTATTTCATGGTATCCATCTCAGTTAAGTATCGTTGGATATGGCCTTCAAATTCATTTAACTGCAGAACTTATGTTGGTTCTTAACCACCGCACAAAAGTTAGGCTGCCAATCGGCTGTGGCGGAGATACACTTCATCAGTTCATTATACCAAGAATTAATGACCATTTTGTCCTTCGATTATGCCGTAATTATTAAATTGATTCTCAATTATTAATTTTGATCAATTAAATTTTTAATTATTGATTTCGTAACAGATTTAATCCTTCGTAATTATCAAATTGGTGCTCAATTAGTTTGACGGAAGATCAAATCAGTTACGAACTCAATAATTGAGGATTTAATTTGATAATTATGGCATAGTCGATGAACCAAAACGGTCATTAACTCTTATACCAAGCACCATATTCACATTATACTAGGTTAGTTTGTAGTGAAAATTTCACTTTTTTAAAAAATTGTACATCTTGTTTATAAGTTATTAGGTAATAGTGAGATTCGTCATTATTTGTTAATCATGTTCATTTTTCATCTCAAAACTATAAATAACGTTACAAATTTCATCTATTTTTTAATAAAATATTAGGAACAAAATTCTCAACTTTACTTATAGCTTAGAGACGAGAAATGAGCACGAACTGTTAAAAAAATAAAATTTTCAATGTTAGTTATAATTTAAGAACGAGAAGTAAGCATAACTATTAAGTGGAGACGGATCCTACAATTACCACATAATTTACTAATTTAGAGACAGAAAGTATAATTTTTAAAAAATTCATTTTAAGTCATTGATAGTATACTATTTAAAAATAAATATATAATACATTGCAATGAACATTATAATATAAATCATAGTACTTATTAAATGAATAAGTTTAAAATGACATAAAAGGCATAACATTTCTAATATTAGACCTTTTCCTTTGTTTGGTAAACATTTGTTTTTCCAGTAATGTTCCTGGGGATGACTCATTCCCAGGGGAATAGCTATCACAAATTATATCGTGGACCGCGGTCCACAATGGATTGTGGACCGCGCATCAAAACGACGTCGTTTTGATTAATGAAAACAAACAGATGAAACCACCTCCATTCCGCGCTATTCACTTTCAGTTCATATACACTGCAGTTACATTTCAACACAACTGCAATTACATTTCAACACAACTGCAATTACATTTTGATATAACTACAGTTTCATTCGATAATATAAAAACACAAATGTGAAACTGTTATTCAGTATCAGTTCATATACACTGCAGTTACATTTCAACACAACTACAATTACATTTCAACACAACTACAGTTACATTTCTATATAACTACAGTTTCATTCGATAATAAAAACAAATGTGAAACTGTAATTCGGTATCAGTTCATATACACTGCAGTTACATTTCAACACAACTACAGTTACATTTCGATATAACTACAGTTTCATTCGATAATATAAAAACAAATGTAAGGCACTATCTTTTGAGATGACCTGTAATATCAGTGACCACGGTCCACGGTATAACGACTCAATAGCTATTACTGCCCTTGGTATTAACCTATTGAGCTCTCAGAATAGGTTTTGTTTTGTTTTATTATTATTATTATTATTATTATTATTATTATTATATCTTCTTTTTTACACTTTTTAACCTAAACTTCTACGCTTATCTTTCTCTCTGTCATCGCATCAAATTGGAATTCTTCCTCAATCTAAACGTATTCTTCTAAACCATATATATATATATATATATATATATATATATATATATATATATATATATATATATATATATATATATGTTGCGTCTATTTATATTCCTTCAATCAGCCAAACACCGGAATAAAATTCCTAAAGTCTATTTCTTCACTGAACCAAACAATAAAATATAATTCCTATTATATTTCTTACCTATTTTATTCTCTATGAAATATTATTCATATTTTCTCAAAATTCATTCCATGAACTGTAAATGTTTAAGTGAGTATGATACCATGTCTTGGGATCCACCCCCGCAGTTAATTACAATCCAAAGATAAAAATTCAACAGTCAACATGCTCCTTCAATCTTGATGTATAAGTGCATAACTAAAAAAAACTAACAATCAACATACTTCCTTTAGATAAATGTATTAATCTAAAACTAGTGTTATTAATAAGTGCGGTATGATTATTTAGAACTTTTTAGTCCTAATTCTTTTTCAACTAATTAAAACTATTCATGAATTAGTTAGGTGTGTTTGGTTCGCACACGGGAATTGAAATCAGAATGGAAATCAAATACTTGGTAATGATAATGACTTTTGGTAAAAGTATTTTGCATATTTGGTAGTAGGATGAAATTAGAATGATTATCAATATTGGTATTTGGTTATGTATGACTCTATAATGAGAGTAAATGTTTTAAAAATATAAAATTAAAAATTAAGCAGACAATTGATCATAATATAACGACATCCAAACACAAAATATGAACAAAAAAATGAAAACAAAAATTTAAAAACACTAAAAGATCTAGCCTCTGTGTTCAGCTAAGTTATCATTATTTACATCCTCATATATGCTCTGTCGGACGTTTACTTGTAACAAGTAGATTGTAAATGTTTATTACTGTACTAGTTTGCATTCTTCCAATATTTTGAAATTAATTAATATCACTTTTGATCCCACGACTTTTGAGTTTTATCAATTTTGGTGCACAACTTTAAACTTTTTTAATTTTGGTGTCTAACTTAGTTATTTTTATCAATTTTGGTCCTTCTGGCCAAATTGACGACGAAATGTTGCCGTGTTTTATATTTTTAAGCGTAAAATCATCATCTCAAGGAAGTATCTTCAATATCTAAACAAAATCACTGTAAAATTATATTTATATGTGTTTGATCGATGCAAATAATGGAGAAGACAGACAGAAACTATACATGAAATTTATAGCATCGACAATGGAAAAACCTTTTTTTTTTTTTCCTTAATATGATTTTCTTTTGTTTAGATATTGAAGATCTTTCTTTGGGATAATGATTTTGCCCTTAAAATATAAAATCCGGCAACAATTCGCCGTCAATTTGGCCAGAAGGACCAAAACTGATAAAAATAACAAAGTTAGGCATCAAAATTGAAAAAATTTAAAGTTGTGCACCAAAAGTGATAAGACCTCAAAAGTCGTGGGATCAAAAGTGATATTAATTCTTTTGAAATCGATAATGTTATAAAGATCAAAATGTTTCATTTGGTGAAAAAAATTAATTTAGTCTAATAATAAATACTCCGTAACATTTTTCATTTGAAATAATGCATGTGATGGAAGCTATTATAATATTTCAAACCTTCCAAATGAAGTATTGAATTGTATAGATTTTAAATTTATGAAAACCATTATAAGTTGGAATTTTTACTATGGACGGAGAACCTTGCTGATTTAGACTTACTAGACGATGTAGTATTGTAGTGTAAGAAGTATGAGCCTTTGGTTTTGTTTTGCATGACATGTTTCCTAATGTATGAATTAGTTTCTTCACAATATTTCAATGAAATTTTGATTATAAATTTAGTTTACCTGCTATAGAAAACCAATTAATTGAATTAATATAAATAGTTTTACTGGATTACATTAGTCACATGCTATACAATTTTTTTTTTAATAAGATGTTGGAAGGAATCAAATTATGAAAGCAACCACCAACCACCTTGAGATATTGGATTATACCAAAATGTAAATATTAGTTAAAAAATATTGAATGAAGCCAATTCATTGCTGCTGGTATTGCAGGCGTCGCCCCTGAAGATTAAACCAGCAATCCCGTGTAATAATGAAACACAAGAAATCTTGTCTGATCTCTTAACTAGTGAAGTCGTCCTTTAACTAGTATAAGCTAGGTAGATAATTAGATATAAGCCACATATTATGAAAATAAATTCTAACCACTACTCAAAATCAAGAATATTAACATTTGAGAACCACAATTATTTCCTTGGCTTGCATTTTCTCCAACAATCCCGACCAATGATTGGGAATGCCAGAGGAAAACTCTAGAGTGTAAATGTTCGATACTTAGTGTTAGTGAATGAATCTTGAAATCTTAGACTAGAGATTTAAACTAAAGTTAAACGCATTACACCTTAATTAGATCTTGTGTAAGTTAGGTGCTTGCAATATATACAATCTCTTCAAATAAATAACACATTGATGTTTTGAAAGAAATTAAAGATTTTGACAAATTTTAAATTTAATGATAGGCACAATGGGGCAGTTGAGGTCCCTTGGGTGAGAGCCGAGTATCCAAACCAACTAGACTACAACAGATTCACTAATATTTTCTGAACTACATTACTGTCTTTCCTTATTGAAGTGATTACTAGAATTACAATTCCCGGATTTTGATGGAACGAATCCAATGGGGTGGGTTAGAAGGTTTAACAATTTTTTTTTTTCCTGTTACTTGGAATGCTAGAAGAGCTTAAAATGGAATATGTGGCCTTTTATGTGAAATTAGGAAGAATTGATTCATGGTTTGAGGGTTATGTGCTTTGCTTGACCATCTTGGGAAGAATTTTCTGAGGATGTGTGCAGGAGGTTTAGTCTTGTTAACCTTGAGTGTGTGGAGGAAGATCAGAGTTTAAACTTCTGAGGCAGACTGAGACAGTGGAAAACTATACCAAAAAGTATGAAGAATTAAAGGTCCAAATTTTCTTGACTAAACTAAGCTGTTTGTAGTCACTCAAAATCATCTTGAACTAGAGATGATGTCAAATGAAAGTATCCTCTAGACAAGGTATTGTGAGTCCACCCATTGAATGATCAAACCCGAATTCCTCCTCAGCATGACTAAGCAAGTCTTGGAATGAAGGGTCTTTCAAGCATGACATTGGAATAACAAAGCGCCGCTTCTTTTCACATTCGCCAACATAAACTGAAATGTGCCCCTTTGGAACCTCACTTTCTCTGTTTGTTCTTGAAGAAGATCTTCTGAGGCCTTCCTTAGCACGAGAAGAATGTTTGTCATACTAATTGCCATGCTCAAATGTTTGTCTTGAAATTAGAGGCACTGTTACTTGGAGAAGATATATAAAAGATTTGTGAAGGCAGATAATAAGGTATGTGTGGGGTGAATTGAATACCAACTGAAATGTGTTTATATAGATCCTTAGGGAGGTGGATTATTGAGTGACCAAGAGAAATTTGGATTGGAGGGCAGCCAGCTAGCTAGATAATAGACATTACTAAACAGTTTTGTTTTTCAAAAATCATAAAGAATGAGGTCATCATTCCCCACATGTTTCAATGAAATTGAACAGATGAGGATAGCTTAACCACTTGTGTCAATACATGAAAGCCTTTCAAATGGGGATATGAGGATAGAGAGCAGTAAGTTAATGGTAACCCCATGTGATTCCTCATTTCTATGTCTCTGCTTGAAGCTAATAGGCATAGATAAAGGTCTAAGGATGGCCAGAGCTACGGAGTGGACCATGCCCCAAAACTGAGGATAACACGGGAAAAAATTTTCCGTTGCCGGGAATCGAACCCAGGTCCTAACCAACTAGACTACAACGGATTTACTAATATGTTTTGACCCACTATATTTTGTTCCCTTGTTTCGCGTTTCCTTGACAAAGCCAAATTTTCATACATATACCTACAGTTGCATTTCAAAAATTACTGGAGTAGCATTTAGTACCAGTGAGTGATTGTTCTCAAAAAAAAAAAGAAAAAGAAAAAAAAAATACCCGTGAGTGAATACTACTTGCCTATAAGAGTTAGAGTTTTCTCAATTTAAAAAGTTTTAAGACATTCTTGTGTATAAGATTTGATGCGATTGGCCAAACAACACATCTCAATTAAATAAAATATAGATAAACTTGAAGGATTTGAAAAAGATAAAATTTTTTAACCTTTTTAAATCTTAATTGTATTACTTTCTTAATTTCAATTTCTAACTTAAAAGTGCTTTTTTTTTTTCCTAGAGTTGAGCAATGGAGTTGGGATGGGTGGAGTTGGTTCATTCTTACCTTTAATACATGTATACTTATATATTACATTATATTTCTAGTATTCATTATTTCAAATATTTGATTTTGATATTTGAGACTAATATTATGTTGTATAACTTTATACTTATGAGTTATGTTTCTCAGTCTCTGGCTGGAAGTGACTCAATGGCTTGACAACATGTTAAATGTTGATCTCACTTAGTCAAGAACTCAAATATGATGTACTACACATGTATAAGTAATCAATTTTAATCTTCCAAAAAAAAAAAAAGTAATCAATTTTACCTTTATCTTTGAATGCAGTGAATGTTAATTGGTATATCACTGAACTATTTTACATACTTTTACGTATGTTTCTTAAATTCTTGCCAAAGACCTTGTTGTCTAGTGGCATCCGGTTTACACTTTCACATGGAAGGGAGTGTATTCGAGCCTTAGTGGAGGTGACTGTTGACTCTTAAATATAAACAAGCTAATAGCCACTCAAATTTAGGCAGCACATGGCATTGCCTATATATTGCCTCAATTCTGGTTGTCTTAGTCTTAGCACTTTAAATAGATCACTTTCATATGCATCAAGATCTAATGGTTCTGCAGATCTAGTTCTTTTCCTTTCAATTTCTCTCTATTATCTCCTAAGCTAATACCATGATCAGTTCCAAGAAGCTCATCAACCTGGCAAAAAGGTGGCAGAAATTTGCTGCCATCCGAAGAAAGAGGATTTCATTTCCAAGATTAAATGATGATGCAGATAGCTGCAGTACTTCCTCTAGGGTTAACACTTAACAAGGGTCATTTTGTTGTCCCTCTATCTTATCTGGAGAATGAGATTATTAGGTAACTCTTAAATATGTCTGAAGAAGATCGAATTCGGACTTCTAAGCCGTGAGCCTATTACACTACCATGTGATGCAGCCTTCATGGACTACATCATTTCACTTCTTAGCCGAGGTTTAACTACAGAACTCCTTGAGAATGCCTTGCTCTTCTCAGTTACTTCATATTGGTGTTCATCAGCTTCACAGCACCAAGAAGGGTGGAGAAATCAGGATAAATTGCTAAACTAGTTTACTGATAGATATTAATGTCTGTAATTTTTGTAAATGAGGATATTAGCTTTAGCTCAATACATCAAGTGAACTGTACAGAAATTCACGACGTGACGTCTTATATATTCAATTTTACTTTCACACAAATGGTGTAAATGGCCTCTGTAATGATAATTGGTTCTGCTTCACTATACCTGTCTAGACAATCTGAACAATACTCCTTTATATATGTTCTTAACTATGCATTTTCATATATATATATATATGGCTGAATATGGATGGGATATGATTTCTTCTATGTAACCTCTATAGTACTCTTGTCTCTACTTATTTTCCCTAAAATGGCAGTATGGTTTCAAGAGGCCTAAATATGTTCCTAGAAGAAATACTTGCAACATCAATGACAAATGGCCATATATATTTACAAAAGCAAAAGGGTTTTAGTGCTACTTGTGACACTGGACTTCTCTAGTTATTCCATTTTTTTGTTGCAGAAAATTCATGAAATGTCCATATTTTTCAAGCATATGGAAATGAGGCACAACTGAATTTTAAATTAGACAGACATTTAGAGCAAATTAGGCCTCCATATAACCAGTGATATTTATATTTTGCCACCTGATAATGAGACACAACTGAGGATGGACAGAAATAAATGTTACAAGAAACTTCTTGTGCAAATTTTTTCTCTGATAAAATAATCTGTTTGTATTTTTCTCAAGATTGATCTTTTTCCCAATCTGATCATGAGACAACTAAAAAGGGAAACAAGTAACTGTACAAGAAAACTCTTCTCTACAAAATTTGTCTCCACTAATCTAAGCTGTTTGTAGTCTCTCAAGATCTACTCGAGCTAGAAATGATGTTGAGGAAGATATCCTCTGGACAAGGTATTGTGAGTCCACCCATTAGATGATCAAATCCAAATTCTTCCTCAGCTTGACTTAGCAAGTCTTGGAAAGAAGTGTCCTTCAAGTAAGAAATTGGAATGACAAAACGCTTCTTCTCGCTCTCACCAACATAAACTGCAAAGTGCCCCTTAGGAACCTCACTTTCTCTGTTTGTTCTTGAAGAAGACCTTCTGAGGCCCTGCTTAGCACGTAGAATGCGAGTCATACTAATTGCCATTGTGGGATGTTTCTTCTTTTAAGCCTCAGCAGTAGTGTTAACCAAAGATGCTATAAAAACAATTTTAGAATGCAGGAACCAAGGTATTTTGTAGGAAATATTTGAGTGGGGTGAATACCAACTTCATATGTGATTATATAGATCCTTTGGGAGGTGGATTGAGTGGCTAAGAGAAATTTGGATGGGTGGGCAGCCAGCTAGCAAGATAAGAGATATTACCACACATTTTTGTCATCCAAACAACTTTGTAGATAAAGACTTGCCTTTGAACATCATTCCCCACATGCTTCAATGAAATTGAACAAATAGAGAAAGCTCAACTACTTCTGTCTTTCGAAGAAAACTAGCCAAATGAGAGATGAAGATAGAGATCAGAGAAGAAAGTAAATGGAATTTGGCCATTTGGGAAGCATAACCATGTGGTTCCTCATGTATGTATGGCCACACTCTAGATCACATATATTTCTGGTTGAAGCTAAAAGGCCCCATACAGCATAACCATGTGGTTCCTCATTGTCAATCATGTGGTTTTGCCTCCTCAACAGCTTAAAGACTGTCTTAGCCTCCTCATCACTTTAAATACATCACTTCCATATTATTCATTTCATTCATCAAACACTGCAATTCATTCTAT
The DNA here is from genome assembly GCA_003576665.1 of Ipomoea trifida. NCBI lineage: Eukaryota > Viridiplantae > Streptophyta > Magnoliopsida > Solanales > Convolvulaceae > Ipomoea > Ipomoea trifida. Next base: position 20,565,502 of record CP025652.1, on the reverse strand, counting down.
CCAATTTCCAAGCTTTCTACAAATCTTATTCTCTTCCATTCAATCTTTCTCTCTATTTTATAAGTTAATACCATGATCAGTTCAAAGAGGCTCATTAAGCTGGCCAAAAGATGGCAGAAATTTGCTGCCATCCGAAGAAAGAGGATTTCATTTCCAAGTCTATATGATGATGCAGATAGCTGCAGTACTTCTTCTGCAGTTTACAAGGGTCATTTCACTATCTACACTGCTGATCAGAAGCGGTTTGTTGTCCCTCTATCATATCTCGAGAATGAGATCATTAGGCAACTCTTAAGTATGTCCGAAGAAGAATTTGGACTTCCGAGCGATGGGCCTATTACACTACCATGTGATGCAGTCTTCATGGAATACATCATTTCACTTCTTAGCCGAGGTTTATCTAGAGAACTTGAGAATGCCTTGCTCGTCTCAGTTGCTTCACATCGGTGTTCATCAGCTCCACTACACCAAGGGTGGAGAAATCTTGAATTGCTAGTTTGCTGATATTAATCTCAATAAATTTTGTAAACGGGGATATTAGTTGTAGCTCAATACATGATGTGAAATGTACATAAATCCAATACATCAATACTTGACATCCAATATTGTTCAGTATTCTTCTTAGAAAATTCAAATATATTCATTATGTATACAGTTATACCTGTGACAAGTGCTTATTTGCATATATTTTATTCAAAAACATTAAACTATATAATTGCCTAATTGAATTTGTAACAATAAGATTCTGCCACTTCCATTTCTGGCCTAGCATCATATGTAATTTGAGCCATATGATGAGATAGCAATATGGTCAGTTTGTTATCTCAATTTTGAACAGTTCTGACCATCAGCTGCAATAGTGCCATTAGAGAACTATTGACCTATATACTAATCTTGTTATCTCATTTTCTTTCATTTCTTATGTCCTATTCCTATATAGTAATCTGGCACCTTTGTGTGATGGTTAACATGGAACTTTCACCCTGACCACACTATTTGCGTAAACCTGCAAAGATGAATATCTTGGCCATAGATGACAATCCTCCTGCCAAAAACCATGATTAGTTCCAAGAAACTCATCAATTTGCCAATGAAAATATAATGGAAGATATTTGTTGCTCTCTAAAGGAAGAAGATTTCATTTTTAAGACACAAGGACTGTGCATATGAATAGTTGTGGTAAATCCTCTGCACTAAATTTTACTGGTAGTTTCATTTTATTTTTCAATAATATAGACTACATATAGATGAGCACATCATACCTAAAATATAGACTGTTCTCAAGATTATTCGCTTATTCTGAACTTCCAAAATTTTATTGCTTAACTTAGCTTTTATGTAAAATATGCCTTGAAGAGATACTGTACTGCTAGTTTTACTCAAAGTATATTGAAAGCAACAATTTGGAATAGTATTTGGTGAAAATTGGAGAGGCTTTCTGATATTTTCAAAGTTGCTGCAAAAATGCAAACAAAAATCTATATAAATGAACTGTACAGGAAAATCTTCTATGCAAAATTGTTCCTTGCTAAACTAAGTTGTCTATAGTCTCTCAAGATCTCAAACTAGAGATGACTTCAAGGAAGGTATCTTCCATACAAGGTATTGTGAGTCCACCAGTTGGATGATCAAATCCGAATTCTTCCTCAACTTGACTAAGCAGATCTTGGAATGAAGGGTCCTTCAAATACGAAACTGGAATGACAAAACGCCTCTTTTCACTCTCCCCAACATAAACTGCAAAGTGCCCCTTAGGCACTTCACATTCTCTGTTTGTTCTTGAAGAAGATCTTCTGAGGACTTGCTTAGCACGGAAAATATGCCCCATACCAATTGCCATGCTGAAATATGCTTTTTGGAAAGTAGGATTTCTGAAAATTTTTTCACTATAGACACAATTTTTGAAGGCAGAAACTAGGATTTGTGTGAAGGAAGAACTTGAGTGGGGTGAACATCAACTGAAATGCATTTATATATATAGATCCTTTAGGAGGTGGATTGAGTGGCTATGAGAAATTTGGATCAGAGGCCAGCCAGCTAGAATGATTAGACAACATCTCCACATGGTTTTGTCTTCCAATATGCTTTGGACATCACTCACCATATGCTTCAATAAGTTTGAACAGATGGGGAAAGCTCAACTACCATTGTCATTCCAAGAAAACCTACCAAAATGAGAGATCAATATACACAGCACAAAGTTAATGGTGTTTGCCTAAAAAATATCTTAATCAATTTATTTGAATTGATGTGAAGATTGGGACACATAACCATGTGTTTCCCTATTTGTATGTTTTAAAGGCCCCCCATACAGCTGGGTGGAACATGGTTTTGCCTTACCTGATTTCCTCAAGAAATTGAACCACTTTAAATAGGCTGTTTCTTATCCAATTTTGATCATCAAACACTTCAATTCAGTCTAGCCAATTTCCAAGGTTTCTACAGATCTTCTTCTCTTCCATTCAATCTCCCTCTATTTTCTAAGTTAACATCATGATCAGTTCAAAAAAGCTTATCAAGCTGGCCAAAAAATGGCAGAAATTTGCTGCCATCCGAAGAAAGAGGATTTCATTTCCAAGTCTAAATGATGACACAGATTGCTGCAGTACTTCTTCTGCAGTAAACAAGGGTCACTTTGTTGTCTACACAGCTGATCAAAAGCGGTTTGTCATCCCTTTATCTTATCTCGAGAATGAGATTATTAGGCAACTCTTGAACATGTCAGAAGAAGAATTTGGACTTCCAAGCGATGGGCCTATTACACTGCCATGCGATGCAGCATTCATGAACTACGTCATTTCACTTCTTAGCCGAGGATTATCCAAAGAACTTGAGAATGCATTGCTCATCTCATTCACTTCATCTCGATGTTCAGTAGCTTCGTTGCACCAAGCAGGGTGGAGAAATCTGGAATTGCTAGTTTGCTGATATAAATTTCAGTAATTTTTTTGTAAATAAGGAACTTGTCAGCTGTAGCTTAACACATCATGTGAAATGTACAGATATCCAACAATTGATATATATATATATATATGTTCTGTAGTCTTTCCTTTTATTCATCTTGGGCATTCTTCCTAACTTCTTAGCTTTCTAAATATAATAATTATGATTAAATTGTTGGTTATCTGATCTTGCAAACTAATCATTCAATTAACAAATGTACCTCATCGTTTTGTTTTGTCGCAGCCTGAGGTTGATTCCCATCTTTTGTGTCATGCAAGATGTAATTTTTAACTTCAGCTGTAGATCCTTTACTCCGTTCTTGATGTTGATGGGGTTCTTAGGATTGTCATCACTAGTGGTGACAATGAAGTTTAAGGAACCCTTTTCTCCATTCTTATTATGCACAAAGTTTACATGTAAAGGTTTCCAATTAGTTTCAACATTTTGCAAAGTTGAAGTTTTGTTAGGATCATCTGTGTTGTTTCCAGGAAAACCAGTTGTGCAGATGCTGTGAGAATATTGGAGTATGAATGTGAAGATGTGCTTGAACTTCCAAATAAATCTTATCATGTTTAATATCTTTTCCTTTATCATACTTTTGTAGTAAATCAATCCAAGTTTCAAAGATAAATATCTTGCCCACAAAAGAAAAAATTTATTGACCCGGGAGCTCTCACATCCCTACCAGACTAGATTGTGGAGAGGTAAATCATAGTGACTCAGCAGTCCATTAAATAGAAGGACCAGTATCTGGTGCGTACAAGGAGCCACTCCCATTAAAGGGCGAAACTCCCACACTGAGGCTCTTAGGGCTCGATCCTGCGTTGGTTCCATCGTTGCCCATAACATGCCATCCGAGACTATGCTGATAGTTGTGGTATAGCCTCTGCAATAAGCAATGGACACTTGGATTTCAATCATAGCTTACTGATACGTTTATAGGCAAGCAATACCAGAGACAGAAAATCATAGTTGAAAAAATCGCCAGGCACTCGTCGGGCGCCCGGGGGTGTCTAGCGCTTAGGGCGCCTAGGCGGCCTAGGCACCTGTGTATTTTTTATTTTTTATTTTTTATTTTTTTTATGACTTATAATTATAAACTATTCTATACTTTAATAATTAATACTAAAATATTAAATATTAACCTAAAAAAACATTTAGAGTTTGAACAATTTATGATTATTCCACTCAAAACGATGTTGTTTTGAATGAAATAACTCATTTAAATTAAAAGAGAACAATAGTCAATCAGCCGGCAAGTGGTTTAGTCGGTGCCTAGGCGACCTAGTTGGTGCCTGCGAGGCCTAGTCGACACCTAGGAAGCCTAGGCAGCACCACTGATATGGTGAAACATTACGCGGTCGGCTGGCGCCTAGCACCGCGCCAATTAATCGACGCCTAGGCGAGATTTTTATAATACTGTGAAAAAGAAGGAAGTTCTTGCATGATTAATATACCGAGGAGCTTCGGGAGCTCGAGATTGAGTCACACATATTGTGATAAATCTCTTGCTCTAATTCAAGGTATGAAATGGTCTTGAATTCATTAGTGTATAGCTCTCTTGATACATGATTATTGTTCTCCCTAATCTATGAGAATATGTAGCATCTTATGGTAATAACTCATAGTTTAAATCCTTAGGGTTTTATCTGTGCAATTAATTTGGTTAATTTCTTTAACGTGTTATAGTTAGAGTTCTTAGAGTAAGATAATGATGTTTGCAAATAATATGGTAATTGGATGAAAACTATATAGCTTTGAATAATTGGATAAGCTAATTTATTTATTAAGTTTTTTTTTTTTAAATACATTTAATTCCTATATACAAAACCTACATAAAACATACAAAAAAAAAATCTTTACAATTGTGCTCTATGGTTATCAACCTTTCTCAAAATACTTGTTGTCCTATTACCTATGAATTCATACACAACTGGAAAAAAATAATTCGTAAGATTAAACAAAAATCTAAAAACACTAATCCAAACTTTAAAATAAAATTGCTAATAAAATTAAATGATACCCGTTTTTAATTAGGGAATGAAGTTTTTAATTGAAGGGGTAATCAAATTCTATAGTTGTATTTTAAAAAGTTGTCAACTAAATACTAGCTATGATTTTGATTCTCATTTATGGTATGAAAGCCATGAACCAAAAACTAATATATGCAAGGAAATTTGGCTTTGGGTCAAGGAAACACGAAACAAGGAACACCAAAGGGTTGGTCAAACTGTATCAACACATCCGTTGTAGTCTAGTTGGTTAGGATACTCGGCTCTCACCCGAGAGACCCGGGTTCGATTCCCGGCAACGGAATATATTTTACTGTTATCCTCAGTTTTGGCCACTTGACCTCCTGCCTAAGTTTTTTATTAAGTCTATTCGACATTGAAACCAAACTGCCATTTTAGAGAACCTGAAATGTTGAAGTTCTATGGAGTTTATACAGAATAACAACTTATCTTTTCATCATTAAGGAGAGAATATTAAAACTACAATTACAATATCTCTCCAAGGAAACTCAAGACATATATATTCTGCACACTAAAAGTTAACACAAAATAAAATTCGGAATAAAGAAATAATGTTGAGAAATGAGAACAGTCAACATTTTAGGTATGACTTGCTATCTCATAATATGGTTCAAATTACATCTGGCATAGCAATGCTACTATGCTAGTCCAAAAATGGAAGTGCCAAAATAGTATTGCTACAAATTCAATTATGCAATTATATAGTTTAATGCTTTTTGCTAAGAATTGAATAAAATTAATGCAAATAAGCACTTGTTACAGAAAATATGACAACTAGGTGTATTGCAGCAAACTGAAGATTAAGAAGAATACTATAGCAATGAATATATTTGAATTTTCTAAGAAGAATATCAATTAAGTATTGCTGTATTGGATTGTTTGTACATTTAACATGAAGTATTGAGCTACAACTAATATCCTCATTTACAAAATTTATTGATATTAATATCAACAAACTAGCAATTCTTGATTTCTCAGCCCTTCTTGGTGCAGTGAAGCTGATGAACACCGATATGAAGTAAGTGAGATTAGCAATGCATTCTCAAGTTCTCTGGATAAACCTCGGCTAAGAAGTGAAATGATGTATTCCATGAAGACTGCATCACATGGTAGTGTAATAGGCCCATTGCTTGGAAGTCCAAATTCTTCTTTAGACATACTTAAGAGTTGTCTAATGATCTCATTCTCGAGATATGATAGAGGGACAACAAACCGCTTCTGATCAGCAGTGTAGATAGTGAAATGGCCCTTGTTAACCGCAGAAGAAGTACTGCAGCTATCTGCATCATCATATAGACTTGGAAATGAAATCCGCTTTCTTCGAATGGCAGCAAATTTCTGCCATCTTTTTGCCAACTTGATGAGTTTCTTGGAACTGATCATGGTGCTAGCTTAGGAAATAGAGAGAAATTGAACGGAAGAGAAGAAGATGTGCAGAAAGTTGTAGTGTTTGATGATCAAAATTGGATGAGAAGCAACCTATTTAAAGTGCTTCAATTTGTTGAGGAAATCAGGGAAGGCAAAACCATGTTCCATCCAGCTGTATGGGGGGCCTTTAAGACATACAAATAGGGAAACACATGGTTATGTGTCCCAATCTTCACATCAATTCAAATAAATTGATTAAGCTATTTATAGGCAAATACCATTAACTTAGTGCTGTGTATATTGATCTCTCATTTGGTAGGTTTTCTTGGAATGATAAAGGTAGTTGAGCTTTCCCCATCTGTTCAAACTTATTGAAGCATATGGTGAGTGATGTCCAAAGGTGGTCTTCATCTACAAATTTTTGGAAGACAAAACCATGTGGTGATGTTGTCTAATCGTTCTAGCTGGCTGGTTGGCTGGCCTCTGATCCAAATTTCTCATAGGATAGCCACTCAATCCACCTCCTATAGGATCTATATATATAAATGCATTTGTGTTGATGTTCACCCCACTCAACTTCTTCCTTAGTTTCTGCCTTCACAAATTGTACCTATACTGAAAAAAAGATTCAGAAATCCTACTTTTCAAAAAACACATTTGAACATGGCAATTGGTATGAGGCATATTTTCCGTGCTAAGCAAGGCCTCAAGAGATCTTCTTCAAGAACAAACAGAGAATTTGAAGTGCCTAAGGGGCACTTTGCAGTTTATGTTGGGGAGAATGAAAAGAGGCGTTTTGTCATTCCAGTTTCATACTTGAAGGACCCTTCATTCCAACACTTGCTTAGTCAAGCTGAGGAAGAATTTGGATTTGATCATCCAGCGGGTGGACTCACAATACCTTGTATGGAGGATACCTTCCTTGAAGTCATCTCTAGTTTGAGATATTGAGAGACTACAGACAACTTAATTAGTTTAGTGAGGAAAAATTTTGCATAGAAGACTTTTCCTGTACAGTTCATTTGTATAGCTTTTTGTTTGCTTTTTTGCAGCAACTTTGAAAATATCAGAAATGCTATCCAATTTTCACCAAACCCAAATTGTTGCATTGAATATACTTTGTGTAAAACTAGCAGTAGAATATCTCTTCAAGTCATATTCTCCACTAAAAGTTAAGCAATAACAGTTTGCTAAGTTCAGAATAATCTTGAGAACTGCAGAGGATTTACCATAACTATTCACAGTCCTTGTTTCTTAAAAATGAAATCTTCTTCCATCCCTTAGACAGCAGCAAATATCTTCCATTATATTCATCTTTGCAGATTTACGCAAATATCAGGGTGAAAGTTCCATGTTAACCATCACACAAAGGTGCCTGATTAGTATATAGGACATAAGAAATGAAAGAAAATGAGATAACAAGATTAGTATATAGGTCTGTAATTCTCTAATGGGACTATTGCAGCTGATGGCCAAAACTGTTCAAAATGGAGATAACAAGACCATATTGCTATCTCATCATATGCTTCAAATTACATCTGCCTTCTCGTTATTCTTGGTAGTTGGTGGAGCGATGCTAGGCCAGAAATGGAAGCACCAGAATCTTATTGTTACAAATTCAATTAGGAAATTATATAGTTTAATGCTTTAATTTTGAATAAAATTAATGCAAATAAGCACTTGTCACAGGTATAACTGTATTGCAACAAACTGAAGATTAAGGAGAAAATGAAAGAAATGAATATATTTGAATTTTCTAAGAAGAATACTGAAGATTTTGGATATCAAGTATTTCTGTATTGGATTTATGTACATTTCACATCATGTATTGAGCTACAAAATTTATTGAGATTAATTAATATCAGCAAACTAGCAATTCCTGATTTCTCCACCCTTCTTGGTGTAGTGGAGCTGATGAACACCGATGTGAAGTAACTGAGACGAGCAAGGCACTCTCAAGTTCTCTAGATAAACCTCGGCGAAGAAGTGAAATGATGTATTCCATGAAGACTGCATCACATGGTAGTGTAATAGGCCCATCGCTTGGAAGTCCAAATTCTTCTTCTGACATGTTCAAGAGTTGCCTAATAATCTCATTCTCGAGATAAGATAGAGGGATGACAAACCGCTTCTGATCAGCTGTGTAGACAACAAAGTGACCCTTGCTTACTGCAGAAGAAGTACTGCAGCTGTGTGTGTCATCATTTAGACTTGGAAATGAAATCCTCTTTCTTCGGATGGCAGCAAATTTCTGCCATCTTTTGGCCAGCTTAATGAGCCTCTTTGAACTGATCATGGTATTAACTTAGAAAATAGAGAGAAAGATTGAATGGAAGAGAATAAGATTTGTAGAAACCTTGGAAATTGGCTAGAATGAATTGCAGTGTTTGATGAATGAAATGAATATGGAAGTGATGTATTTAAAGTAATGAGGAGGCTAAGACAGTCTTTAAGCTGTTGAGGAGGCAAAACCACATGATTGACACTGAGGAACCACATGGTTATGCTGTATGGGGCCTTTTAACTTCAACCAGAAATGTATGGGATCTATAGTGTGGCCATACATACATGAGGAACCACATGGTTATGCTTCCCAAATGCCCAAATTCCATCTACTTTCTTCTCTGATCTCTATCTTCATCTCTCATGCATTTGGCTAGTTTTCTTGGAATGACACAAGTAGTTGAGCTTTCTCTATCTGTTCAATTTCATTGAAGCATGTGGGGAATGATGTTCAAAGGCAGGTCTTTATCTACAAAGTTGTATGATCATTTTTGGATGACAAAAATGTATGGCAATGTCTCTTATATTGCTAGCTGGCTGCCCACCCATCCAAATTTCTCTTAGCCACTCAATCCACCTCCCAAACCATCTATATAAACGCATACATAATGTGTTTTTTGCACAGCATCTACACAGACAAATATCTAAAGTCTAAACTAATGGGAACCTTTACATGTCAACTTCGTGCATAATAAGAATGAAGAAAATGGTTCCTTCAACTCCATTGTCACCATTAGTGATGACAATCTTAGAATGCTTGATGAGTTCCCCAATCCCCACTCCCATATTCAAATTTTCTTTTTACATAGCTCACTTTAATGATGAATACATAATATTAATAATACTTGCTTCTGTTTCATCATTGCCTGTCTACAATAGCTGATAAGTAGTCTGAAGAATTGAAATGATTAATATTTTCTCCTTAACATCTAATATATTGCATGTAAATACAGATGATATTAATGAAAAGATAAGTTGTTATTCTGTATAAACTCCATAGAACTTCAACATTTCAGGTTCTCTAAAATGGCAGTTTGGTTTCAATGTCCAATAGACTTAATAAAAAATTTGGGAAGACTGAGGAGGATAACAGTAAAAACAATTCCGTTGCCGGGAATCGAACCCGGGTCTCTCGGGTGAGAGCCGAGTATCCTAACCAACTAGACTACAACGGATGTGTTGACGCAGTCTGACCAACCCTTAGGTGTTCCTTGTTTCGTGTTTCCTTGACCCAAAGCCAAATTTCCTTACCTATCTTAGTATTTAGTTCTTGGTTTCCTACCATGAATGAGAATCAAAATCATAATTAGTGTTTGGTTGACAACTTTTTTTAAATATAATTATAGAATTTATTATCCCTCCAATCAAAAACTTCATTCACTAATTAAAAACGGGTATCATTTAATCTTATTAGTAATTTTATTTTTAAGTTTGGATTAGTACTTTTAGATTTTTGTTTTAATTTTTTGTTGATATTGGTGCTTTGGATGTCATTATATTATGGCTAATTGTCTTGATTTTTTGGTTTTTTATTTTTCAAACTTTTACACTCATTATAGGATCATACATAACCAAACATTAATATTAGTAATCACTCTTATTCCACCATACTACCAAACATATGCAGAATATTTTTCACCAAACTCATTACCATAACAAGTATTTGATTCCTATTTCCATGTGCGAATCAAACACACCCTTACAGTTGCATCTGAATCAGCATTTAGTACCAATAAGTATGTACTAGATACCTTTAGGAGTTTTCTAACTCCAAAATAATGAAGCCGAAAGGCATAATATTTGTCTCAGCCATGACCGCACTCTTAATAATCTCTCTAGATAAGATTCTCTCGTCGACTATCAGATCAGGAGATGAGCCTCAGGGCCACCCCAGCAAGATAAGATCTTTGACGTGCTTGTGAAGTGGAAGGCATTTGGCCAAGCTACAGGAAATAAAAATAACCAAGGAATGATTTTATCACGCCCCATTTTTAAGACATGACCCGGCCGTATCGTTACGTGAAAACCTGTAACAATACAAAGCCTAACCATACATACATCTCGAAACCTTCATAACAACACTTGAATTCATAATAATTCCACAACAAATAACTAGTCCTTCCCAAAACACTTATCAATTCACCACTATTAAATATTTACAATCAATAGTAGTATGTCCAAAATGCATCACAAGCACAAAAAATCAAGCACAATGATTTACCAGAAATATAAATGGGACAAAGCTATTATCCCACACAAGCAAAAATCCATGATAAGCTCCAATATTAGGACTAAGTCTCCTAGTTTCAAAAGTCACCTTCAAGATATATAGGCTTACTTCCTATATATAGGCTCATATATACTCCCTCCGTCCCATTTTATGTGTCGGGTTCGGTTAACGAGGCTTGACTGGAGTGATTTTTAATTCAATTTTTCATAATATTAAATTTAATATTAATACAAAAAGTTTATATATTTAGAAACTACATTAAAAGTACTATTAAACACAAAAAATCAAATTTAAAAATAAGTAAAAAATAATAAAGAAAATAAACAAAGAAGAAAGAGTTGGTTTGACCAGTGAATAGTAAGTATGACAGATAAAATGGGACAGAGGGAGTATATATTACATTCTAATATGTACTTCTTCAGTTCTTCTTAATGAAGAATATGTAATCATTGATGAGCTTAATGAGAAACCTTCCTTCTCTCCATCTCCATTCTCTCTTGCAATGTTCTTGTTTTTGTTCCTTATACTTAATCTCTTCTTGGTGTTGTTGCTTGCAATTCATTTACTTTCATAACACTGCTGAAATATTGACTGTTCTCAAGATTATGCCTTTATTCACAACATGCAAAATTTTCTTATGTATAAACTATAGTGTATACAACATGACTTTAATTTCATTGAAGAAAGGGAAGATCTAGAAATATATCTATCCAATAAATTTGATATATAACTTAGTGTCTTACCTCCATAAGATAAAAGAGATATTTTACTATAAAGTATATTCAGTGCAACAAGTTGGAATAAGAATGATTTCAAACAATAACCCTACAAGGCACAAGAAAAAATGATATTTAAGAAGACATTAAAGGAGAGAATATTTAAAAAAACAAAAGAAAAAGAGCAAGAGATTTAATTAAGATATCAGTAATATCAGTATATCACTGTCAATGTTAGGATTGTCATCCCTAATCGTGACAATGGGGTTTAAGAATCCTTTTCTTGATGTTAATGGGGTTCTTAGGATTGTCATCACTAATGGTGACAATGGAGTCTAAGGAACCCTTTTCTCCATTATATTCTTATTATGCACAAAGTTGACATGTAAAGGTTGCCATCCATTAGTTTCAATTTTTGTTAGGATCATCTATGTTGTTTTCAGGCAAACCAGCTCAGTTGTGCAGACGCTGTGCAGATGCTGTGCAGCCCTGGATCTTGGGTATGGTTTTTAAAATTAGTGAGAAAATTGGGGTATAAATGTAAAGATGTGCTTCAACTTTCAAATAAACTCTTATCCTGCAAACCAACACCCTCAGGTTTAATATATTTTCCTTTATCATACTTTTGCAGTAAATCAATCCAAGCTTCAAAGATGATTATCTTATCCACAATTCCACAAAAGGTGAAATCCAGGGCCCACACTCCAACCGATAAGATTATGGAGGGTTAAATCACGATGATTCAGTGGCCCATTAGAAGGGAGGACCAGGAGCCACCTCCACGAGAGGATGAAACTCTTACACTCTGCGTTCTTGCCTACAATCTGCCATCCAGAGGACTATGCTAATAGTTGTGATATAGCTTCCGCAGTAAGCAAGGGACATTAGGATTTCACTCATTGGCTAAAATATTGACTCTTCTCAAGATTATTACTCCTTTATCTGAACTTGCAAAGTTTTTTTTTATCTTAACTTCAGTGTATACAACATGTCTTGAATTTCCTTGAAGAAAGGGAAGATCTTGAAATATATATCCAATAAATTTTATATATAAAATAGTGTCTTACCTCCACAAGACAAAAGAGATAATTTACTGCTAGTTTTCCTCAAAAGTATATTCAGTGCACAAGTTGGAATAGGAATGTAGGATTTGTATCAAAATTTGACAGACTTTCTGAAATTTTCGCAGATAAAAATGTAACAAATAAACTGTACAAGAATTCTCTTCTATGCAAAATTTTGTATCACTAAACTAAGTTGTGTAGTCTCTCAAGATCTCAAATTAGAGATGATGTCAAGAAAGGTATCCTCCAAGCAAGGTATAGTGAGTCCACCCATTGGATGATCAAATCCGAATTCGTCTTCAGCTTGGCATAGCAAGTCTTGGAAAGAAGGGTCCTTCAAGTATGAAACTGGAATGACAAAACGCTTCTTCTCGCTCTCACCAACATAAACTGCAAAGTGCCCCTTAGGAACCTCACTTTCTCTGTTTGTTCTTGAAGAAGACCTTCTGAGGCCCTGCTTAGCACGAAGAATGCGAGTCATACTAATCGCCATTCTGGAATGCTTCTTCTTAAATCAGAGGCAGTGTTAATCAAAGATGCTATAGAAACAATTTTAGAATGCAGAAACCAAGGTATTTTGTAGGAAATATTTGTGTGGGGTGAATACCAATTCTGTATGTGTTTATATAGATCGTTTGGGAAGTGGATTGAGTGGCTAAGAGATATTTGGATGGGTGGGCAGCCAGCTAGCAAGATAAGAGACATTATTACCATACATTTTTGTCGTTCAAAAATGATCATGAAATTATACATACAACTTTGTAGATAAAGACCTGCCTTTGAACATCATTCCCCACATGTTTCCATGAAATTGAACAGATAGAGAAAGCTCAACTACTTATGTCATTCCAAGAAAACTAGCCAAATGAGATATGAAGATAGAGATCAGAGAAGAAAGTAAATGGAATTTGGCCATTTGGGAAGCATAACCATGTGGTTCCTCATGTATGTATGGCCACACTATAGATCCCATACATTTCTGGTTGAAGTTAAAAGGCCCCATACAGCATAACCATGTGGTTCCTCAGCGTCAATCATGTGGTTTTGCCTCCTCAACAGCTTAAACACTGTCTTAGCCTCCTCAGCACTTTAAATTCATTTTGATCATCAAACACTGCAATTCATAGTCCAGCAAAGATTTAAGCTTTCTACACATCTTATTCTCTTCCATTCAATCTCTCTATATTTTCTAAGTTAATACCATGATCAGCTCCAAGAAGCTCATCAAGCTGGCCAAAAGATGGCAGAAATTTGCTGCCATCCGAAGAAAGAGGATTTCATTTCCAAGTCTATATGATGATGCAGATAGCTGCAGTACTTCTTCTGCAGTTAACAAGGGCCATTTCACTATCTACACTGCTGATCAGAAGCGGTTTGTTGTCCCTCTATCATATCTCGAGAATGAGGTCATTAGGCAACTCTTAAGTATGTCTGAAGAAGAATTTGGACTTCCTAGCGATGGGCCTATTACACTACCATGTGATGCAGTCTTCATGGAATACATCATTTCACTTCTTAGCCGAGGTTTATCCAGAGAACTTGAGAATGCATTGCTAATCTCACTTACTTCATATCGGTGTTCATCAGCTTCACTGCACAGAGAAGGGCTGAGAAATCAAGAATTGCTAGTTTGCTGATATAATAAAATATCAATCATTTTTGTAGACAAGGAACTCAGTTGTAGCTCAACACATCATGTGAAATGTACAGAAATTCAAAGACTTGATATCTAATACATTCAGTCATCTTCTCCAACTGTCATGCATTTAATCTATGTACTTAACATTTTTGCTGTTAGAAGTTGTTGCTTTTCTGTAATGACATATTCGTAAATGACAAAAACCATTCGAAACACACTCCCAATTCTAGCTTCTACATCACTCATGAATCATTAACCCCTCCCTCAATCCAAAGGTAAAATGCACTTTTAGCCTCTTAATTATGATATTTGGTCCATCATTCACACTGTAATACTCTCATACTTCATTAATACACAAGTGCAGAGTGCCTAAATTTGTTCTTGTTTGAGAATACAACACTTTAACAATTGAAGGGGATAATCTTGTTCAAGTTGTTCAAGGTAAGACTCTGATTAATGCTGATTTTAGAGATGAATTTTTGTAGTTGTTTTTACAAGAACTTGAAATTCACATTTAAATCCAAAGTATAAAGGAAAGAACATTAGGATTTCACCCTCCATTTTGGTGAAGCTCTATAAATTGATGAACATTATAGGCATGATGGATTGAGGAAGAAATTAAGCAGACAAGAATCAATAAAGCTTTTCCATGTAGTCATTGATTATCTCTTAACCCTATTAGTTATAGTGGTGATTTTAATTAACCATGTTCAGAGCTACAAAGACATTTAGAGTATGCATCCATATGCTAAGGAGTAGATATAGACATTTAGTGAATAATAGCCCTCTGTATGTATAATCAGTGAAATTTACAGATTCTGAGCTGATCATTGGACAGCTGAAAATTGTGGAAAACTGTACAAGAATATTTCCTAAGCAAAATTTTTCTTGACTAAACTAGGCTGTTTGTAGACTCTCAAGATCTACTTGAACTACAAATGATGTCAAGGAAGGTTTCCTCCGGACAAGGTATTGTAAGTCCGCCCATTGGATGATCAAATCCGAATTCTTCCTCAGCTTGACTAAGTAAGTCTTGGAATGAAGGGGCCGCCAAGTATGATATTGGAATAACAAAGCGCTTCTTTTCGCTCTCGCCAACATAAACTGCAAGGTGCCCCTTTGGAACCTCACTTTCTCTGTTTGTTCTTGAAGAAGACCTTTTGAGGGCTCGCTTAGCATGAACGATGCGTGCCATACTAATTGCCATGTTCAAATATTTCTTTTGAAAATAGAGGTGCTGTGAATCAAAGAGGCTATAGAAACAATTGTGAAGGAAGAAACTAATATTTGTGTGAAAGCAGAACTTGAGTGGGGTGAATACCAACTCAATTGTGATTATATAGACCCTTTGGGAAGTGGGATTGAGTGGCTAAGAGAATTTTGAATGGGAGGGAAGCCACTCAGCCAGCTAGCATGATAAGACACATTACCACATGGTTTTGTCTTAAAAAATCACAATGAATTTCTACCAACCAGTTTGTAGATAAAGACCTGTCTCTGAACATCATTCCCTACATGCTTCATTGAAATTGAACAGATGGGTAAGCTCAATTACTTCTATCATTCCATGAATACCACCAATTGAGAGATGAAGAGAGATAGAATTGTGTTAATGGTATTTGCTTAGAAAGTAGCTAACTCATTGTTTGAATCAATGTGATGATTGGGAAACATAACCATGTGATTCCTTATTTGCATGTCTCTACATATGGCTACACTCCAGATCCCATATATTTCTAATTGAACCTACAAGGCCCCATACGAATCGGTTGAACATGGTTTTGCCTTCTCTGATCTATGCAAGAACTTAATGGTTGTCGTAGCCTCTTTAAGTACTATAAATAAATCACTTTTGTATATGCATTTTTATCATCAGACACTTCAATTCAATCCAGTTAACATCTAAGGTTTCTACTGATCTTGTTCTGTTCTATTATATTTCTCTCTATTTCCTAACTTAATATCAGTAATGAGAAGCTCATCAAGCTGGGAAAGAGATGACATAAATTTGTTGCAATCTGAGGAAAGAGGAGTTCACTTCCAAGACTATATGATGATGCAGATAGCTGTCGTATTTCCTCTGCAGATAACAAGGGCCATTTTGCTATCCACATGGCTGACCAGAAGCTGTTGTTGTCCCTCTATCTTATCTCAACAATGAGATTCATAAACAACTGTAAAGGTTGTCAGAAGAAAATTTTGGACTTCAATTCCAAGCAATGGGCCTATTACACGATCATTTGATGCAGTCCTGGTACGTTACATTTCATTAATCAATTCAATGCTTGCTTAGATAGGCCTCCATGGCTGTCACATATGCTACAAAGATGTTGCATCCCAGATGTTCACTTCCCAAATGAAGAGCTAGTGAAGTTAGTAGCCTTGAGACTTGTAATTTGTTTAATAAGGACATGCATAAAAGAGAGATATCATCTGTGGATATTTTGGGTAAAATTAATGAAGGACAGGAAGTCTGATGAGGCCACTTCTTTGTTGGGAAGTAGTGAAAAATGTGCCTCAAGTTATGTTGTGATTGAAAATATTATCTTGTTCTGCATGATGATTAACTTAGGAAGGTTGTATTCAGTAGGAGATTGGTTCATAATGCACTGTTAAAGGAAATTTGAACATCAGTTATTGAAGAATTGAGTGGACACACTCTATCAAGTATTCAACCTTCCAAAAAAAATTGAGCTTCGAAACTAAAGGCTAAAGGCTAAAGGCTTAGCCTTCTTGAGGTTAGCAGATGAATACTTCACAAATGCATCAGAAGAAGACCATTTGTCATATTTGCAAAGTATTGATGTTCTCCTAACTGAGCACAAAATGGAAGAAGCAATCGATGCTGAAGAGAAAAGTCACCTAGCTAGAGATGAGAAACTTGAGAACGCATTATTGCTACCATGTGATGCAGCCTTCTTGGACTACAGTCATTTCACTCCTTAGCCGAGGTTTATCCAAAGAACTTGAGAACTTAACGTATTGCTAATCTCAGTTACTTCATATCGGTGTTCACCACCTTCACTGCACCAAGAAGTGCTGAGAAATCAAGAATTGCTAGTTTGCTGATGTTAATGTCATATCATTTTTGTAGACACTTCAAGGAACTTAGCTCTAGCTCGATACATCAGAAATCCTAGACATGTATATCTGGATTGTCATGGGAGCGAGATTCATTGCTAAGTAGTCCAATGGCCATGGAAATGACATTAACATCTTTGTTGCATTTTCCTTATCCTTGCTAAGCCTTTGCATCATCCCTAACCTTAAGGCACTCATAGCAACTATGCAAGGGTTGGCTTAGTCCAAACCGTTTTCTTTATTACTTCTATTTTTCATTACCTGTTATTATTTAATTGTTCTTATCACATTGCTCAACCAAATTGTTAGAACTAGTTTCCAACCACTCAACAATTTCTGTGTTTAGTTAACTCTCTACTTGCATTGGCACTGTTTTGGTCCACTCCTTAAAAGACGATATTTGATGTGAGGATATCATCTCATACACCACCACCACTAAAATCAATTCTTCAAATAGCACCGTTGCCAGGGAGTTTTTTTGATTGACATAAATAATTTTAAACTTAGGGAAGATTTGACAAAAGATTTGAAATTCAATTTCTAGTGAAGAAATGGTTCAAACTTAAATAAATATTTACATTTAAAATACATTTACATCCAAATATTTGTGTATCCTCCATTAGCACTGTGACATATACACAAACTAGTCAAAGATGATGCTTCAATTCAGCTACCAGTCTATCTAGCTGATTAATGTTCTTTGCCATTTAGCTTGAGACGAGATTAAATTTAGGAATACCTCATAAAGCTGATGCTGCTATTATAGACTATATCTGTTTTTTTTTGTCCTTCCTCCTACTCTTCCGATTCATCCTCATGGGGCGGTTGGTGCCTCTGTAGATAATCTCCTGGTCACAGTCATAGTCATCATCGGAGACCTTGCTAAATGTTTTGAATGCCATCATCATCTCTTCTAACATTAGTACACTCAGATCCAGAGTCTTGCTATTTTCTGCCAGTACCACTTGTTTAGCAATGACATTAACATAATGATTAAAACAAATAAAAACAAAAGTAATGACTTTTAATTTGTCTAAAAACGAATTTGCTAATATGTTTTTGGCTTATCATAAAGATGGTAGAAAGTAAAACAATTTAAGTGGTAGAAATTTGTAAAGTAATTTGGATTTCTCCTTGCAAAGAAAAATAAAGTTGAGAGATAAATAAATATTTATATTGAAAATATTTTTACCTTAAAATATTTTGGTATCTTCCAATATCTCAAGGTTGTTGTGCTTTGTTAATTTTGTTCATGTATCTGAGTGTGGAAAAAATATTGCAAATAAGATATAACATAACATATAACTAAAGTAACCAACACAATTATTTTAGTTGATTTTATTTTGCTAAATAAACTGAATTTATAATGAAATTCTGTTGTATATCATTGAGATATTGTGAAGGGACAAATATAACAACATTCAAACATACATTAGGAACTTGTCATGCAAAAGACTCATTTGGAAATAATATCAATCATATGAAACCAAAAATGTTATGCCCTATGTTTTATTTTACATATTTGGTGATAGAATCATTAATTTTGATGTGATAGAAACATTGATTTAATATATATATATATATATATATATATACAAAAATGTTTAAAACTTAACTTTTAAAAATTATTTGTGTAAATTTTGCAACACTCAGTTAAATTGTAAAATTAATTTTTAAATTATTATAGAGGAGAGTTTCAATTTTTTTAAAAATTCTTGAAAAGTTAAATATATGAGCATTTAATTTATTCAGTTAATATTTTTGTTATCTCGTAGACTAATCTTGCAATAATGTTGACAATTTCTGGAAACAAATGTGATGATGTTTAATTGTATATAATTGAATGACTGAATTGACAATAGGACTCAAATTTTCATTTTCTTATGAATTATCAGATCAATATAGTCATTATCATTTTGAATAACAATGACAATAATAATGCCTTACAAAAGATAAAGTTGGACAAAAAATTAGAGATATAAGATTTGAGATGGAGAGCAAATTAAACTTGTGTTTAACTTGCTCTCAACAAGAGCACCATTGCTGGATTCAATTAACCCGGAGTGTCCGAAGTAATAAACTCAATAAATAAAGGAAATAATAAATGAATAAGAAACACAAAGATATTTAAAGTGGAAATCAAAACGGTGAAAACCATGAGCCTTTTTGGGCTAAGCTAAGCCGAATTTCACTATGTTTGGTGTGGGTGTTGTACATGTATAGAGGCCGCCATGACCATGGGAAAGAGGGAATAAATATGATAGGTAGAAGAAGGATTATTTAGTAGAACTGATGAGTCTGACTCTTGTACTACATCATATCACTGCACCAAGAAAGGTGGCCGGAGAAATCAAGAATTGCTAATTTGCAGATATTACTGTAGATATTTTTAAATTTTTGTTGAACAACTTTATTTCAAATATGCTTTACATCTTGGAATGCCTACCTCCCCCACCCCTGTATTGCTTCACTATGCACAGTCTTTCTGATGTGCTGAACAGTAATTCTAGGAATTGAAATTATCTGCTCTGCTGATATCATTAATCATTTCTCCTTGAACTACAGTTTGATCTTAAATCATAAAAATGGCTGAATATGAACAGTATATCAATTCTCTCCATTTCAGTTTCTGTAGTAAATTGCAGATTTGTTGTATATTCAATTCAACAAATTGGAATAGGATCTGGTGATCGAAATTGGACAGACTTTATAATATTTTCAAAGTTACTGCAGAAATGCAGACAAAAGTATATACAAGTGATCGAACTGTACAGAAAACTCTTCTATGCAAAATTTTTCTTCACTAAACTATGTTGTGTAGTCTCTCAAGATCTCAAACTAGAGATGATTTCAAGGAAGGTATCCTCCATACAAGGTATTGTGAGTCCACCCGTTGGAAGATCAAATCCGAATTTGTATGATATTGGAATGACAAAGCGTTTCTTTTCGGTCTCTCCAACATAAACTGCAAAATGCCCCTTAGGAACTTCACTTTCTCTGTTTGTTCTTGAGCATGACACATTTGAATTAAGATCTAATATGTCCATGTTAAATTTAAAAGTCATTTACCAAGATATGCAGTCTACACCATAACTCCTACGTGTTCTCCTTGGCGTTCTTCTGATGCAGCATAAATTCTTGCAATTTCTCGGCCTTTTTTCTCATTTCCAATATCATCTCCTCTGTGACATCAATTATTTGTTTTGGGACATAAATCTCCAAATAATCGAGCCACTCTCCTAGAGTCAAAATTTCCAAGTTCACTTCTTCAACATCAGGTTTGCCCATGTTTCCACCGGACACATTGGGTAAACCATGGCGGGCTTCTTCCTCAAAAGTTAGCTGCTCCTCCACTGTATGATTCCCTTCTACTTGCCCATCCTCCTCCATATGCTGAATTGATTCATCTTGACATTTAGCTCGCTCCAAAACACCATTTTCGTCCTTGTTTGCACCAGAGGTATTTAATACACCGTTGTTACCTTCTTCTCTGAGATTCACCAGCTCCTCCACTGCATTATACCCTTCCACTTGCCGTTCCTCCTCCATGCTCCGAATTGCCTCAACTTTACATTGTGCGTGCTCCTTAGATATTGACATTTTTGCTGCTCCCTCCTCTTCTTCCGTGGTAACACTCTCTGCCTGTAAATTGATCTGTTTTTTGCTTCTGGTGACCCTTTTTGGCTTCGTCAGAGGCTGCTCAATTGGAACAAGGTTTCTTAGTTCCCTGTTTCCTCTTCTTCTTCCTCTCCCCCGGGCATTCCTAGTCCTTCTTTGATCACCATTTTCATCTGCATATTGTGCCGCTGTTTCAATGGCACTCGAATTCTCTACTATCTCAATGTCATCAGTTTCAACCTGAGAAGCCCCACCATCGAAATTCTCTGCCTTGCTCGAGCTCCTTGTCATACTAATGCCTGCATTTTCCAATCCAGTACCCTCAGGTTGAAGTTCGGCCTTGACGCTTTCACTGTCCCTCTGAGCCTGAGTCTTAGCCCGAGTACGAGGACGAGGAGGCCTCCCCCTCTTCCCCTTGTTATTGTTCCCCAATTCTTCATCCACTAGCCCTAATTCACCTTTCTCAGCCGCATCGCCGTCGTCGACGGCTGTTGCGGTGTCTGTGGCTGCTTTACTCCTAGGGTTTCGCCTTGGCCTAGAAGATGCGCGGTTGGCATCTTCACTCACTAACCCTAATTCACATTTCACTGCCGCATTTCCGTCGTCGCTTGTTGTGGTGTCTGTGGCCGCTTTCCTCCTAGGGTTTCGCCTTGGCCTAGAAGATGCGCGGTTGTCATCTTCACTCACTAACCCTAATTCGCAATTCTCCGCCGCCGCATCGCTTATTGCGGCGTCAGTTGCCGCTTTCCTACCGGCGTTTCGCCTTGACCTAGTAGGAGCGCGGGCGGCATCATCTCCGATCTGAACCTTGATAGAAGTTAGCTCGCCGATTTTGATGACGTCACAGTCGGAGAGGCAAGCGGGGCAGGACGGATCGAGCTTGCCGTCGTTGAGAAAGGTGCCGTTTGAGGATCCGAGGTCGCGGATGAACCATTTCCCGTCGGAGGAGTTGAATTCGATGGTGAGGTGTTTGGAGGAGATGCCGGAATCTTGAATGGTGAGATTGTTTCCCCGTACAACCCGGCCGACCCGAACGGAAATTCCGGGTTTGAATTCAACGGCTTGGCCGGCTAGCGGCCCCTTCTCCATAGTTAGCTTCAGCATCGGCCCTTCTACTTCCCCGTCGTTTCCAGCTCAGTGTTCCTTGTTCGCCGGACTGATTTGAATTTTCAAATTCCTATGGGTTTGAACAACGGCTCCTCAACTGTTTTCTTGGAAAATTGAATAAGGTATTGACACAATTTGTTTTATTTTATATATCTGGTGATAGAATCATTAATTTTGATGTGATAAAAACATTAATTTTTTTATTAAACGTTTAAAACTTGACTTTTTAAAATTATTTGTGTAAATTTTGCAACATTCTTCTCTAAATACTCACCAAGATACACTCTTTAAATTGCAAAATTAATTTTTTAAGTATTATAGAGAAGAGATTTTCCATTTTTTAATGTCTTGAAAATTTTAGATATATCATATATGAGCATTTAATTTATTCAAAATTAATATTTTTGTTATTCCGTAGACTAATCTTACAAAAATGCTGACAATTTCGGGAAATGAATGTGATGATATTTAATCGTGTATAATTGATTAACAGAATTGACTATCGGGTTCAAATTTTCATTTTCTTATTAATTATTGGGAAACCGGGAAAGTGTCAAATAAGCTCCTAAACATTATGTGAAAAGTAACATGTTAAATTGGACAAAAAACCCAAAAATTGGTAAATGATCTGCACCTTATTCAGGCGAAATTCTGGCTACTGGAGACGATAGAACCGTCGCCGGTCGCCATACCACGGCGGAAGGCGGCCAACTGGTCGAATTCCGCCTGGGAAGGCGGCCATAGTTGTTCGCCTTCCGCCGGCTATAGTTGGTTGCCTCACGCCAACCAAACTAGTTAAGTGATATATATATTTTTTATCATAATAAATGCATTATATAAACTTAATAACACACATCCAATAATTCTTTTAAGTATAACTAGTATTTTCGCATGTGCGTTGCACGGAATGAGTTTGTTATAATATTTTAAAAAATTTAGATCGATATATAATTATAAAAATTATAACATCGAATATTAAATAGCGCAATTGATGAAATTGGTTGGATCAATTATGTTTTCTAATATTTTCCTTACTTAAATTAGAGCAAATAATTGTCCAATTACCTGTGCGATGCACGTATATATATTTTTATTATATATTTAGATAATAAAAATAAAGATGATGGGGAGGCAACTGTTGACTCTTTGGGCTTCAGTAGGTTGAGAAAGTAGTTATGAACAGATACTATATTGTAATTTGTAACAGAGTCAGTAGTACTAAAAAAAAAAGATTAGTGCAAAAGTATTAATCAATTAATTGAATAATATATGACTTATTTGTCTATAATTATCTTTAAAAGATCGATATGTAATTATTCTCAAAAAAAAAAAAAGATCAATATGTAATAAAAAATCTAACAATGTAACCCATGTTTAATTAATTTTTTAAAAATTTAAATAATTTAAAATTTTCAAAAGGAAAGTGTAATTAATTTTTTACTTTTATCTATAGTACATAAGTATAAATTAATATCTTTTTATATTTTCAATCAATTAGTAATATCAGTTTTTCTTTTCCATTTTATCTTTACTATTGTTTGGGCAGGAATTTCACAAAGGATGATTTTATTTTTATTAATAGTAGTATAGATGAGTATTCAAATTATTATTGGTGTAAATAATAATTAATAAATTATTTTTTCTTATAAAATTATGCAAAATTTGTTTCTATTATTTTCTCACAATTATAATGGTTTAATTATTCTCAGAATTTGAAAAATAAAATTTTGTAACCAATTAAACTTTTATTAATTTTTTTACCAATTAATTAATAATATTAGTTTGTGCGGGAAAGTTGAAGGGAGGATTTTATTTTATTAATAGTATTGATTAATACATGAATATAGAAACAATATATATTATTAATTAATAGATATTATTAGTTAATTTCCATTTTACATTTTCTTACCAAATAAGCATTATTAATTATTTGACCAATAAAATATTTAATTAATTGATTACAAAAGTTTGGACGGGGGAATGAAATAAGTGGATTTTACTTTTATATATAGTATAGAAGATAGTATAGATTTATAATTAAAATTTTACATTTAGAAATTAAAAAATTAGCATTTAAATTTTGTATGATTAATGTAGGGCATATGTTTGTATTTAAATAAGTTTCTAAATATTTATGAACACATATTTTGTTAAATTTATAATATCATTTCCTTAATTATATTTCATATTTTATTGATTATAATTTAATGAAGTTGCCAAAAATATAGCCACGGAAGAAATATTATATTTTTCAATGAAGTTAATTATATTAATTATAATTATAAAATATTGTGACAATTACCATAATAATTTCATTAACTATATCAATTATAATATTTTTTCTCTTCTAATATTAAAATATATTTCCTTAAATTAGCATAATAATTAATGAAACTACCACAATTTTGAAATATATTACCATAAAATTACCATAATAATTACACAAAAAAATTGAAAATTACCAGAATAATTACCATTAATAAATATTAAGAAATTAAATTAAAAAAATAATTATATATTAAAGTAAGTATAATTTATTTTGTGTCAATAATATTACACTGAAAAAGGTGAAGAGAATTACAATAAATAATTATTAGGCAATAATATTAATAATTAATTATTAAGGCATGCATGATTTATTTTGTACTAATAATATATAATATATAGGATATAATATTATTAAATCGAAATTATTAAAAATAATATGTCTACAGTACAAAATAAATTATACATGCCTTAATAATTAATTATATTAATATAATTGCCTAATATAAATTTACAATTATAGCTTTGTATAAGAAAAACATAGAAACTTGAATGGCATATACAAACATCGAAGTCAACATACTGACTATGAGTTAAATAAAACCTTACAAAATTATCAAAATCATCGTCATCATCATCCTCGATCGCATACGCTCTTCCATAAACTAAACCATTAGGGTTTTGTTACCGAGCCTCTTCCTCCTCATTTGCCTTTTGTTGAAACAGAGCCTCCTTTAAGTATCTTTGAACTCATACCAAACGATATAAACTGCAAAAAAATATTGAAATACAGGGGAATATAGTTAGAAAAGGTAGAAAATTCATACAGAAAGAACGCAAAGAGATGAGTCTAAGCGCTCTGCATTGTTTTCTATTATTAGTGGTGAGATTTGGAAGCTTTTGATCATTTGATTGATGAGGCAACGAAAATAGAATCCATTTCAACAAAACGGCTCTGGTTCGTCAACCAACTGATGCAAAAAAAAATGATGGGGAAGATACAGGTCGGATATAGAGAATCCTTACTGATGTGGAGAAAGAAATGATGGGGGAGGTTAGGGATAAATGAGTTGTATTTATATGTGGAAAAGACTAATTCAAAAGGAAAGTATAATAATTTCCTTATAGATATCTAAATATTAACTATATACATAAATATATATACATCTGGTTTTCCTAATTATATAATTATAATAATTCTTAATTGCCTAACGTACATATATAATTATATATTTATTGATTTGCAGTTATATAGATATATAGGGTATGGTTTCTTCTTCTTCTTATTATATACACATATTTAATTGACTTAATTTTTTTATTAATTATATTATTACTAAAACCCAAATAATATGTAATAAGTTTAGTCGTTAAACACTCTGTAATAAAATAAATAAAATGATGCATGAGTGTAGAATCAATATGTAATCAGATAAATAAAAACTAATGTAACACTGTAGTTGCTAGACTGCTATCACATCAGTTTGTAATCAAATACGGAGTAATATAAACAACTAAAAATAATGTTTGAGTGCCAGTGCTAAGAAATGAGATTAATAGAGTTGCAATTGAAAGAAAATCGCTTCTCTATACAAAGCTAATTACTAAATATGAAGTATTTTTGTTCTCATCACTAAAATATAAATACACGTGAAATTCCCTCCAATGAAACTCACCCATATGCATCAACAATCAGTAGTAACTTTGTTTGTCTTAAAATATGTGGGCGGTGACTCTGGAGTACCCAATACTCGAAATATTGTACCTATTTTTGAATTGGAAAATGTTATGCTATTACATTACTATATATATGGTAGATAATGCAATATTACCAATTATAATTATCGCAAATTATACTGTGGACCATGGTCCACAATGCATTGGTCATGCCATGGTACTTCTAACACTTTTTTTTACCCACTTTCTTAATCTCTCACAACTCCTCGTACACACCTTTGTGACAATATGACTTATAATATATTCAATTGAACTTCAATTTACATGATTTTACAATATAATTAATGCATCCAAATCACCATAATAACACCAAAGAATCAAATAAGCACATACTTAACTTACTATTAACACAAAATCATATGAATTAGATGTCAAATATACCTATAAAAATAGTAAGAATGGGCACCCACCAAATCTATAAGGCCTCAGACCTAGTGATTGCAATATATGAGAAACAAGAACAACAAGTGTAACTGACGCCTTTTACATGTACCAAAAGTGATAATCTCCATGTAACGTTGCGGATTCGGACATCAAAGATTAAGTTTTGAGAGTTGGAATGTTTTAGAATTAGTGTTGTTAATTAATTTTTTTTATTACTATTGACTTTGTTATAATGTAGTATCTGTTTATTTGAGAGAGCCACAATTATGCCGTTTGACCACAATGTCTTTGGCAGTGTTTTTAGTTAATTAGGATAATTAGATTAGAATTATTTAGTTTATTAAGATTATTTAATTATTTATATTTATCTTAATTTGTTAGGATTTTTTTTTTGAAATAATCAATTTGTTAGGATTAATTTTATACAAACTCAAATAACACAGCTAAATGGTCCTATACTACTAGTAGTATAGTATGTGTGTCACATATTTTGTCTTCCTCATTGTAAATAAATTAATTCCATATGCATTTTGATCATTGAGCCCTAAAGACCGAGTGCCACTTCACATATGCTAATTAACACCATGATGATCATTTCCAAAACTCATCAAGATGGCAGTAATATTCATATCACTGCACCAAGTATAGCAGGGCTGTTCCATTAAAAATATGAACCATTTCTAATAGCTACTTTCTCAACCTTCTGAAGCACAACGAGTCAACAACATCTGTTCATAGCTACTTTCTCAACCTACCGAAGTACAACGAGTCACCACTGAGACTCCAACCCACTCCCATCATCTATGTGGGAGTGTTAATCGGGACACCGGATGCCACTTGACCACAAGGTCTTTGGCTTTCGAGATGCAGTCTAATTAAATAGCACAGGACAGGATTCGACCGTGTTCACAATGCCATGTTCCACAGCCTCAAACACGTATATCAAAAGGAGCCACATTGCTTCTGCAACACTGAGGAATGGCTTCACCTCTTTATTAAGCACACACACCATTTCCAGCTTCTTTTGCTCTTTCCTCAGCCATTTTTAATTTGTTGGAAACAAGTTTTTAGCTGCAATTGCACCAACAAATGGTAAGATACACAATAAATAGAGAACCAAAGAGGGGTAATTTGGTTGGAATATTGAGATCTGAATTAAATATTTAGTAATTGTAACCTATGTAGTAGACTTTTTATTTTGTAGTGTACATAATAAGTTTGAAACTTATATAAATAAATAAATTCACTCATATGTATAATGTATGTGTGAGACTTGAAAACAATGAGGAATTTTATTTCTTTTTCACTTTTTTGCCTCATTATTACACTTTTAGTTTCTCAATTTTAAATAAATTCACTCGCTCTTTTGCATGTGTTTTTGTTTTAACATTGATGTTCAACAAAGGTTATAAAAGGGCAGGCAGAACATTGCGTGCGACTTTCGTGACATTTTTGCTTGTTGTCACTCAATTGTTTTGAGATTTTCACCTTTTTTTTTTTCCAGTTTTTCATATTTTTATTTCTTACTTTCAACATGAACATTTGTGCAAAGAGAAAATTAAACTTTAGATTCCTTAATTATTTATACGTTGAATTTGGTTCCTTAATCATAAAATAAACACATTTTGACCTTTAATTATCTATAAGTTGTAGGGTTTGAACTTTGAAGTGTGGTGAAAATCATATGAAATAATTAGCATTGAAATTGATACTAACAAAGAATATAAATTGAGATATGAAAGTAAATTCAGAGTTGTGTGTGAAGTTTCCAAAAAAAGATCCAAGCAAAATCTTGAAACTAAAGAAAGTTTAAAGACAAGGTATTTAATTGAGGGATTAAATTGGTGACACTAAGAACAATAATTGAGGGACTGAGATTAAATTGCATAAGGAAAATAGTGGATGGACCAAAAGTTTCATTTTTTCATTTCAAGAAACAAAAGTGAGATTTTATACGAGAATATAACTTTGATTTCATGATTTGAATATCAATTCAAAGTGAAAAAAATAGTGAAACAAACAAAGTAATTGGATTTTAAATCTATTATGATATATAGTTCAAAACCCATACACCAAACACCCACAGAAAAGTTTTAACAAAATCATATCTAGTTTTAAAAAAATCAGATCTTTTCTCTTAAAAAACAGAAACAATTATTTTATTTCAACCGATGACCAAGAAATTCAAAGCACATACACTCACTATATATACATTTAGACAAGAAAGAGATGCAATATAAGATCCAATATGGGTAGAACAAAAATTTTGAAAAATTATATAAGAAACACAAAGAAAACCACCATACCTTTGTATTTCAATGCTAGCGTAGAACCAAAAAGTTGTTCTGTAACAAAGAGTAGAAAAAAAGTTCACAAAAAAAAAAATTATATATAGTCAGATCTAAAAATAAAAGACATGAATTTTAAAATAACCAAGACAAAGGAATCATAATTCAGAAGGTACTCTTGCAAATAGATCACCAAGAGAAATAAAGAATAATCAAACATCAATGGGATAAATAATCAAAGCAAAATCTAGCAAAAAAGTTGAATATTCGATGAAAATGAGAACCTAGAAAAAATTGTTTTAACAAAAACCCTAGCAAGATTATCTTTATTTTTGAGGTTGCACAATAGATTGCCAAGCTTATATAAGGGCGGTCTGGACATTGAGTGTTGATTGCGTGGCATTTTTACTCGTTGTCACTCAATTATTTTGGGATTTTCACATTTCATTTATATTTTCATATTTCTATTTTCTATTTTCAACATCAACATTTGTGCAAAGAGAAAATTACACTTTAGGTCCCTTAATTATTTTATATGTTGAATTAGGTCTCTTAATTATAAAATAAACATATTTTGACCTTTAATTATCTCTATCGTTGTAGAGTTTGAAGTGTGGTAAAAATCATATTAAATAATTAGCATTACAATTGATACTAACGAGGAATATAGATTGAGGTATGAAAGTAAATTCAGAGTTGTGTGTGAAGTTCCCCAAAAAAGATCCAAGTAAAATCTTGAAACTAATGAATGCTTAAAGACAAGGTATTTAACTGAGGGGCTAAATTTTTGACACTTAGAACAATTGAGGGACTGATTGTTTAAAAATTGACCGAGGAACTAAGCTGCATAAGGAAAATAGTGGAGTGACCAAAAAGTTTGATTTTTTCCTTTCAAAAAATAAAAGTGAGATTTTATACGAAAATTACTTTTTTTTTTTTTTTCATTCTTTCATGATTTGAATCTGAATTCAAAGTTTTAAAAAAATAGTAAAACAAACAATGTAATTGGATTTAAATCTACTAGGAGAGTTCAAAAACCATAAACCAAACACCACATAAAAATTTTAACAAAATTAAATCTTTTCTCTTACAAAAAGAAAACATTTTTATTTCATGATGACCAAGAAATTCAAAGCGCATACACTCACTACACATTTAGACAAGAAAGGGGTGCAACATAAGATCCAATTTGGGTAGAACAAAAATTTTGAAATTATACAAGAAACACAAAGAAAACCACCATACCTTTGTGTTTCAATGCAAGTGCATAACCAAAAAGTAGTTTTCTGCATCAAAAAATAGAAAAAAAGTTCACAAAAAAATTATTATATATAGTCAGATCTAAAAACAAAAAGCAAGAATTTTAAAATAACTAGTCAAGGAATCAAAATCCAGAAGGTACTCCTACAAATAGATCACCAGGAGAAATAAAGAATAATCAAACATCAATGGGATAAATCAAAGCAAAATCTAGCAAAAGTTGAATATTGGACGAAAATGAGAACCTACAAAACGCTGTTTTAGCAAAAAATCGTAGCAAGATTGTCTTTGTTTTTGAGGTTGCACAATAGATTGCCAAGAATTTAAGTTCACTTGCTCTTTTGCATATGTGTTTCTACTTTAACATTAATGTTCAACAAAGGTTATATAACGGCGGTAAGGACATTGCGTGCGGCTTGCGTGACATTTTTACTCATTGTCACTCAATTGTTTTGGGACTTTCACCTTTTTTTCCCAATATTTCATATTTTTATTATCTACTTTCAACGTGGACATTTGTGCAAAGAGAAAATTACACTTTAGGTTCCTTAATTATTTTATATGGTGAATTTGGTCCCTTAATTATAAAATACACACATTTGGACCTTTAATTATCTCTACCATTGTAGGATTTGAAGCGTGGTGAAAATCATATGAAATAACTAGCATTGCAATTGATACTAACGAAGAATATAGAATATGAAAGTAAATTCAGAGTTGTGTGTGAAGTCCCCCAAAAAGATCCAAGAAAGATCTTAATTTAATGAATTAAACTTTTTTCTCTAAAAAAAAAAAACTAAAGAAAGTTTAAACACAAGGTATTTAACTGAGGGGTTAAATTGGTGACACTAAGAACAATAATTGAGGGACTGATTGTTTAAAAATTGTCCGAGGAAATAAATTGCATATGGAAAATAGGGGAGGGACCAAAAGTTTGTTTGTTTGTTTGTTTTTTTTTTCCTTTCAATAAACAAATGTGAGATTTTACAATAATAACTTTTTTCATTCCATCATGATTTGAATATCAATTCACAGTGAAACAATAGTAAAACAAACAAAGTAATTCGATTTAAATCTATTAGGGGAGTTCAAAGCCCATAAACCATATACCCACATAAAACTTTTAACCAAATCAAATTTAGTTTTAAAAAAATTGGGTCTTTTCTCTTACAAAACGAAACAATTTTATTTCGAATGATGACCAAGAAATTCAAAGCACATAAACTCACTATGCATTTAGACAAAGAAAATGATACAACTAACATAAGATCCAATTTGGGTAGAACAAAAATTTAAAAATTATACAAGAAACACAAAGAAAACCATCATACCTTTGTGTTTCAATGCAAGTGCATAACCAAAAAGTAGTCTTGCGCAACAAAAAATAGAAAAAAAGTTCACAAAAAAATTCTTATATATAGTCAGATTTAAAAATTCTTGCCAATAAAGATTGTCTTTGTTTTTGAGATTGCACAGTAGATTGCCAAGAAATTAAGTTCACTCGCTATTTTGCATATGTGTTTTTGCTTTAACATTGATGTTCAACAAAGGTTATATAAGGACGGACAGGACATTGCGTGCAGCTTGCGTGGCATTTTTACTTTGCCATGGGATTTTCATTTATTTACTCGCACGCAAGAGGTCGACTCCGTTTGCGAGACACCGAACTACCTTGAGATATCATTTATTTACTCACACGCAAGAGGTCGACTCCGTTCGCGAGACATCGAACTACCTTGAGATATCTCGTGGCCCATACACGAGTCAAGCCTTCCCAGGCTCAATTTGGGATTTGATTTGCACCTACGCACGAGAGAGAGCCTCTATGCTATACAAGTTACTTAATCATAAAAAGACTCTTGTATATATAGTGGGACAAATGCTCATTCCCAACCAATGTAGGACAAAAGCTACATAAGCTTATTTCCCCACCCAAATTCTATCTCAAATGGGTCTACTTTGAGAATCAATTTCTCATTCACCCATTATCCATTTTGAGCGTATAATATATCGATCTCTTCGTCTAACTACGAAGAACCCGAATCCACTTTGACGCGACCCAAATCTCGGAAGTGGACCCTACATATATTTATACCACAAAATGACCACTTAAAATGCCATTTTTAGTACAACTTTCCAACATTTTTTTCCCCACAACCATTAGAAACAATTGAATTCTTTTTAGATGGTTGTGGTTATCTTAGACAACCGTGGCCATTATCTTTTTGGAACTATCACAATGGCTAGTGAATGGACAATCATTTTTTTTTTGAGTACCGGACAATCATTATACAATGGACTTGACATAAAATATATTTTTTATATATTAAATGTACATTTTAATAATATTAAAAATTTATTTTTGAGGGTACATCTACTATACTAATAAGAGCCAAAGAGAGTTAGGCCTAAAATGGGTAGAAAAAATGGCGGTAATCAAATGGATGGTTCAGATGAATTATTTAATCAAATAGATGGCTAAGATAATTCTGATTAATATTATTCATAGAGATTACCTAATTTAACCTTACTTTTATGATTTTCCGTTAAGTTTTCCGTTAAATATTCTCTTCTCTGTTAATATTCCGTTAACTTTTAAGTAACCCATTAATTTCTATAAGAAAGGTCTTAGGTTCGAACCTCATCTCAATCAAATTTGACATAATTAAGTTTTTCACTTTATTTTACTCTTATTAAATTAAATAAATTAGTAGCTACAACAAAAAATGATACATATGTATTTCTTTAATTTAGAATTATGTGTCTACAATACTTTTATTTGAAAAAATTATTCATTATCAAAAAATTAAATTAAATAAGAGAAATAATTTTATTAGTTATATTGTCTTTATTTTCTCTCATGCAAATATTCTTTAATTCATTACATTGTCCATTATCTTATTTTTACAATATCTTGTAATTAAATATCAAAGTTATAGTACAAAATAATGCTATATATTTATTTACCAAATATTTTATTAATACTATGAAAAAAAATTGAATAATTTGAAGCTAATTATATTAACTACTTGGGATTGGTTGACAAAGAGAGTACTCAAATAGTCTAACAAATTGAAACGGAATCACTCTATTTTACTCTTATTGAATTAAATAAATTAGTAGTTACACCAAAAAATGATACATATGTATTTCTTTAATACCATGAAAAAAAATAAAAAAAAGAATAGTTTGAAACCAATCATATTAACTACTTGGGGGATTGTTGACAATGAAAGTACTCAAATAACCCATTACCCAGCAAATTGAAGCGAGAAATTACCTTTTAATATCTTTGAATACATAATATTTTAAGTTTTCAAATTTTTATTAATTTATTTAATCTTTTTTCTTAAACTAGGAATTTCTTTATCCACAATAACTCATTCAACAATAATGGTTGAACCAAATGAACCCCAAGCAGAGCACCTAAAGGAAAGTCCATAGCTCCTATATCGTAATCTTATTGCATGACGTTGTCATCTATGCTACCAACAATAACCAAATTGCAAATAACACACAACAAACAAAAAAGAAGAGAACAAATAGTAAAGATGAATTGAAGACAATGACAATGTTACTCAAAAGAGAATTAAGAACACTTTAAAAAAATTCAAATTAAAAGTAGTACGGAGTATTTATTTAGACTATCATTTTTAGACCAAATATTTAGACTATCGGTTTTACAACGTTGCAAACATTTATTTTAGTAATAATTATAATGAATTTTCTATATTATCTTAGATTCATATATATACTTTGAGTTAGATATTTAAATAAAAAAATTCGACATTCAATTACCCATGTATAAACTTCTCATATATAATCTTGCATTGATATACTTTCAAATATTTATTTAGATATAAACATTGGGCATTAACCTATTCGCGCTATGCGCGTATAAAACTAGTTATATGAATACGTACTGAAGGTATATTATTAATCTACTATTAAATAATATATCTTTATTATATTAAAAATGAATATTTATTTATGATGCACAGTATAATTTTTTTGAATCGAGGTAGCCACTAATGGTCTCTTCGATAATTGGTAGTTTTAATTAATAAATAAAATCATGTAAAAAATTAATTGTACTTGGGATCTATGTCAACATTAGAAACACAAGTGTTAGTCACGTCAATGGTAACCCCCGAGTTTAATTGAATATTTTTGTCGATTGAATGGATTTTTTTTTTCTTTTTGACTCTGTTACAATGTAGTATATGTTCATACCTACTTTCTCAATTAAATGAAGCACAAAGAGTCAATATCGCATCGACTGAGGCGAGAACCCACCCCTTCCCATGTGGAAGTGCAACCGGTGCCACTAGACCACAAGGTCTTTGACCACTATTATCAACTTAGATGACTTATTTGATAATTATATTATTAATAACTCCACAATCATAACTAAAATCGATTAATATTTATAAAATGACAACTCTATTTAGTAAAATATTTAATTATATTTGAGCACTCGTCCAAATTATAGTTAATGTGCATTGCTTTAATACTAATTTTCAATAAATGTTAAAGATGGTCGGCCACTGCATGATGGCGTGGTGCTTGCATCACACTTTGACTCACTGATGCTCCTCAATTGTTTTAACGTTTGTACTTTTTCTTTTTATTATTTTTTTTCAACTTTCAACATGAATATTTGTGTAATGAGAAAGTTATAATTTTGATTCCTTAATTATTTTATATGTTAAAATTTGGTCCTCTAAGTATAAAATGAATACATTTGGTTCTTTAGTCATCTCTACAACTGTAGATTAAGTGACTACATTTGGTCCCTTTGTTATCTTTCTAGTTGTAGATATGATCCTTTTGCAACCTAAAAAAAATTAAAATGAACAAAAAGTAAATTTAAAAAAAAAATAGTGATGTTTAAATGAAGAGTGTAGTCATTATTTTGAGACGGACTAAAACGAAAAGAAGGATTACATGGACTATAATAAGTAATATTTATTACAATGCAATCAATTTTGACAATATTTTTTTTTGACTACTATGGGCTCTGTTAGAGTGTAGTATCTACTCATAGCGACTTTCTCAACCAAATGAAGCACAAAGAGCCAATATCTACTCATAGCGACTTTCTCAACCAAATGAAGCACAATTACTAAGGCTCGAACCCACCCCCACGCTCTCTCATGTGGGGTGCAACTGAGTGTCACTTGACCTTGACAATTTTGACAATATTTATTATAATATAAAAATTAAGTGATTATTTGGTGGGCCCTCTTCTTGTGCGAAATATCTCAATTGAGACAATTATTACAATTTGGACCGTTGTTATGCCAAGGACCAGGGTCCACCTTGTAAGGTGGACTCGGGTCCATGTTCACAATTTGATAACTCCATGTTCATAATTTATAACTCCATGTTCACAGTTTCATAACTTCAAGTTCACAATTTTATGATTTTATGTTCACAATTTCATAGCTCTACGTTCACAATTTCATAGAACTACGCTCACAATTTCATAACTCTGTGTTCAACAATATCAAAACTCGATCTATGTTCAACAGTATAACACAATTTTTGAATCTATATAACAAAATTGCGAATATAGAGTTCAAAGATTGTGAATAATGAATAATGTAATTTTGTATATTGAGATCTAAAATTGTGAATATAGATTTCTAAATTTGTGAACATAGACCCGGGTCCATAGCATAATTTGCCGAATTTGGATGCAAATTTCAAGTTTGTTACAAAAGTTTTAGTTTGATTTTATTTTAGGCCCAAAAGTTTCAATAGCCTCAATTTACTCATAAACAGTTAGTTTTAGTTTTAATTCCACATTTGTAACAAGAATATATTGAATCTAAAACGCTTGAAACAATTTGAGCATAAAGTTGGCACTTTTTTAATGAGTTAGCCCTTGTTGGCGTTGACTTAACTTGTTGACTAGTTTTCTTTAAAAACCTTTTTATTAACTTAATTTGCTAATTTTTTCTTTAAAAAATTATTTATTTTAAAGTAACTATAGTCTGTTGGCGAATCTCTGTAAAGCCTATGTTAATCAAGTCTAATATACTCATTTCTTTGTGAGCTAAAAAGTTGATAACTTTGTCAGGTTCCAGAAAGCGCCCTATAAACTTCGCCAAAATGGAGAAAAAAGACAACATTATAAACTTTCAGACGGAAAAAATGAAAAATTTATTTGTCCATTTTCACAATTACACTGCACACAGAAGGAATAAATGAACCCTTCACAACAATTTCAATGTAATTTCAATTACCTTGTGGTCTAGTGGCACCCGGTTTACACTCTCACATGGAGATGAGTGAGTTCTCGCCTCTGTGGAGGCGACTCTTTGTGCTTCAATAGGTTGAGAAAGTAGCTATGAATAAATACTACATTGTAATAGAGTCAGTAGTACTCAAAAAAAAAAAAAAAAAAAAAAAAAAAACTCCGATCCATACATCATCATACACACACAAAAGACAAGACTAATCAGCATTTTGTTTGGTCTAGTGTGCTTTTGGAGGAACAAATCGGGCTTGGATCCGCTTCATGATTGGCGTTCTACAGACAGGACAATCCTTCATTCCTTGCCTTTCATGAAGCACATTGCAGTTTGTGCAAAGAGCCTGATGGGCATGCACAAGGGAGGAAAACTACTGATTTTGGCTCAGTCAAGCACATAACGCATTCCCATTCGCGTTTTATGCCTCCCTGCTGGCTTGAACTTTCCCCCACAGCTGCCATTTTCAGCTGAAAGTATGTTCATTTGTTCCTCATACTTCACCCTGTTCTCTTCTGCCTTTGCTATCAACTTTTCCTCCATTTTTGTTTTCAGTGCAGAGATTTCACAGTTGGCTTTGTTGAACATTGAGCATATAATAATATAAAACCTAATTATATTTTTAGTTGAGATGGAACATATTTTCCAATTAATTTTCTTGTTCGCATTAAACGAGGGGTCATATTTTTTGTTCAAAGACCTAAGCTCATTCAATGCATTATGGAGTTTTTCGTCTAATAACTCATAACTCTTCATCATTGAGGAAGATAGAGCTGGTATATCCTTGGCACCAAACATTGTTTAGCTGCAATTGTCAATGCAAAAGCAAATTGTAAGATACACAAAAAATGAAGAAAAAAAATATTACAGCAAAATCATATCATATCTTTACTCTAAGAAAAAAAAAAAAAACTCTCATTTCAAGTGATGAACAGAGAAATCCCAAACATATATATTCACTTGTTATGCATTAAGACGAGAAAGAAGGGCAACATAAGAAACAAATTCTAATAGAGGATAATTCACAAAAATTTTAAAAAGAACAAAGAGAGAATATCATCATACCTTAGCATGTCAATGTAAGAATGCAGCACCAAAAAGAAGTAGTCATCTGCAACAAAATTCAATTAACAAATTAGCAAGCAAATTTAAGACTAAAAATCTGAAAATAAAAAGCACAATGAAAATGAAGCTAAAAAAAAAATCTTTACATTTAATAGATCTAAAATAAAAAATAAAAGGCCAAAAATGTAAACAACCAGAAGGAATTAATTAAAGTCTAAAAAGGTGTTCTTCATATGACTCACTTAGAGAAACAAAGTAATACATACACGGAAAGATTATAGCAAAATCAGGTCCTTATAAACAAATAAATCAAAGACATAAAGTTAAATAAAAAAAATCTCAAACATATATACTATATAGTCAATATACATTAGACATGAAAGAGGTGGAGCATAAGATCATATTCTACAATGTTATGTCGAATCTGCAATCCCACAACAAATTTAGCTTTTCTAAAAATCTTGCATATAACCATTTTTTTTTAAATAAAAGCAACAAATTCGAAATAACCGAGACATGGAATCAAAATTTGGAAAGAGAGAAGCCAAGTAATAGATAAGCAGAAAGATTATAGCAAAACCAAATTGATCTTTAAAAAAAATACTCTCAATTGAGCAGATGGACAAAGAATCTCATACATATAATTCCTTAAAAGAAAAAAAAAATAGAAGATTACAGGGAATCAAAAAATTTTTCACATTAAACATGAAAAATGTGAAACATCTAATTCTACAATGTTAGATTGAAGATCCCATAGAAAATCTAGCTTTAAAAAAACTTAGGTGTAATAAGATTTATGAAAATAAAATAAAAATTTGAAACAACCACACAAGGAATCAAAAGATTACAGGGCACATCGATTTAAAAAAAAAAAAAAAAAACAGTACTCTCATTTCAATCGATGAACAAAAAATCTCAAGAGATAATTCTTTAAAAAAAATAAAATCTAAGACATATATACTCAATATACATTAGACATGGAAGAAGTTAATCATGAGATTGGTTCTATTCCTTTCACAATTTTTTTTTTTTTTAAAAATAATAACCATCACACCTATGTGTTTAAGGGTAGATTAAAAAATGAGTAGTTATCTAAAATAAAAACCAAACAACCCAAGAACAAATTAAATCAGAGTCTAGAAAGATGTTTTTGATATATCTCAATCTCATGGAGAGGTTAGAACACAGACGATCAATCAAACATCAATGATATAAATGAAGAAAAAGCCAAAGTTCAATCAACCTTAGATGAAAAGGAGAACTTATAAGACACTAATTAAGCAAATAACTAGAACAAGATTTCTCCATTTTGAGACTGTGTACTCATTGCGGTGAAGACTGATCGAAGTTTAGTCAGCTTTATATAGGAGAGAAATTCACCGATGACGCCATCGCTTACGTAGCAATTCCATAACGTAAGCGCTTACGTAGCAATTCCATAACGTAAGCGCTTCCGTAGCAACTCCATGACGTAAGCTCTTACGTCAAAAATGTAAAAATATATTCCTCCACAAATTTATGAAAATTTCATAAAATGTTTCAAAACACTTTCTCTATTTCTAGAAAATTTTAAAATACCTTTTTCGAAATAAGAATATGACAAGCAATTAATATTTAACCATAAATCAAGATATTATTATTATTGTTATTTTATAAATACACACTTATATTTTTTATATGGCAAAACTTGTGTAAAACCGTCTCATGGACAAGACGATTGAGACATAGACAACTAGGTGTGTAAGTATTATAATTTCAGTTAAAGTATTATTACAATGTTTATCATTAGTAACAATCAATTTTGCCCTAAATAGTACCACACTTAATTTCACATATCAGTATTACAATATCTTTTATGAGTGATGATATATTTTTAATTTCTAATTGGTAT
Source organism: Ipomoea trifida (assembly GCA_003576665.1). Taxonomy (NCBI): domain Eukaryota; kingdom Viridiplantae; phylum Streptophyta; class Magnoliopsida; order Solanales; family Convolvulaceae; genus Ipomoea; species Ipomoea trifida. Next base: position 20,526,273 of record CP025652.1, on the reverse strand, counting down.
TACATTTTCTACATTAAGTACTGTAATGTTTTCACAAGTAAAATTCCACATTTATGTATTTCAATATTTACCATTAGAATTACATGCACTTGTAAGTATCACAATTTAAGTTATAAGTATTACAATATTTATCATTAGTAGCAATTCATTTATTTCAAATTCGTGTTAAATTTTCTATATTAAGTATTATGATTTCTACAATAAGTAAAAAGTGGTAACCATCTAATATTTGACATGTCTCACATACAGGGCCGTTCCAATAAAAATTGGGGTCCTCTGCGATATCTTAATTAGGCTCCTTTTCAAGTATTTTATATACACAAAAATAATACAAAAATTTGTATGAGATTGTCTCACGGGTCTCAATTCTGAGACGGATCGGATCTTTGATTAATAAGATCAATCAAAGATCCTACTCATTAATAAAAAATTCGATCCGTCTCATGGATTGATACTCGTGAGACGGTTTCACACAAATGTTACCCCACAAATAATAGTTGTTCAAAAAGTTGGGTCAAAATTACAAAATAGAATTATTGTATCAAAATACTTTTAAAATTTTACTTAAAAAGTGACATGAGCCGTGCACATTTAGACACAAAATCATTTACCAAACTTTTGAAAGCAACTTCTTTCAAAATTTCATCTTCAATTGATCTTTTATATGAAATAAATTTTAGTTGTGCACCCTATCATTTAAAATTTTTCACAATCACCTTGGCATCATCTTTTTGCCATCTGTTTGATATTCTTTAGTAATGATTTTTTCAAGAGCCCCTTTTTGAGATTCAGTCAATTGTTCACTTTCTCTTTTCTTTTTACGTTTTTAGATCCAGATGAATATTTTTAAAAAATATAATTATAAAATTCTAAGAAAAAAATAATTTTTTTTTAAAACCGGAAAAAATAATTTATTTAGAACCTCTATCAATAAAGAATATGTATACTGCCAAATTCTTAAATATATTATTCAAGTCATGCCAATAAATAATAATTGTGAAATAAATCAATAATCAAATAATATGTAAAGGCTTGATTAATAATTACCTAATGAAAAACTTGAGGGATATAAGGGCAAAATCCAATAATGAATTCAGAATGTGCGTAAGTGCGTATACGGTATACTGCCGATTGCAAGTTGACGCATCAAACCTAAGTAAATGTCGAATTTTTAATATTTTAGTACAATTTGGTCTTCTAATTGACTAAGGAAAATAAATAAAAAAAGTAAATCGCACCAAAATCCCAGCCGTAAACGATCTAGTCCTCAGCCGTAAAACCTAATCCCCTAACCCTCTTCGAATACGATCAAAATCGCACCAAAATCCGACCAAGAGCGAAGAAATTTGAGACCAAATTCTATCAAATTCGAAACTACCAGCACGCACGGAGGGAGGAACGACGATTGAATTGGATATAGAAGCTGACGCATCAAACCTAGGTAAATATCGAATTTTTTATATTTTAGTACGATCTGGTCTTCTAATTGACTAAGGAAAATAAAAAATAAAAACCAAAGTAAATCGCACCAAAATCCCAGCCGTAAAACCTAATCCCCTAACCCTCATCGAATACGATCAAAATCCCACCAAAATCGCACCAAAATCGCACCAAAATCGCACAAAGATCCGACCAAGAGCGAAGAAATTGGAGACCAAATTCTATTAAGTTCGAAACTACCAGCACACACGAAGGGAGGAACGACGATGGAATCGGATATAGAAGCTGACGCATCAAACCTTGGTAAATGTCAATTTTTTATTTATTTTAGTACGATCTGGTCTTCTAATTGACTAAGGAAAATAAATTAAAAAAAAAAGTAAATCGCACCAAAATCCTAGCCGTAAACGATCTGGTCCTCAGCCGTAAAACCTATTCCCCTAACCCTCATCGAATTCGATCAAAATCGCACCAAAATCAGACCAAGAGCGAAGAAATTGGAGGCCAAATTCTATCAAATTCGAAACTACCAGCACGCACTGAGGGAGGAACGACGATGGAATCGGATATAGAAGCTGACGCATCTAACCTATGTAAATGTCAAATTTTTTATATTTAGTACGATCTGGTCTTCTAATTGACTAAGGGAAAAAAAAAGTAAATCGAACCCAAAATCCCAACCGTAAACAATCTGGTACTCAGCCGTAAAATCTAATCCCCTAACCCTCATCGAATACGATCAAAATCGTAGCAAAATCAGACCAAGAACGAAGGAATTGGAGACCAAATTCTATTAAATTCGAAACTACCAGCACGCACGGAGGGAGGAACGACGATGGAATCAGATATAGAAGCTGACGCATCAAACCTATCTAAATGTCGATTTTTTTTATTTTAGTACGATCTAGTCTTCTAATTGACTAAGGAAAATAAATAAAAACAAAAAAAAAAAAAGTAAATCGCACCAAAATCCTAGCCGTAAACGATCTGGTCCTGATTAGCCGTAAAACCTAATCCCCTAACCCTCATCGAATAAGATCAAAATCGCACCAAAATTACACCAAGAACGAAGAAATTGGAGACCAAATTCTATCAAATTTGAAACTACCAGCACGCACGGAGGGAGGAACGATGATATAATCGGATATAGAAGCTGACGCATCAAACCTAGGTAATGTCGAATTTTTTATATTTTAGTATGATCTGGTCTTCTAATTGACTAAGGAAAATAATTAATTAAAAACTAAATTGCACCAAAATCCCAGCCGTAAACGATCTAATCCTTAGCCATAAAACCTAATCCTCTAACCGTCATCGAGTACGATCAAAATCGCACAAAAATCCGACCAAGAGCGAAGAAATTTGAGACCAAATTCTATCAAATTCGAAACTACCAGCACGCACGGAGGGAGGAACGACGATGGAATCGGATATAGAAGCTGACGCATCAAACCTAAGTAAATGTCAAATTTTTAATATTTTAGTACGATCTGGTCTTCTAATTGACTAAGGAAAATAAATAAAAAAACGTAAATCGCACCAAAATCCCAGCCATAAACGATCTGGTCCTCAGCCTTAAAACCTAATCCACTAACCCTCTTCGAATACGATCAAAATCGAACCAAAATCCGACCAAGAGCGAATAAATTTGAGACCAAATTCTATCCAATTCGAAACTACCAGCACGCACGGAGGGAGGAACGACGATGGAATAGGATATAGAAGCTGACACATCAAACCTAGGTAAATATCGAATTTTTTATATTTTAGTACGATCTGGTCTTCTAATTGACTAAGGAAAATAAAAAAAATAAAAATAAATAAATAAAAAAAAAAAAGTAAATCGCACCAAAATCCCAGACGTAAAACCTAATCCCCTAACCCTCATCGAATACGATCAAAATCCCACCAAAATCGCACTAAAATCGCACAAAGATCCAACCAAGAGCGATGAAACTGGAGACCAAATTCTATTAAATTCGAAACTACCAGCACGCAAGGATGGAGGAACGATGATGGAATCGGATATAGAAGCTGACGCATCAAACCTTGGTAATTAAATGTCAATTTTTTGTTTATTTTAGTACGATCTGGTCTTCTAATTGACTAAGGAAAATAAATAAAAAAAGTAAATCGCACCAAAATCCTAGCCGTAAATGATCTGGTCCTCACCCGTAAAACCTATTTCCCTAACCCTCATCGAATACGATCAAAATCGCACCAAAATCGCACCAAAATCAGACCAAGAGCGAAGAAATTGGAGACCAAATTCTATCAAATTCGAAACTACCAGCATTCACAAAGAGATGAACGACGATGGAATCAGATATAGAAGCTGACGCATCAAACCAAGGTAAATGTCGAATTTTTTATATTTTAGTACGATCTGGTCTTCTAATTGACTAAGGAAAATAAATAAATAAAATAAAGTAAATCGCACCAAAATCCCAGCCGTAAACGATTTGGTCCTCAGCCATAAAGCCTAATCCCCTAACCCTCATCGAATACGATCAAAATCGCACCAAGAGCGAAGAAATTTGTGACCAAATTCTATCAAATTCGAAACTACCAGCACGCACGTAGGGAGGAACGACGATGGAATCGGATATAGAAGCTGACGCATCAAACCTAGGTAAATCTCGAATTTTTTATATTTTAGTACGATCTGGTCTTCTAATTGGCTAAGGAAAAAAAAAAAAGTAAATCGCACCAAAATCCCAGCCGTAAACGATCTGGTCCTCATCCGTTAAACCTAATCCCCTAACCCTCATCGAATACGATCAAAATCGCACAAAAATTGCACCAAAATTCGACCAAGAGCCAAGAAATTGGAGACCAATATTCAATTAAATTCGAAACTACCAGCACGCATAGAGGGAGGAACGACGATGGAATCGAATATAGAAGCTGACGCATCAAACCTAGGTAAATGTTGATTTTTTTTTTTATTTTAGTACGATCTGGTCTTCTAATTGACTATGGAAAATAAATAAAAAAAAGTAAATTGCACCAAAATATTAGCCGTAAACGATCTGGTCCTCAGCCGTAAAACCTAATCCCCTAACCCTCATCGAATACGATCAAAATCGCACCAAAATTAGACCAAGAGCGAAGAAATTGGAGACCAAATTCTATCAAATTCGAAACTACCAGCACGCACGGAGGGAGGAACGACGATGGAATCGGATATAGAAGCTGACGCATCAAATTAAGTTAAATGTTGAATTTTTTATATTTTAGTACGATATGGTCTTCTAATTGACTAAGGAAAATAAATGAAAAAAAAAAAGTAAATTGCACCAAAATCCCAGCCATAAACGATTTGGTCCTCAGCCGTAAAACCTAATCCCCTAACACTCATCAAATACGATCAAAATCGCACAAAGATCCGACCAAGAGCGAAGAAATTGGAGACCAAATTTTATTAAATTCGAAACTACCAGTACGCACGGAGGGAGGAACGACGGTGGAATCGGATATAGAAGCTGACGCATCAAACCTAGGTAAATGTCGATTTTTTTTTTATTTTAGTACGATATGGTCTTCTAATTGACTAAGAAAAATAAATAAATAAAAAAAAGTAAATCGCACCAAAATCCTAGTTGTAAATGATCTGGTCCTCAGCTGTAAAACCTAATCCCCTAACCCTCATCGAATACGATCAAAATCGCACCAAAATCCGACCAAGAGCGAAGAAATTGGAGACCAAATTCTATTAAATTCGAAACCACCATCATGCACGGAGGGAGGAAAGACGATGATTTGTTCTTCCAATATCATTCTTGAACAACCCTTCATTCCAAGACATGCTAAATCAGGCCGAGGAAGAGTTCGGATTTGATCATCCAATGGGTGGACTCACAATACCTTGTCCAGAAGATACCTTCCTTGACATCATCTCTAGTTTGAGTAGATACTGAGATACAACAAAGAGCTTAGTTTAGTAGAGAAAATTTTTGCAGAGAGAGTATTCTTGTACAGTTTTTTTTTTACCTGTCTCATGATCAGCTTGGAAACTGTAAATTTCACTGGTTATATGAAGGCCTATTGTGCGCTATGTCTATATATCAGGAGACTTGGGTAGTTTCACTAATATTATGTTTTCAAGAGATAATTGATGACTTCATGGAAAGTGTTATTGACTATGATAGAATCTGCAATAACTTAGAAAATATCATACAATCTGCTCAATTTTTACCAAATAATTTTCCAACTTATTTGCATGAATATACTATGTATCAGAAAGATCCTTTAAGACTAGAACTTCCATTGGCTGCAATGTTTTTTGCTGTTTTGTCCCTATTATGTACAAAAGTACTTGAAGCAAGTGCAAACAAGAGGAGGGACAACGTTAATGTTAACGTTATTGTAATTTACATCTGGTGGATTCCAATGCTAACTATTCTTGAAGTGCTTTTTGCAATGAAATTAATTATCACTAAAAATGACAACTTCTTTAAGGTCAATTGGACATTTAAGAATGAACAATCAAGTCATTTCATTCTTGGGATAACTAGAGAAGTCCAGTTTCATAAATAGTAGAGAAAACCATGTTCTTTTGAAATAAACTGGGACTAAGTGTTTTTTTTTTCGGTCATATTTAATTGTACTAAATATTCAAAGTAGATACATTAGACCAAACCGTAGTTTGATTTCAGATCGTTTTATCTTTGATTACCGGACATATGGTCACTAGCTCCTCAGTCAATGACCCATTTCCGAAATGAAGAGGAAGAAACGCCGACAGGATTACTTGTTTGGACAAACGTAGCTGAACCATATGACAGAGAATCATGATTAGTTGGAGGCTGCGAGGAAGACATCTTTAGCTGGTTGAACAAGGCTAAATCCTCATCAGTCATCACCACTATATGTCCTTCTGGTTTGAAGACGGAATCAACAAATTTCTGTGGTCGAACCAGTTTCAGACATTGACTGCCTGTGGTCGAACCAGTTTTAGACATTGACTGCCTAGATAACCAGGTTCTATGCAAGCATAAGAAAATGGTTTGGGACACTGATTAGGTAGCTGATTTGGGTCTCCGCAGTTATAACACACCCTCTGTCCTCCACGTCCTCCTCGACCACACCCTCGGAATCGGCCACCTCGATTATCGTTGTCATTCTCTTGTGACAGCATTGCTTTCTCCTTACTCATATTGTCCTGTGACAAGAAAACATGTCTTTCTGACATGTCTTCACTTCTAGTGTTACCTAATGCATTATGGACCCTTGCAAAGACTTGATCTAGCGATTCTAACTCTTTGTCCCCCAACAATTGCGACCTGAGACCATCATATTCCTTATCCAACCCCGAAATCCAACTAAACACAAGTAGTTGGTCACGTTGTTTCTTCATTTCAACCACGTCATTTGAGATGGGCATAGCGGCGCACAAAGCATCGCTCACATTCTTGAACTCATAATAATAATCTCTAATGTCTTGCCCCTTTTGAGAAGGATGATAGACATCTTGAGACAATTGATATAATCTCCTTAGGTTATATGTCACACTAAACCATTTATGTACTAAATCCCACACTTCTTTCACAGTTGTACAATGCATTATTGACAAAATTATTTTTCTGTCCATACAATTAATTATTCGAGACAAAATAACTTTATCATCATTTTTCCACTGACTAACCATCTCAGGAGATTTTGTTGGACAAACTTTTGTTAAGTGTTCATCCTTTCCCATGCCACCCAAATTAATCTTAATTAAAAACTCCCATTCACCAAAATTAGATCCATCAGGTGCAAGCATCACGTCAATTAATTTAGATGGAGTTGACACTACTGTTATAGTACTCCCTCCAGCCATAAGGACTCAACATAAACCCAACAAAAAAAATATGAACGAAAACTTCAACAAAAACCTTGAAATGTCACGCCACCCCTAGACCACCGTCAACATAACCGGCAACCATTTGCTGCTGGAGAAGACGCCGAAAAACCGCTCACACGCCGGCACTTGGAGATTCCAATGACGGCGAAATTTCTCCGATGAGGTCACCTTGTTGCTCCAACCAATGCCACTAGGTCAATCTCCCTCAATCTCACTTTGATACCATGTAGAAAGGGAAAACAGTACACTCAAGAAACATGTAGAAAACTCGTTGTACATATCAACTATACACAAGCTACCTATTTATACCAGAGTAAGAACAAGGAAATAGACTCTCAGCCACTCAATTCAAATTTGAATTGAGAAGCTGAGAGTAAATCACTCAACTTCCATTCTTACAACTACTGATCAGCTTATGTATATAGACAGGCCTTAGTGAAGCAGAACGAAATATTACTACGTTTTCATCATCAAATTAAAGTCAGTTATGTGAAAATGAAAATAAAATTGAATACAGGGGAGGGGAGGTAGAAAATCTGATAATAAAAATCAACTTTCTTGAAATTTGGAAGCTATGAGTTGAATTACATTTCAATTTGAAGTATACTAAAACTAATCAATACTATCTGTCAGCAAACTAGCAATTCCTGATTTCTCAACCGTTCATGGTGCAGTGAAGCTGATGAACACCGGGATGAAGTAACTGAGATAAGCAATGCATTCTCGAGTTCGCTGGATAACCCTTGGCTAAGAGAACAATATCAGTAGAATTGTAGAAACCAGGGCCGGCCCTGGGCAAGTCTGCCCAGGGCCTTTGCACAGGGCCCCCAAAAATTGGGGGCCCCATGTTTAAAAAAAAAAAAAAATTATGCATGTATAGCAGATAAGCTTCAGCCAATGCGCCATGCTGCCAAGCGGCCAAATCTCAGTATTATTAGGGCACCTTTCTCCGCGGCCAAATCTCAGTATTATTAGGACACCTTTTTCCTTCTGCGCACAAACTCTATGTATTTATGTACTAGTATATAGTATATAAATATTAGGCAATCCTTTTCCTAGGTTATTAGCTTGAGAGTTGAGTATATTAACATTAAACATTAGTCATTAATTTATTACCGAAATTGTTACACAAATCTCCGATAGACGCTGTTTGATAGGATTGAAGAATTCTTCTTGATCGTACAAAGTCACAAATTTTCAAGTTTTTCAATTCTCTTAACAGGTAATTAAAATTACTAAATATTTCACAATTCTTGTTTATTGTTTTATTTACATGACTTAATAATTCTGATTTCGTTTTCAAAAAAAAAATTCTGATTTCAGAATCATATATTCAAGAATTTGTTTCTTAATTAATTATTTGTTCATAGAGTTTCTAAATAAATTTTTATTTATTTTAGGGTTTTATAATTATGTCTTCTAGAAAATATTCACATGGGCTTGAAAAGCGTAAAAAGAAAAGAAGAATTGAGCAACTAGCTCAATCTCAAAAGGGAGTTCTTGAAAAATTCATTACAAAAGAAACTCAAATAGATGTGCAAAAAGATGATGCTAAGGAAAAATTGTTAGATGCTAATCTTTTTATAGAAGACCAAGATGATTGTGAGATTATTGGAAAAAATTTAAATGACAGTGTACACAACAATGAGAGGTATCACTGTGACAATGAAAATAATAAGAATGATGATAGTTGTTTAGATGATGTTGGTAACAATGATAAACCAAATGATTCGCTTTTATTTGACATATATGATCCAAGAAATTGGGATGCCATTGATTATAGATTAATAGATATTCTTGTGAAAGATGGTTCTAAAAGAGATTTATCAATAAATAAAAGTCCTATAGATAAATTTTTTTGGAAATTTTCGTCAGCATTGTACACAAGATATTTGCCAAATGGAGAGAAGTGTAATTGAGATTGACTTGTATATTCAAAAGAACTTGACAAGGTGTTTTGTTTTTGTTGCAAGATTTTTAAACACGGTATAGGAAAATGTGTTTTGGTAGATGATTTTGCGTCTAAATGTGCACGACGCATGACACTTTTTAAATAAAATTTTGGATGTATTTTTTATACCATATTTATATTTTGAATTTTTGACATAACTTTTTGAACAACTATTATTTATATATACAAATTATTATTTGAAAAAAGGGCCCAATTTAAGATATTGCACAGGACCCCATATTTTATTGGAACGGCCCTGGTAGAAACCTTAGATATTGGCTGGAAGAAATTGGAGGGTTTGATCATCAAATTAAATTCATACAGAAGTGATCTATTTAAAGTACTAAAGAGGATATGAGTAGAGTAAATCAAAGAAGGCAAAATCATGTTCCACCCAGTTCTATGGGGCCTATTAGTGTTTCCATAAATAGAGACAGAGAAATGAGGAATCACATGGTTTTGTTTCCCAATTCAAACAAATTGATTAAGCTATTTTCTAGGTGAGTAACATGATATTTCTGCACTCTTTCCTCATCTCTCATTTGGAAGGCTTTCTTAGAAAGATAGAAGTAGTTTGGCTATCCCAATCTATTCAAGTTTCATTGAAGCATGTGGGGAATGATGTCCATTCACACAACTTTATCTACATACCTGTTAGTAAGAATTCTTGATGATTATTGGAAGACAAAACAGTGTGGTAATGTCTCTTATCTTGCTAGCTGGCTCCCCTCCCATCCAAATTTCTCTTAGCCACTTGATCCACCTCACATAGGATCTATATAAACACATTTGAGTTGGTATTCACCACCACACTCAAGCAATTGCATCACAAAAACCATAGTTTCTACACTCCCAAATTGTTTCTATAGCTTCTTTAATTAGCACTTCCTATACCTTCCAAAAAAATCATTTGAATATGGCAATTGGTATGGGGCATATTTTCCGTGCTAAGCAAGGCCTTAGAAGATCTTCTTCAAGAACAAACAGAGAAAGTGAAGTTCCTAAGGGGCATTTTGCAGTTTATGTTGGGGAGAGTGAAAAGAAGCGCTTTGTCATTCCAGTTTCGTACTTGAAGGACCCTTCATTCCAAGACTTGCTGTGTCAAGCTGAGGAAGAATTCGGATTTGATCATCCAATGGGTGGACTTACAATACCTTGTCCGGAGGATACCTTCCTTGACATCATCTCTAGTTCAAGTACATCTTGAGAAACAACAAAGAGCATAGTTTAGCAGAGAAAAATTTTGCATAGACAGTATTCTTGTACAGTTTTTTGCCCCCATTTTCAGCTGTCTCATTATCAGCATGAAAACTGTAAATTCACTGATTATATTAAGGCCTATTGTTCACTAAATTTCTGTATATCTGTGGACTTGGCTAGTTACATTATTGTCATGTTGTTAAGAGAAATTGATGACTTGCTGGAAAGCATTATTTTATTCTTGTCTGATTTTCTGCTGTAACTTTGAAAACATCACACAATCTATCCAATTTTTAACAAATATTTTTCCCAATTTGTTTGCATGAAGATACTGTGAGTAAAACTAGGATTATGCTGAACTTCCAAAGATCCTTAAGACTAGAAACTACCATTTTCTGCAATGTTTTTCACTGTATTGTCCCTATTGTGTACAAAAATGCTCAAGCAATTGATGGTAATGCGAAGAAGAGGAGGGAATTTTTTTTTTTTTTTTTTGTAATCTACACCTGGTCGATTCCAATACTAACTATTCTTGAAGTTCTTTTGGCAATGAAATTACTTATCACCAAAAAAGTCATGTTCTTTAAGGTACGGTCCATTGTACAAGTATTTCAATCACACCCTCAATAAAAAAAATTATGTTCTTTCTTGTAATAACAAAGAACAGAGAAAACAATGTTCTTTTGTAAAAATATGGCCGTTTGTCATAGATATAGCAAGAATACAGAACAAAGTGTAGTGTAACGAGAAAATATTATTGATTTCAGATTATTTCATTCTTAGAACTACTGTTAAGCTTATATTGACAGGCCTTAGTGAAACAGAACCAAGTATCACTCAAATCAGTTATGTAAAAAAAAAAATTAAATAAATTAATACAGAGATGGGGAGGTAGGCAATCTGATATAAAAAGCAAACTTCTTGAAATTTGAAGTCTATGAGGTGAGTTACATTTGAACTCTAAACTTTCTAAGTATACTAAAAATAGTCAATTCTATCTGTCAACAAACTAGCAGTTCCTTATTTCTCCACCCTTCATGGTTCAGTGAAGCTGATGAACACCGGGATGAAGTAACTGAGATAAGCAATGCATTCTCGAGTTCTATGGATAAGCCTCGGCTAAGAAGTGAAATGATGTAGTTCATGAAGACTGCATCACATGGTAGTGTAATAGGCCCATCGCTTGGAAGTCCAAATTCTTCTTCTGACAAGTTTAAGAGTTGCCTAATAATCTTATTCTCGAGATAAGATAGAGGGATAACCAACCGCTTCTGGTCAGCTGTGTAGATAGCAAAATGACCCTTGCTAACTGTAGAGGAAGTACTACAGCTATCCGCCCCATCATTTTCTCTTGGAAGTGAAATCCTCTTTCTTCGGATGGCAACGAATTTCTGCCATCTTTTCACCAACTTGATGAGCTTCTTGTTACTGATCATGTTATTGAACTAGGAATTTGAGAGAAATATAATGGAAGTCAACAAGATCAGTAGAAACCTTAGATATTGGGTGGGAAAAATTGGAGGTGTTGATGATCAAAGTCCATACAGAAGTGATGTATTTAAAGTATTTAAGAGGATATAGTAAATCAAAGGAGGCAAAACCATGTTCCACCCAGTTGTATGGGGCCTATTAGTTTCAATCAGAAATATATGGGATCTGGAATGTGGCCATCTGTTGAGACACAAAAATGAGGAATCACATGGTTTTGTTTCCCAGTCATCTCATTGATTCAAGCAAATTGATTAAGCTATTTTCTAGGTGAATACCATCATCTTTCTGCACTCTTTCCTCATCTCTCATTTCATAGGCTTTCTCGGAAAGATAGAAGTAGTTAAGCTATCCCCATCTATTCAATTTCATTGAAGCATGTGGGGAATGATGTTCATAGACTGTTCTTTTTACTTCTAACTTGTTTGTAGAAATTCTTGATGATTTTTGGAAGACAAAACCATGTGGTAATGTCTCTTATCTTGTTAGCTGGCTGCCCTCCCATCCAAATTTTTCTTAGCCACTCAATCCACCTCCCATTGGATCTATATATATTTACACATCTGAGTTAGTATCCACCACACTCAAGTAATTGCTTCACACAAACCATAGTTTATTAGTTTCTACACTCACAAATTGTTTCTATAGCTTCTTCAATTACCACTGCCTCAATCTACTTTCCAAAAAAAATCATTTGAAGATGGCAATTGGTATGGGGCATATTCTCCGTGCTAAGCAAGGCCTTAGAAGATCTTCTTCAAGAACAAACAGAGAAAGTGAAATTCCTAAGGGGCATTTTGCAGTTTATGTTGGGGAGAGTGAAAAGAAGCGCTTTGTCATTCCAGTTTCATACTTGAAGGACCCTTCATTCCAAGACTTGTTGTGTCAAGCTGAGGAAGAATTCGGATTTGATCATCCCATGGGTGGACTCACAATACCTTGTTTGGAGGATACCTTCATTGACATCATTTCTAGTTTGAATAGATCTTGAGAGACTACAGACAGCTTAGTTTAGTGAGAAAAAGAAATTTTGCATAGATTTTTCATAGAAAAGTTCTGTTTGTATATTAATATTCAGATTGGGAAATGAAAATTTCAGTGGTTATACAGAGGCTTTTTTTTCTGCTCTATCTACCCTGCTGCATATGGATATGGATGCATACTCTAAATGCTATATAATTGAATTTGATGAGTCTCCTTCATTCTGCTATATATTTTGGACTGGCTGAAGACTTGATTTTTCATAACCAATGTAAGTTATGTCAATCTAAGATAAAAGGCATCATAAACTTTGAAAGCTATCTATTAGAAATTCTTGATGATTTCTGGATGACAGAAGTCATAATTGATAATTTCTATAAGTTTTATAGGACAACTAAGTAACTTAACTTCACTTTTGTCTCCAGCCTCCTCCTCATTATAAATAAGCCGCTTCATTTTGATTATTAATCACTGAACACTTTCTTAAGCTAACACCATGATGTTTCAAGAAACTCATCAACATGGCTATGAAGTGGCAGAAGTTTGGGGTGCATCCAAAGGAAGAGGATTTCTCTTCCAAGACACAATGGCAAAGCTGATAGAAAAGGTCATTTTGTTATGTACTCTGCTGATCAAAAGCGGTTTGTTGTTCCCCTGGCTTATCTTGACTGCAAAATCATTAGGCAACTCCTTGAAATGTCTAAAGAGGAGTATGGACCTTCAAGTGATGGGCCTATTATATTACCATGTGATGCAGTCTTCTTGGACTACATCATTTCTGTTAGGATCAAAGGCCTCAGCCCAACAATTCTTCCAGCATCTGACAACTTGACTCTAATACCACTTGTTAGATCAAGCGCATACCACTATGTCAAAAGTTATAGTTCGTAGTGAAAACGTAACAATATTTTTTTATACCACCACATTTTTGAGAGGTAGGATGCTGGACTTACCTTTCCAGCCTCCGCCCAACAATCTCCTAGCCACCTAGTACTGGACTGGTCCTTCACCGGCCTCTGCCCAACAATTTCACTGCGGTGTTGGCAGACAACTCCAGAATGCTTTGCTCGTTTCGATTACTTCATATCCGAGTTCCTCAGCTTCACAGCATCAGAAAGGGTAGAGGAGAAATCAAGAATTGCTAGTTTGCTGGCATCACTGTTTTGTATACTTGGAATTCAGCTTTAACTAACTCAATTAATAGCTTTCAAAGTTCAAGATCTGTCAGTGCCTTTTATCTTAGATTGGCATAACTTACATTAGTTATGAAAACTCAATTGTTCAGCCGGTCCAAAATACATAGCAGAATGAAGGAGACTTGTCAAATTCAACTATATAGCATTTAGAGTATGCATCCATTATCCATATGCAGCAGGGTAGATAGAGCAGAAAAGAAGCCTCTGTATAACCACTGAAATTTTCATTTCCCAATCTGAATATTAATATACAAAAAGAACTTTTCTATGAAAAATCTATGCAAAATTTCTTTTTCTCACTAAACTAAGCTGTCTGTAGTCTGTCAAGATCTATTCAAACTAGAAATGATGTCAATGAAGGTATCCTCCAAACAAGGTATTGTGAGTCCACCCATGGGATGATCAAATCCGAATTCTTCCTCAGCTTGACACAACAAGTCTTGGAATGAAGGGTCCTTCAAGTATGAAACTGGAATGACAAAGCGCTTCTTTTCACTCTCCCCAACATAAACTGCAAAATGCCCCTTAGGAATTTCACTTTCTCTGTTTGTTCTTGAAGAAGATCTTCTAAGGCCTTGCTTAGCACGGAGAATATGCCCCATACCAATTGCCATCTTCAGATGTTTTTTTGGAAAGTAGATTGAGGCAGTGCTAATTGAAGAAGATATAGAAACAATTTGTGAGTGTAGAAACTATGGTTTGTGTGAAGCAATTACTTGAGTGTGGTGGATACTAACTCAGATGTGTAAATATATATAGATCCATTGGGAGGTGGATTGAGTGGCTAAGAGAAATTTGGATGGAGGTCAGCCAGCTAACAAGATAAGAGGCATTACCACATGGTTTTGTCTTCCAAAAATCATCAAGAATTTCTACAAACAAGTTAGAAGTAAAAAAGATCAGTCTATGAACATCATTCCCCACATGCTTCAATGAAATTGAATAGATGGGGATAGCTTAACTACTTCTGTATTTCCAAGAAAGCCTATGAAATGAGAGATGAGGAGAGAGTGCAGAAAGATCATGTTATTCACCTTGAAAATGGCTTAATCAATTTGTTTGAATCAATGAGATGACTGGGAAACAAAACCATGTGATTCCTCATTTCTGTGTCTCAACACATGGCCACATTCCAGATCCCATATATTTCTGATTGAAACTAAAAGTCCCCATACAACTGGGTGGAACATGGTTTTGCCTTCCTTGATTTACTATATCCTCTTAAGTACTTTAAATACATCACTTCTGTATGGATTTTGATCATCAACACCTCCAATTTTTCCCAGTCAATATCTACTGATCTTTTTGGCTTCCATTATATTTCTCTCAAATTCCTAGTTTAATATCATGATCAGTAACAAGAAGCTCATCAAGTTGGTGAAAAGATGGCAGAAATCTGTTGCCATCCGAAGAAAGAGGATTTCACTTCCAAGACTAAATGATGATGCAGATAGCTGTAGTAATTCCTCTGCAGTTAGCAAGGGTCATTTTGCTATCTACACAGCTCATCAGAAGCGGTTTGTTATCCCTCTATCTTATCTCGAGAATGAGATTATTAGACAACTCTTGAACTTGTCTGAAGAAGAATTTGGACTTCCAAGCAATGGGCCTATTACACTACCATGTGATGCAGTCTTCATGAACTACATCATTTCACTTCTTAGCCGAGGCTTATCCAAAGAACTCGAGAATGAATTGCTTATCTCAGTTACTTCATCCAGGTGTTCATCAGCTTCACTGAACCATGAAGGGTGGAGAAATCAGGAAATACTAGTTTGTTGACAGATAGAATTAACTACTTTTAGTATACTTAGAAAGTTTAGAATTCAAATGTAACTCAACTCATAGACTTCAAATTTCAAGAAGTTTGCTTTTTATATCAGATTGCCTACCTCCCCATCTCTGTATTAATTTTATTTTTTTTTACATAACTAATTTGAGTGATACTTGGTTCTGCTTCACTAAGTCCTGTCAATATAAGCTTAACACTAGTTATAAGAATGAAATGATCTGAAATCAACAATATTTTCTCCTTACACTACACTTTGTTCTGTATTCTTGCTATATCTATGACAAATGGCCATATTTTTACAAAAGAACATTGTTTTCTCTGTTCTTTGTTATTACAAGAAAGAACATAACTGTTTTTATTGAGGGTGTGATTGAAATACTTGTACAATGGACCGTACCTTAAAGAACATGACTTTTTTAGTGATAAGTAATTTCATTGCCAAAAGAACTTCAAGAATAGTTAGTATTGGAATCCACTAGGTGTCTAGGTGTAGATTACAAAAATGTTTTCCCTCCTCGTCTTCGCATTATCATCAATTGCTTGAGCATTTTTGTACACGATAGGGACAAAACAGCAAAAAACATTGCAGAAAATGGTAGTTTCTAGTCTTAAGGATCTTTCTGATACATCTGCTCTTTGGAAGTTTAGCATAATCCTAGTTTTATTCACAGTATCTTCATGCAAACAAATTGGGGAAAATATTTGGTAAAAATTGGATAGATTGTGTGATGTTTTCAAAGTTACTGCAGAAAATCAGACAAGAATCAAATAATGCTTTCCAGCAAGTCATCAATTCCTCTTAACAATATAATAATAATGTAAGTACCCAATTCAAGTCCACAGATAACATAAATTTAGTGAACAATAGGCCTTAATATAATCAGTGAAATTTACAGTTTTCATGCTGATAATGAGACAGCTGAAAATGGGGGCAAAAAACTGTACAAGAATACTGTCTATGCAAAATTTTTCTCCGCTAAACTATGTTCTTTGTTGTTTCTCAAGATGTACTTGAACTAGAGATGATGTCAAGGAAGGTATCCTCTGGACAAGGTATTGTAAGTCCACCCATTGGATGATCAAATCCGAATTCTTCCTCAGCTTGACATAGCAAGTCTTGGAATGAAGGGTCCTTCAAGTACGAAACTGGAATGACAAAGCGCTTCTTTTCACTCTCCCCAACATAAACTGCAAAATGCCCCTTGGGAACTTCACTTTCTCTGTTTGTTCTTGAAGAAGATCTTCGAAGGCCTTGCTTAGCACGGAAAATATGCCCCATACCAATTGCCATCTTCAAATGCTTTCTTTTGGAAGGTATAGGAAGTGCTAATTAAGCAAGGTATATATGGTTTTTGTGATGCAATTGCCTGAGTGTGGTGGTGAATAACAACTGGAATGTGTTTATATAGATTCTATGGGAGGTGGATCAAGTGGCTAAGAGAAATTTGGATGGGAGGGGAGCCAGCTAGCAAGATAAGAGACATTACCACACTGTTTTGTCTTCCAATAATCATCAAGAATTCTTAGTAACAGGTATGTAGATAAAGTTGTGTCAATGGACATCATTCCCCACATGCTTCAATGAAACTTGGATAGATTGGGATAGCCAAACTACTTCTATCTTTCTAAGAAAGCCTTCCAAATGAGAGATGAGGAAAGAGTGCAGAAATATCATGTTACTCACCTAGAGAATAGCTTAATCAATTTGTTTGAATTGGGAAACAAAACCATGTGATTCCTCATTTCTCTGTCTCTATTTATGGAACACTAATAGGCCCCATACAACTGGGTGGAACATGATTTTGCCTTCTCTGATTTACTCTAGTCATATCCTCTTTAGTACTTTAAATAGATCACTTCTGTATGAATTTGATCATCAAATCCTCAAATTTCTTCCAGCCAATATCTAAGGTTTCTACTGATCTTGTTGGCTTTCATTCCATTATATTTCTCTCAAATTCCAAGTTTAATGTCATGATCAGTAACAAGAAGCTCATCAAGTTGGTGAAAAGATGGCAGAAATTCATTGCCATCCGAAGAAAGAGGATTTCACTTCCAAGACTAAATGATGATGCAGATAGCTGTAGTACTTCCTCTGCAGTTAGCAAGGGTCACTTTGCTATCTACACGGCTGATCAGAAGCGATTTGTTATCCCTTTATCATACCTTGAGAATGAGATTATTAGACAACTCTTAAACTTGTCCGAAGAAGAATTTGGACTTCCAAGCAATGGGCCTATTACACTACCATGTGATGCAGTCTTCATGAATTACATCATTCCACTTCTTAGCCGAGGCTTATCCAGAGAACTCGAGAATGCATTGCTTATCTCAGTTACTTCATCCCGGTGTTCATCAGCTTCACTGCACCATGAACGGTCGAGAAATCAGGAATTACTAGTTTGCTGACAGATAGTATTGATTAGTTTTAGTATACTTCAAATACGAAATGTAACTCAACTCATAGCTTCCAAATTTCAAGAAATTTGATTTTTATTATCAGATTTCCTACCTACCCTCCCCTGTATTCAATTTTATTTTCACATAACTGACTTTAATTTGATGATGAAAATGTTGTAATATTTCGTTCTGCTTCACTAAGGCTTGTCTATATACATAACTCCATAAGTGATCAGTAGTTCTAAGAATTAAATGATCTGAAATCAATGATCTTTTGTCCTTAAACTAGAGTTTGGTCTAATGTATGTACTTTGAATATTTAGTACAAGTAAATATGGCAGAAAAAAAAAAACACTTGTCCCAGTTTTTAAATTTTTACAAAAGAACATGGTTTTCCCTATTACTTATAAAACTGGACTTTTCTAGTTATCCCAAGAATGAAATGACTTGGCATGTGTTCTGAGTTCTGATACAAAAGTGGTATTGTTCATTCTTAAATGTCCAATGAACCTTAAAGAAGTTGTCATTTTTAGTGATAATTAATTTCATTGCAAAAAGCAAGAATAGTTAGCATTGGAATCCACCAGATGTAAATTACAATAATGTTAACGTTGTCCCTCCTCTTGTTTGCACTTGCTTCAATTGCTTAAGTACTTCTGTACATAATAGGGACTAAAGAGCCAAAAACATTGCAGCCAATGAAAGTTCTAGTCTTAAGGATCTTTCTGATACAAAGTATATTGATGCAAATAAGTTGGAACATTGTTTGGTAAAAATTGAGCAGATTGATGATATTTTCTAAGTTATTGCAGATTCTATCATAGTCAATAACACTTTCCATGAAGTCATCAATTATTTCTTGAAAACATAATATTAGTGTAACTACCCAAGTCTCCTGATATATAGACATTTAGTGCACAATAGGCTTTCATATAACCAGTGAACAGTTTCCAAGCTGATCATGAGACAGGTGAAAAAAAAACTGTACAAGAATACTATCTGCAAAATTTTTTTCTACTAAACTAAGCTCTTTGTTGTATCTCAGTATCTACTCAAACTAGAGATGATGTCAAGGAAGGTATCTTCTGAACAAGGTATTGTGAGTCCACCCATTGGATGATCAAATCCGAACTCTTCCTCGGCCTGATTTAGCATGTCTTGGAATGAAGGGTTGTTCAAGAATGATATTGGAAGAACAAAGCGCTTCTTTTCGCTTTCGCCCACATAAACTGCAAAGTGCCCCTTAGGGACCTCACTTTCTCTGTTTGTTCTTGAAGAAGACCTTCTGAGGCCCTGCTTAGCACGGAGAATGCGAGTCATACTAATCGCCATGCTGGGATGTTTCTTTTATAGAGCAGAAACAATTTTAGAATGCAGAAACTATTGTAGTTGTGAAGGAAATATTTGAGTGGGGTGAATACTAACTCAAATGTGTATATATGGATCATTTGGGAGGTGGATTGAGTGGCTAAGAGATATTTGGATGGAAGGGCAGCCAGCTAGCATGATAATTGATAAGACAACATCATCACATGGTTCTGTCATCCAAAAATCATCAAGAATTTCTAGCTAATAGATACGATGGCTTAACTACTGTTATTCCAAGAGAGCTTAGCAAATGAGAGATAAGGATATAGGGCAGCCAGCTAGCAAGATAAGAGACATCACCAAACAGTTTTGTCATCAAGAAATTATACAAACAACTTTGTAGATAAAGACCTGTCTTTGAACATCATTCCCCACATGCTTCAGTGAAATTGAATAAATGGGGAAAGCTCAACCACTTCTGTCATTCCAAGAATGTTAATAGCATTTTCCTAGAAAGTAGCTTAATCAATTTGTTTGAATCAATGTGATAATTGGTAAACATAACCATGTGGTTCCTCATTTATATATGGTCACACTCTAGGCCCCATATATTTTTGGTTGAAGGTAAAAGGCCCCATACAACTAGGTAGCACATGGTTTTGCCTTCCTCAAGAGCTTAATGCCTGTCTTAGCCTCCTCTGCACTTTAAATAGATCACTTCCATATTCATTTTCATCATCAAACACTGCAATTCATTGTCCACCAAAGATTTAAGCTTTCTACACATCTTATTCTCTTCCATTCAATCTCTCTATATTTTCTAAGTTAATACCATGATCAGTTCCAAGAAGCTCATTAAGCTTGTAAGAAGATGGCAGAAATTTGCCGCTATCCGAAGAAAGAGGATTTCATTCCCGAGAGAAAATGATGACACAGACAGCTGTAGTACTTCCTCTGCAGCTAGCAAGGGTCATTTTGCTATCTACACAGCTGATCAGAAGCGGTTTGTTGTCCCTTTATCTTATCTCGAGAATGAGATTATTAGGCAACTCTTAAACTTGTCTGAAGAAGAATTTGGACTTCCAAGCGATGGGCCTATTACACTACCATGTAATGCAGTCTTCATGGACTACATCATTTCACTTCTTAGCCGAGGTTTATCCAGAGAACTCGAGAATGCATTGCTCGTCTCTGTTGCATCATATCAGTGTTCATTTGCTTCAGTGCACCAGGAAGGCTTGAGAAATCAGGAATTGCTAGTTTGCTGACAATATTGATTTTTTTTTTTTGTATAGTTCAGAATTCAAATGTAAATCAAACCATAGATTTCAAATTTCAAGAAATTTTATACCATATTGCCTACCTCCCCAACCTGTACTCACGTTTATTGTCATATAACTGACTTTGATGATCAAAACTCAGTCATTCTTCATTCTTCTTCACTAAGGCCTGTCAATATATATAATCTGAACAGTAGTTCTAAGAATTAATTGATCTGAACAGTTTTGTCTAATATATATATGTACTTGTAACCACTATAGTACTCTTTTCTTTATTTTACTTTCCCAATAGTTGCTGTATGGTTTCATGAGGCCAAAAGATGTTCCTGAAAATAATAATTGTCCCGGTTGTTATGCATTCCAGTTATATTTATGACAAATGGTCATATTTTTTCGAAAGAACATATATGGTTTTCACTACTGCTTATGAAACAGGCTTCTCTAGTTCGTTATTCCAATAATGAAATAACTTGACATGATTTCTGATACAAAAATGGAATTGTTCATTCCTAAATGTCCAGTGGAGCTGTAAGAACTTGACAAACGATAATTAGCATTGGAATCCACCAGATGTAAATTACAAGAAATCAAGAATGTTTTCCCTCATCTAGTCTGCATCCAATGAAAGTTCTAGTTTTACTCATAGAATGTTGAACATAGCTGAGATGGCAAAAGCTCAGCTACTTGTGTCATTCCAAGAAACCTGCCAAATGAGAGATGAAGATAGAGAGCAGAAAGTTAATGGAATTTGCCTAGAAAATAACAATCCATTTAATTGTGTTGAATCAATTTGAATATTGGGAAGCTCATATATATGGCCACACTCTATATTTCTTGTTGAAGCTAAAAGGCTCCATACATCTAGGTAGTACATGGTTTTGCCTTCCTTTATATCCTCAAGAGCTTACAGTCTATCTTAGCCTTCTTAACACTTTAAATGGATCACTTGCATATGCATTTTGATCATCAAACAATGCAATTCAGTCCAGCCAATTCAAGACATAAGGATTTTACTGATCTTGATCTCTTCCATTCAATCTCTTAACATCATGCAATACAATTTTGTAGTTGCAAATGATTTTGTGATTGTATTAGCATTTGAAAGCTCTTCATTAGTGCATGGCTTGAGCCATTTAACAAAAGATTTTGGAGCAATCACAATTTTGACTCAGATGGGAACAATTTTTTGAAATTTAAACACAATAAATTCAAGGGGTTGAAGAAAAGAAAATGAAGGTTCAAATGACCAATAAATTCACATGTTCCTCCCCAAGCTGATCATGAGATACAGAGGGAAAAGATAAAAGGAAGGAAAAAGAACATGAAGGTTTTAGGGTGAAGTTGGGATATTTTATTATTTTATGATGCTATAAATCTCTGCTGGTCTGAGCATCAGAGAGATGTAAATTTCAATGGTGCTGTTGCTGTTATGGTGGCTTGGCGGGTAAATTTGAAAATGTTATTATAAACCAATAAAAATCATATCCAAGGGATGGTTTAGCTTAAAAGAATCAACAAAATCTTATTGTTTGGCAAATTCATAAAGATATCAAGTCTTGGATTTCTGTACATTTCACTTGATGAATTGAGCCACAGCTGAGTCCCTAGTCTACAAAAATGATTGACATTAATTTTAGCAAACTATCAATTCTTGATTTCTCAGTCCTTGGTGCAGTGAAGCTGATGAACACCGATATGAAGTAACTGAAATGAGCAATGCATTCTCGAGTTCTCTGGATAAGCCTCGGCTAAGGAGTGAAATGATGTAGTCCATGAAGGCTGCATCACATGGTAGTGTAATAGGCCCTCCGCTTGGAAGTCCAAATTCTTCTTCAGACATGTTTAAGAGTTGCCTAATAATCTCATTCTCGAGATAAGATAGAGGCACAACAAACCGCTTCTGATCAGCTGTGTAGATGGCAAAATGACCCTTGTTAACTGCAGTGGAGGTACTACAGGTATCTCCATCATCATTTTGCCCTGGAAAGGAAATCCTCTTTCTTCGGATGGCAGCAAATTTCTGCCATCTTTTAGCCAGCTTGATGAGCTTCTTGGAACTGATCATGGTATCAACTTAGGAAATGGAAGAGAAATCGAATGGAAGAGAACAAGAATGACTGAATTGCAGTGTTTGATGATCAAAATTCACATGGAAGCAACCTATTTAAAGTGTTTAAGAGGCTACGTGAAGCAACCTATTGGTATGGGGCACATTCTCCGTGCTAAGCAAGGCCTTAGAAGATCTTCTTCAAGAACAAACAGAGAAAGTGAAGTTCCTAAGGGACATTTTGCAGTTTATGTTGGGGAAACTGAAAAGAAGCGTTTTGTCATTCCAGTTTCGTACTTGAAGGACCCTTCATTCCAAGACTTGCTGTGTCAAGCTGAGGAAGAATTCGGATTTGATCATCCAACCGGTGGACTCACAATACCTTGTATGGAGGATACCTTCGTCGACATCATCTCTAATTTGAGATCTTGAGAGACTACACACAACTTAGTTTAGTGAAGATAAATTTTGCATAGAAGAGTTTTCATGTACAGTTCGATCACTTGTATAGATTTTTGTCTGCATTTTTGCTGTAACTTTGAAAATATCATAAAGTCTGTCCAATTTTCACCAGATCTTTTTCCAATTTGTTGAATTGAATATACAACAACTCTGCAATATACAGAAACTGATGGAAATGGAGAGAATTTATATACTGGTCATACTTAGCCATTTTTATGATTTAGGATCAAACTGTAGTTTAAGGAGAAATGATTAATGATATCAGCAGATAATTTCAATTCCTAGAATTACTGTTCAGCATATCAGAAGGACTGTGCATAGTGAAGCAATACAGGGGTGGGGGAGGTAGGCATTCCAAGATGTAAAGCATTGAATGTTCTTAAAAATTTAAAAATATTTGGTAATGTCAGAAAACTATCTGAAGGTGTGCATTTGGGTAAATCCCAAATTGTGACTCTAGTCAGTAAAGAACCATAAAGAGGTAAACCAACTTCGATTGTCCATAGCTGATCGGCTCAAATCAAGAGGGTTGGGATTCAAACTCGTGACCTTAAAGCAACGTCATTTATGATTTTTAGAGGGGTTTTTGCAAAGAAAATTCTGGTGGCATAGTTTTTTTAACAAATGGGAACAATGGTTTTTTTGGTGGCCTTTTCTCATGCAAAATTAATTTTTTTGTGGGCCTCATTTATTGAGAAGAAATTGGGAAAAACATATTTTAGTTGGATGCACCTGTTGCGCCTAGCTGTAAGTTGTAACTGACAAAAACCAATTCAAAAACCCAACAATTTAAAGATACAAGTTTAATTATCCCATTTCTCCACCCTAGCTCCAATGATTACAAGTTTGTATCCATAATCCTTTTGGTTGGATTATCCCATTTCTCCACCCTAGCTTCTTGGTGCAGTGATATGATTAGTGCATGCGGTTTCGTTGCCATCTTAATGAGTTTTGGAACTGATGATGGTGTTAGCATATGTGACAATCATTATTCCATGGACCATGGTCCACACAGTTGTGTGAACCATAAATAAAAAGTACATTTTTAATATATTAAAAGTACATTCTTAATATACGAAAAGTACATTACTTTTGTATATAAAGTACATTATTTTCATAGTGAAGATACATTATTTGATATATACTATCAAATAATGTACTTTTAGTACAAAAATTAATTTTACAATTTAAAGAGTGTATCTTGCGTGAGTATTTAGAGAAGAATGTTGCAAAATTTACACAAATAATTTTAAAAAGTTAAAGTTTTAAACATGTATAAAAAAAATTAATATTTCTATCTAGGGCCGGTTTTTTGATTTGCGTGGCCCTGTGCTAGTAATTAAGTGATGCCCTATTAAATTATAAATAAACTGTGAATTGAAGAAAAATTGCAAAGAGAAAAATGCAAAAAATCTAATTTTAGGTCAATATAATCACAAATACATATACTAACTATTAGGCCAGGGTTAGACTAGGGGCCCCCTAAATTTTGGGGCCCTATGCGGTTGCACGTCTTGCACGCCCTAAAATCCGGCTCTGTTTCTATTACATCAAAATTAATGATTCTATCACCAGAGTTATTTTTTTTTTGTGTTTCATACTATTGATATTATTTCCAAATGAGTCTTTTG
The DNA here is from genome assembly GCA_003576665.1 of Ipomoea trifida. Lineage (NCBI taxonomy): Eukaryota > Viridiplantae > Streptophyta > Magnoliopsida > Solanales > Convolvulaceae > Ipomoea > Ipomoea trifida. The sequence continues at coordinate 20,501,249 of CP025652.1, read as the reverse complement.
CATGACAAGTTCATAATGTATGTTTGAATGTTGTTATATTTGTTCCTTCACAATATCTCAATGATATACAACAGGAATTTCATTATAAATTCAGTTTATTTAGCAAAATAAAATCAACTAAAATAATTGTGTTTGGTTACTTTAGTCATATGTTATGTTTTTTTAGTAGTAATATGTTATGTTATATCTTATTTGCAATATTTTTTTATACTCAGATACATAAACAAAACTAACAAAGCAACAACAACCTTGAAATATTGGAAGATACCAAAATATTTTGAAGTAAGAACATTTTCAATATAAACATTTATTTATCTCTTAACATCATTTTCTTAAGGAAAAATCCAAATTAATTCATAAAATTCTACCACTTAAATTGTTTTATTTTCTTACATCTTTATGACAACCAAAAAAATTAGCACACTCGTTTTTAGACAAATTAAAACTCATTGTTTTATTTGTTTTAATCATTATGTTAATGTCATTGCCAAACAAGTGATACTGGCAGAAAATAGCAAGAGTCACTTAGGATTGCGAATGAGTCCAACCGCTCGGTTAAAGCTCGACTCGAGCTTGATCACAAATGTTTTAGACTCGTGGCTCGTAGAGTCGTAGGGTAGCTCGCTAGCCATAAATAAATAAATAAATATATATACTTACAAAGTTAAAAAATTAAAAGAAGGGAAATCCTACTGCCTATTCTCTCGCTGCCTAAATCTTTTCTCTTGCTGCCTCAGTGCCTCTTTGGACTCCATTGCTGCCGCGGAGGACACTGCTCCTGGCTGTCTCCCGGTGCCACAGAAGATCCCGTAAAAGATCAGATGCCACCTCCCGGTTCCTCACGGATACAGCAGATCAGCCGCCCAGTCCGCCGCCTCCCGCTGCCACTGAAGATATACTTAGTTCCTAGCCAAGGTAAGTTATTGTTAAATACTTAAATTTACTGCTTATATCCGCTTCACCCTAACATTCAGATTAGTGACAGCAATGCTTATGTTTTCTGCATTTTTGTCAGATATGAGTTAATTCCTACTTTAGTGCCTGCCATTTTTGTTTAATTTGAATGCTTATGTTTTCTGTATTTGATTATAATTTTCTGGTTTACTAAAAGTTTAGAACTAAGGAACATAGTTATTATGTGTAAATTAGGAGGATGCATTTTCCAGATGCTCCTCTCTATTATTCAACATGTAATCTGTTATATATCATATAGAAGCAAAACATCAGGGAATAAGAAATATCTGATTGTTACATTTTATGGCTGATCTTCTAGGAAAAAGAGACCTCTGGAGATCAACAGATAAATTATCTCCAGATAAATTACCAGTGCCGCTGTTCATTCCTTGAGGTATAGTCTTTAGCCTTCATCCAGAGATATTGGTATGAATGTGTTAGTTACTTAGTTTTTAACATGGTTTTTGCTGCAGATTTTCGATGAACATATTGGAGATTTACTGAATCGTACCCAGAGCACAATCATTCTTAACGAGCTCGAGCCAACCCAAACTCGAGTTCGGCTCGTCTTATTTGCACCCCTACACTATGATATTTGCACCCCTACACTATGATTGTGAATGGGAGATCATCCGGATAGACACCATGAGGATGAGTAGGATGGTTGGGAGGAAAGACAAGAAAGAGCATCAGCTCGCAGCGGGAAGAGATACGATTCAAATATCTTACTATTCGATTCGAATTCGACTATTTTGAGAACTATTCGAATTCGTATTCGATAAATATTCGAATCTAAAATTGTATTCGTATTCGATTCGGCTACATTATTCGAATATATTCGATTCGACTAGAATATTCGAATTCAAAATGCCTAACTTAATTTTCCTTTTTTTTACGAGTACTCCAATAAATTAAGATAAAATGTAATAACATTTTAAATTTAAATAGCATAAAATTTTCTATTAATATACTATTATACTAATATTCTATTAATATATATATATATATATATATTCGAATATATTTGAATATAGTCGAATCAAATATATTCTGATTCGTATTCGATTCGAAATATGTATTTGAATTCGAATTCGAATAGAAATATTCGAATTCGAATCACGAATCAAACTAAAAATATTTGATTTGTTTACACCCCTAGTGAGTAGTGTGGCTATAGTGTTATCCTATTCTCATAGGAACGACAAACACATATATATCCAAGAATTCTCAAGCATAATTGGACCTTAATTATAGAAGAGTCCATATAAAGAACTAGTTGATAATATTAGCTGATTGTAGAAAGATATTTGATAAATTGACTATTAGCTGATAGCTGATTACATGCAAAATGATTTTTTCAAAAAATTGATGGAAAAAGCTACTTTGAACAGCTCTGATTACATGCAAAATGATTTTCTCAAAAAACTGATTGAAAAAAGCTACTTTGAGCAGCTTTTTTAATTTTAGCGTTTTGGAATAATAAGTTTTTACAAAAAACTAATTAATCAAACAATTATATTAGTTGTTTAACCAAGTCAAACAACTAATAGTGGTCAAATAAGACAAAATTAGTTGGTAAGCTAACTATGTTATCAAATATGGCCTAAATTTAAAATCATGTTCAAAGGCTGGTTTAGCTCTAAATTAAAGTATCAACAAAATCTTATTTTCAGGTAAACTCAGATATACATGTCTAGGATTTCTGTACATGATGTATTGAGCTAGAGCTAGAGCTAAGTTCCTTGTCTACAAAAATGATATGACATTAACATCAGCAAACTACCAATTCTTGATTTCTCAGCCCTTCTTGGTGCAGTGAAGCTGATGAACACCAATATTGAGTAACTGAGATTAGCAATGCATTCTCAAATTCTCTGGATAAACCTCTGCTAAGAAGTGAAATGATGTAGTCCAAGAAGGCTGCATCACATGGTAGTGTAATAGGCCCATCGCATGGAAGGCCAAATTCTTCTTCTGACAAGTTTAAGAGTTGCCTAATAATCTCATTCTCGAGATAAGATAGAGGTACTACAAACCGCTTCTGATCAGCTGTGTAGATAGCAAAATGGCCCTTGTTAACTGCAGAAGAAGTACTGCAGCTATTAGTATCATCATTTTTTCTTGGAAAGGAAATCCTCTTTCTTCGGATGGCAGCAAATTTCTGCCATCTTTTCGCCAACTTAATGAGTTTCTTGGAACTGATCGTGGTACTAACTTAGGAAATAGAGAATGAAAGAGAGTAAGATTGGTAGAAATTAAACCTTGGATATTGCCTGGACAAAGCTGTAGTGTTTGATGATCAAAATTCACATGAAGCAACCTATTTAAAGTGTTTAAGAGGCAATGACAAGCTTCAATTTCTTGAGGAAATCAGGGAAGGCAAAACCATGTTCCACCCAGCTGTATGGGGCCTTTTAGACATACAAATAAGGAATCACATGGTTTTGTTTCCCAATCTTCATATTGATTCAAACAAATTGATTAAGCTATTTTCTAGGAAAACACCATTAACTTACTGACCTGTGGATTGATCAATGACAGAAGTAGTTGAGCTTTCCACATCTGTTCAATTTCATTGAAGCATTTGGTGAGTGATGTCCAAAGTTTGTAGAAATTCTTAAAGATTTTTGGAAGACAAAACCATGTGGTAATGCTGTCTTATCATTCTAGCTGGCTGGCCTGTGATCCAAATTTCTCATAGCCACTCAATCCACCTCCTAAAGGATCTATATATATAAATGCATTTGAGCCAATGTTCACCCCACTCAAGTTCTTTCTTCACACAATCCTAGTTTCTGCATTCACAAATTCTGTCCATAGCTTATTCAATTAACATTGCCTCTACTTTCCCAAAAAAAAAACATTTGAACATGGCAATTGGTATGGGGCACATTCTCCGTGCTAAGCAAGGCCTCAAGAGATCTTCTTCAAGAACAAACAGAGAAAGTGAAGTGCCTAAGGGGCATTTTGCAGTTTATGTTGGGGAGAGTGAAAAGAAGCGCTTTGTCATTCCAGTTTCATACTTGAAGGACCCTTCATTCCAAGACTTGTTGTGTCAAGCTGAAGAAGAATTTGGATTCGATCATCCAATGGCTGGACTCACAATACCTTGTATGGAGGATACCTTCCTTGACATCATCTCTAATTTGAGATCTTGAGAGACTATAGACAGCTTAGTTTATTAAAGAAAAATTTTGTATAGAAGAGTTTACCTGTACAGTTCATTTTTTATAGATTTTTGTCTGCTTTCTGCAGTAACATTGAAAATATCAGAAAGTCTGTCCAATTTTCAACAAATCGTATATTTCTACTCCAACTTATTGCACTGAATATACTTTGAGTAAAACTAGAAGTAGAATATTTCTTCAAGGAAATTCAAGACATATTCCACACACTAAAAGTTAAGGCAAAAGGAAACTTGCAGCTGCTATTCAACTCTATATGAAGAAGGGATATATCCGGTCAGTTTTTGGCAAGTGAAATTTTTCTGTGTAAGTTGGTAACAATGGATACTTTTGGTGGGTCTATATTGCTTATGTTTGCCACATTTACTTGCTCCTTATTACAAAAAAAAGTTCAATTGTCAGTCCTAACTTTTCCTAATTTCTCAGCAAGCTGAGGTTTTGGACTCTTGTAGTTGTCAACCACTGTCCTCATTGCTCTGAAATACAAAGTACGGTGTTTGCCAAAACTGAAAGCACTGGTAGCAGGATCTTACAGCCATGATATAGTCTCTATGTTGATATTTGTGGTAAAGACATTCTTGGCTGCTATTATATTGCAGACAGTATTGACACCATTGATGTCTATGACCCCTCGTTCTTGAAGTTTATACATATAGTGGTATCCGACTTCACTGAGCTTTATGCAAAATTTGTGTGGGCAGGGTGAAAGTTCCATGTTAGCCATCACAAAGTCTCTCCAATATTGCTTCTTCAATTTTGTGCTTAGTTAGGAGAACAACAATACTTTGCAAATACGACGACTGCTCATCTTCTGATGCATTTATCAAGTAATCATCTGCCAATTCACAAGTCTGAGAGTTTTCCTGAGTTTCATGAACATCAGAATTATCTTGGTTCCACGAATCTAATTCTTGACATGCATGCACCATTAATGAAATCTTGGACAACAATCCACCTGACAGACATATGCTTTCTTTACTCTTTCAATTCATGCTTCATTTTGACTACATCTTCTGATAACCTCAAGAAGGGCTCACCCCTGTGTGCATCTTCAATAACTGATGTTCAAATTAGTTTCGAAGAAACTTGTGATGAAAACTTCATGACCATTGTTCAGAGCTGTAGTTTCTTGAAATTAAAGGTCTGCTCATCTGTAAGTGGTTCATCATTCAAAACATTTAATGCTACTTCCATTACCCGTTAAATTGCCTTTAACAGTGCATTATGAAACAATTTCCCATTGAATACAACCTGCCTAAGTTCATCATTTTACAGCAGAACAAGATAATATTTGCAATCCAAGTTGAACTCAACTGACAACTCACCACAACATAACTGGAAAGAGATTTTTTTACTACTTCCCAACAAAGAAGTGGCCTCGTGAGGAGTTAAATTCTCTGGATGATCAGACTTCTCGTCCTTCATTTCACCAATTTCATCATTAATTTTACCCAAAATGTCCACAGATGATATATTGATATCTCTCCTTTATGCATGCCATTATCAAACAAATTACAAGTCTCAAGGCTACTAACCTCATCACTTCAAAATCTTTGGTAAGTTTCACTATATCTTCATTTGGGAAGTGAACATCTAGAGTGACAGCTATGGAGACCTATCTTAGCAAGGATAGAATTGAGGAATGAAATGTAACATACCAGGACCGCATCAGATGGTAGTGTAATAGGCCCATGCTTGGAAGTCCAATTCCTTCTTCTGACAACTTTAAGAGTTGGTTACGAATCTCATTGTTTAGATAAGATAGAGCGACAACAAACAGCTTCTGATGATCCATGTGGATGGCAAAATGGCCCTTGTTATCTCACTTATCTGCACCATCATGTAGTCTTGGAAGTGAACCCCTCTTTCCTCAGATTGCAACAAATTTCTGTCATCTCTTTCCCAGCATTATGAGCTTCTTGTTACTGATCATGCTATTAAGTTAGGAAATAGAGAGAAATGTAATGGAAGAGAATAAGATCAGCAGAAACCTTAGACGTTAAATGGATTGAGTTGAAGTGTCTGATGATTAAAATGCACAAAGAAGTAATTTATTTATAGTACTTAAAGAGGCTACGACAAGCATTGAGTTCTTGTGTAAATCAGAGAAGGCAAAACCATGTTCAACCTATTTGTATGGGGCCTTGTAGGTTGAATAAGAAATATATGGGATCTGGAGTGTAGCCATATGTAGAGACATGCAAATAAGCTATCACATGGAAATGTTTCCCAATCATCAAATTGATCCAAACAAATAAGTAAGCTACTTTCTAAGCAAATACCATTAACACACTGCTATCTTTCTTCATGTCTCATTCGGTGGTCTTTCATGGAACGATAGAAGTAATTGAGCTTACCCATCTGTTCAATTTCATTGAAGCATGTAGGGAATGATGTTTAGAGACAGGTCTTTATCTACAAACCGGTTGGTAGAAATTCATTGTGATTTTTTGAAGACAAAACCATGTGGTAATGTGTTTTATCATGCTAGCTGGCTGAGTGGCTTCCCTCCCATCCAAAATTCTCTTAGCCACTCAATCCCACCTCCCAAAGGGTCTATATAATCACATTTGAGTTGGTATTCACCCCACTCAAGTTCTTACACACAAATATTAGTTTCTTCCTTCACAATTGTTTCTATAGCCTCTTTGATTCACAGCACCTCTATTTTCAAAAGAAATATTTGAACATGGCAATTAGTATGGCACGCATCCTCCATGCTAAGCAAGGCCTCAAAAGGTCTTCTTCAAGAACAAACAGAGAAAATGAGGTACCTAAGGGACACCTTGCAGTTTATGTTGGCCAGAGCGAAAAGAAGCGCTTTGTTATTCCAATATCATACTTGGTGGCCCCTTCATTCCAAGACTTACTTAGTCAAGCTGAGGAAGAATTCGGATATGATCATCCAATGGGTGGACTTACAATACCTTGCCCGGAGGAAACCTTCCTCGACATCATCTGTAGTTCAAGTAGATCCTGAGAGTCTATAAACAGCTTAGTTTAGTCAAGAACTTTTTTGCTTAGAAAGTATTCTTGTACAGATCTCCATAATTTTCAGCTGTCCTATGATCAGCTAAGAATCTGTAAATTTCACTGATTATACATACAGAGGGCTATTGTTCACTAAATGTCTATATCTACTCTGTACCATATGGATGCATACTCTAAATGTCTTTGCAGCTCTGAACATGGTTAATTACCCTATTAAAATCACCATGGTAACTAATAGGGTTAAGAGATAATCAATAACTTCATGGAAAAGCATTATTGATTCTTGTCAGCTTAATTTCTTCCTCAATCCATCATGTCTATAATGTTCATCAATTTAAAGAGCTTCACCAAAATGGAGGGTGAAATCCTAATGTTCTTTCCTTTATACTCTGGATTTATATGTGAATTTAAAGTTCTTGTAAAAAAAACTACAAAAATTCTTCTCTAAAATCAGCATTAACGAGAGAGAGTCTTACCATGAACAAGATTATCCCCTTCAATTGTTAAAGTGTCGTATTCTCAAACAAGAACAAATTTAGGCACTCTGGACTTGTGTATTAATGAAGTATGAGAGTATTACAGTGTGATTGATGGACCAAATTTCATAATTAAGAGGCTAAAAGTGCATTTTACCTTTGGATTGAAGGAGGGATTAATGGTCCATGAGTGATGTAGAAGCTAGAATTGGGAGTGTGCTTCGAATGGTTTTTGTCATTTATGAATATATCATTACAGAAAAGCAACAGCTTCTTAACATCAAAAATGTCAAGTACATAGATTAAATACATGACAGTTGGAGAAGATGACTGAATGTATTAGATATCTAGTCTTTGAATTTCTGTACATTTCAAATGATGTGTTGAGCTACAACTGAGTTCCTTGTCTACAAAAATGATTGATATTTATTATATCAGCAAACTAGCAATTCTTGATTTCTCAGCCCTTCTTGGTGCAGTGAAGCTGATGAACACCGATATGAAGTAACTGAGATTAGCAATGCATTCTCAAGTTCTCTGGATAAACCTCGGCTAAGAAGTGAAATGATGTAGGCCAAGAAGGCTGCATCGCATGGTAGTGTAATAGGCCCATCGCTTGGAAGTCCAAATTCTTCTTCAGACATACTTAAGAGTTGCCTAATGATCCCATTCTCGAGATATGATAGAGGGACAACAAACCTCTTCTGATCAGCAGTGTAGATAGTGAAATGACCTTTGTTAACCGCAGAAGAAGTACTGCAGCTATCTGCATCATCATATAGACTTGGAAATGAAATCCTCTTTCTTCGGATGGCAGCAAATTTTTGCCATCTTTTGGCGAGCTTGATGAGCTTCTTGGAACTGATCATGGTATTAACTTAGAAAATATAGAGAGATTGAATGGAAGAGAATAAGATGTGTAGAAAGCTTGGATATTGGCTGACAAAGTTGTAGTGTTTGATGATCTAAAAATTCACATGGAAGCGACCTATTTAAAGTACTTAAGACTAAGGCTAGGAAATCAGAGAAGGCAAAGCCATGTTCCACCCAACTGTATGGGGCCATTTAGCTTCAATCAGAAGGATATGAAGTGTGGCTATATCCAATCTTCACATGCTTATGTTTCCAAATCTTCAGACTGACTCAAACAAGTTGATTAAGCTATTTTCCAAGCGAATACCTTTAACTTACTCCTCTGTGAGCTTTCCCCATCTGTTCAATTTCATTGAAGCATATGGTGAATGATATTCAAACGTGGTCTCTATCTGGAAGACAAAACCATGTGGAGATGTTGTCTAATCGTTCTAGCTGGCTGGCTGGCTGGCCTGTAATCCAAATTTCTCATAGCCACTCAATCCACATCAATTCAAATAAATTGATTAAGCTATTTATAGGCAAATACCATTAATTTAGTGCTGTGTATATTGATCTCTCATTTTGGAAGGTTTTCTTGGAATGACAAAGGTAGTTGAGCTTTCCCCATCTGTTCAAACTTATTGAAGCATATGGTGAGTGATGTCCAAAACCATGTGGTGTTGTCTAATTGTTCTAGCTGGCTGGCTGGCCTGTGATCCAAATTTCTCATAGCCACTCAATCCACCTCCTAAAGGATCTATATATATAAATGCATTTGTGTTGATGTTTTCCCCACTCAAGTTCTTCAATTCCTTCACACAACTCCCAGTTTCTGCCTTCACAAATTTCAGAAATCCTACTTTCCAAAAAACACATTTGAACATGGCAATTGCTATGGGGCATATTTTCCGTGCTAAGCAAGGCCTCAGGAGATCTTCTTCAAGAACAAACAGAGAATTTGAAGTGCCTAAGGGGCACTTTGCAGTTTATGTTGGGGAGAATGAAAAGAGGCGTTTTGTCATTCCAGTTTCATACTTGAAGGACCCTTCATTCCAACACTTGCTTAGTCAAGCTGAGGAAGAATTCGGATTTGATGCACCAGCGGGTGGACTCACAATACCTTGTATGGAGGATACCTTCCTTGAAGTCATCTCTAGTTTGAGATCTTGAGAGACTACAGACAAACTTAGTTTAGTGAACAAAAATTTTGCATAGAAGACTTTTCCTGTACAGTTCATTTGTATAGATTTTTGTTTGCATTTTTGCAGCAACTTTGAAAATATCAGAAATGCTATCCAATTTTCACCAAATCCAATTGTTGCATTGAATATACTTTGAGTAAACTAGCAGTACAATATCTCTTCAAGGAAATTCAAGGCATATTCTACACTAAAAGTTAAGCAATAACAGTTTGCAAGTTCAGAATAAAGGAATAATCTTGAGAACAGTCTATATTTTGGGTATGATGTGATGATCCATAATTTAGTGTCCCTTGCTAACTGCAGAGGATTTACCATAAGTATTCACAGTCCTTGTTTCTTGAAAATGAAATCTTCTTCCCTTAGACAGCAGCAAATATCTTCCATTATATTCATCTTTGCAGATTTACGCAAATATCCAGACTAGTGAAAGTTCCATGTTAACCATCACACAAAGGTGCCAGATTAGTATATAGGACATAAGAACTGAAAGAAAATGGAGGGAGTGTGTATAGAATTTGTGGGTATGTGGGGGACTCATGTATGCACTCAGTAATTCTCATCATATGCTTCAAATTACATCTGCCTTCTCGTTATTCTTGGTTGTTGGTGGAGCGATGATAGGCCAGAAATGGAAGTGGCAGAATCTTATTGTTACAAATTCAATTAGGCAATTATATAGTTTAATGCTTTTGAATAAAAGTAATGCAAATAAGCACTTGTCACAGGCATAACTGTATTGCAACAAACTGAAGATTAAGGAGAAAATGAAAGCAATGAATATATTTGAATTTTCTAGGAAGAATACTTAAGATTTTGGATATCAAGTATTTCTGTATTGGATTTATGTACATTTCACATCATGTATTCAGCTACAACTAATATCCTCATTTACAAAAATTTTTGAGATCAATATCAGCAAACTAGCAATTCCTGATTTCTCCACCCATCTTGGTGTAGCGGAGCTGATGAACACCGATGTGAAGTAACTGAGACGAGCAGTGCACTCTCAAGTTCTCTAGATAAACCTCGGCTAAGAAGAGAAATGATGTATTCCATAAAGACTGCATCACATGGTAGTGTAATAGGCCCACTGCTTGGAAGCCCAAATTCTTCTTCTGACATGTTTAAGAGTTCCCTAATAATCTCATTCTCGAGATAAGATAGAGGGACTACAAATCGCTTCTGATCAGCCGTGTAGATAGCAAAGTGACCCGTGTTAACTGGAGTGGAAGTAGTGCAGCTATCAGTATCATCACTTGGAAAGGAAATCCTCTTTCTTCGAATGGCAGCAAATTTCTGCCATCTTTTTGCCAACTTGATGAGTTTCTTGGAACTGATCATGGTGCTAACTTAGGAAATAGAGAGTAAGATCTGCAGAAAGTTGTAGTGTTTGATGATCAAATTCGGTTGAGAAGCAACCTATTTAAAGTGCTTCAATTTCTTGAGGAAATTAGGTAAGGCAAAACCATGTTCTACCCAGCTGTATGGGGGGCCTTTAAGACATACAAATAGGGAAACACATGGTTATGTGTCCCAATCTTCACATCAAATCAAATAAATTGGTTAAGATATTTTTTAGGCAAATACCATTAACTTAGAGCTGTGTATATTGATCTCTCATTTTGGTAGGTTTTCTTGGATTGACAAAGGTAGTTGAGCTTTCCCCGTCTGTTCAAATTTATTGAAGCATATGTTGAGTGATGTCCAGAGGTGGTCTTCATCTACAATATTGTTACTAGAAATTCTTGATTTTTGGAAGACAAAACCATGTGGAGACTGGAAATGTTGTCTAATCGTTCGAGCTGGCAGGCTGGCTGGCCTGTGATCCAAATTTCTCATAGCCACTCAATCCACCTCCTAAAGGATCTATATATAAATGCATTTGAGTTGATGTTCACCCCACTCAAGTCCTTCCTTCACACAAATCCTAGTTTCTGCCTTCACAAATTGATTTCAGAAATCCTACTTTCCAAAAAGCATATTTAAGCATGGCAATTGGTATGGGGCATATTCTCCGTGCTAAGCAAGGCCTCAGGAGATCTTCTTCAAGAACAAATAGAGAAAGTGAAGTGCCTAAAGGGCATTTTGCAGTTTATGTTGGGGAGAGTGAAAAGAGGCGTTTTGTCATTCCAGTTTCGTACTTGAAGGACCCTTCATTCCAACACTTGCTTAGTCAAGCTGAGGAAGAATTCGGATTTGATCATCCATCAGGTGGACTCACAATACCTTGTATGGAGGATACCTTCCTTGACGTCATCTCTAGTCTGAGATCTTGAGAGACTACATACAACTTAGTTTAGTGAAGAAAAATTTTGCAAAGAATAGTATAGATTTTTGTTTGCAATTTTGCAGCAACTTTGGAAATATCAGAAAACCTCTCCAATTTTCACCAAATCTTATTCCAAATTATTGTTGTGTTGAATATACATTGAGTAAAACTAGCACTAAAATATCTCTTCATGGCATATTCTACACACTAAAAGTTAAGACAATACAATTTTGGAAGTTCAGAATAATGGATTAATTTTGGGTATGATGTGCTGATCTATATGTAGTCTGTATTATTGGAAAATAAAATAAAATGAAGCTACAAGTAAAATTTAGTGTCCCTTGCTAACTGCAGAGCATTTACCACAACTATTCACAGTCCTGCAGAGGAACTAATCAAGGTTTTGGCAAGAGCATTGACATCTTTGCAGGTTTATGCAAATATTGTGGTCAGGGTGAAAGTTCCATGTTAACCATCACACAAAGGTGCCTGATTAGTATATATATAGGACATAAGAAATGATAAAAAATGAGATAACAAGATTAGTATATAGCTCAGTTATTCTCTAATGGCACTATAGCAGCAGATGGTCAGAACTGTTTAAAATTGAGATAACAAGACCATATTGCTTTCTCATCATATGCTTCAAATTACATCTGCCTTCGGCTTCTTCTTGGTAGTTGGCGGAGCGATGCTAGGCCAGAAATGGAAGTGGCAGAATCTTATTGTTACAAATTCAATTAGGCAATTATATAGTTTAATGCTTTTGAATAAAATTAATGCAAATAATTATTAATTAGCCCTTGTCACAGGTTTATGTGTATCGCAACAAACAGAAGATTAAGGAGAAAATGAAAGAAATGAATATATTTGAATTTTCTAAGAAGAATACTGAGCATATTGGATATCAAGTATTGCTATATTGGATTTATGTACATTTCACATCATGTATTGAGCTACAACTAATATCCTCATTTACAAAATTTATTGCAATTAATATCAGCAAACTAGCAATTCCTGATTTCTCCACCCTTCTTGGTGTAACGAAGCTGATGAACACTGATGTGAAGTAACTGAGATGAGCAGTGCACTCTCAAGTTCTCTAGATAAACCTCGGCTAAGAAGTGAAATGATGTAGTCCATGAAGACTGCATCACATGGTAGTGTAATAGGCCCATAGCTTGGAAGTCCAAATTCTTCTTCAGACATACTTAAGAGTTGTCTAATGATCTCATTCTCGAGATATGATAGAAGGACAACAAACCGCTTCTGATCAGCAGTGTAGATAGTGAAATGGCCCTTGTTAACTGCAGAAGAAATGCTGCAGCTATCTGCATCATCATATAGACTTGGAAATGAAATCCTCTTTCTTCGGATGGCAGCAAATTTTTGCCATCTTTTGGCGAGCTTGATGAGCTTCTTGGAGCTGATCATGGTATTAACTTAGAAAATATAGAGAGATTGAATGGAAGAGAATAAGATGTGTAGAAAGCTTAAATCTTTGGTGGACAATGAATTGCAGTGTTTGATGATCAAAATGAATATGGAGGTGATCTATTTAAAGTGCTGAGGAGGCTAAGACAGTCTTTAAGCTGTTGAGGAAATCAAGAAGGCAAAACCACATGATTGACATTGAGGAACCACATGGTTATGCTGCCTAATTGTATGGGGCCTTTTAGCTTCAACCACAAATGTATGGGATCTAGAGTGTGGCCATACATACATGAGGAACCACATGGTTATGCTTCCCAAATGGCCAAATTCCATTTACTTTCTTCTCTGATCTCTATCTTCATCTCTCATTTGGCTAGTTTTCTTGGAATGACAGAAGTAGTTGATCTTTCTCTATTTGTTCAATTTCATTGAAGCATGTGGGGAATGATGTTCAAAGGCAGGATGACAAAAATGTGTGATAATGTCTCTTATCTTGCTAGCTGGCTGCCCACCCATCCAAATTTCTCTTAGCCACTCAATCCACCTCCCAAACCATCTATATAAACACATATATAATTGGTATTCATCCCACACAAATATTTCCTACAAAATACCTTGGTTTCTGCATTATAAAATTGTTTCTATTAGCATCTTTGATTAACACTGCCTCTGCTTTAAGAAAAATCATTCCAGAATGGCGATTAGTATGACTCGCATTCTCCGTGCTAAGCAGGGCATCAGAAGGTCTTCTTCAAGAACAAACAGAGAAAGTGAGGTACCTAAGGGGCACTTTGCAGTTTATGTTGGTGAGAGCGAGAAGAAACGTTTTGTCATTCCAGTTTCGTACTTGAAGGACCCTTCTTTCCAAGACTTGTTGTGCCAAGCTGAGGACGAATTCGGATTTGATCATCCAATGGGTGGACTCACAATACCTTGCTTGGAGGATACCTTTCTTGACATCATATCTAATTTGAGATCTTGAGAGACTACACAACTTAGATTAGTGATAGAAAATTTTTGCATTAGAAGAGAATTCATGTACAGTTCATTTGTATAGATTTTTATCTGCTGAAAATTTAAGAAAGTCTGTTAAATTTTGATACAAATCCTACATTCCTATTCCAACTTGTGCACTGAATATACTTTGAGTAAAACTAGCAGTAAATTATCTCTTTATCCTATGTAGCTAAGACACTATTTTATATATCAAATTTATTGGATATATATTTCAAGATCTTCCCTTTCTTCAAGGAAATTCAAGACATGGTGTATACACTGAAGTTAGGATAAAAGAAAACTTTGCAAGTTCAGATAAAGGAGTAATAATCTTGAGAAGAGTCAATATTTTAGCCTATGTGTGAAATCCTAATGTCCCTTGCTTACTGCGGAGGCTATATCACAACTATTAGCGTAGTCCTCTGGATGGCAGATTGTAGGCAAGGACGCAAAATTGAGTCCTGACAGTCGCAGTGTAAGAGTTTCACCCTCTCGTGGAGGTGGCTCCTGCTCCTCTCATCTAATGGGCCACTGAATCATCGTAATTTAACCCTCCATAATCTTATCGGGTTGGAGTGTGGGCCCTGGAGATGAATTTCATCTTTGAAGCTTGGATTGATTAACTGCAAAAGTATGATAAAGGAAAAGATATTAAACCTGAGGGTGTTGGTTTGCAGGATAAGAGTTTATTTGGAAGTTGAAGCACATCTTTACATTTATACCCCAATTTTCTCACTGATTTTAAAACCCATAGCCAAGTTCCAGGGCTGCACAGCATCTGCACAGCGTCTGCACAACTGGTTTGCCTGAAAACAACATAGATGATCCTAACAAAAATTGAAACTAATGGCAACCTTTACATGTCAACTTTGTGCATAATAAGAATGGAGAAAAGGGTTCCTTAAACTCCATTGTCACCATTAGTGATGCCAATCCTAAGAAACCCATTAACATCAAGAAAAGGATTCTTAAACCCCATTGTCACGATTAGGGATGACAATCCTAACATTGACAGTAATATTACTGATATCTTAATTACTGAAAATGTTGTATATTATCAAGTTTTGTATTTCTATATATTTCACATGATGTGTTGAGCTACAGCTGACAAGTTCCTCATTTACAAAACAAATTACTGAAATTTATATCAGCAAACTAGCAATTCCAGATTTCTCCACCCTGCTTGGTGTAACAAAGCTACTGAACATCGAGATGAAGAGAACGAGATGAGCAATGCATTCTCAAGTTCTTTGGATAATCCTCGGCTAAGAAGTGAAATGATGTAGTTCATGAATGCTGCATCGCATGGCAGTGAAATAGGCCCATCGCTTGGAAGTCCAAATTCTTCTTCTGACATGTTCAAGAGTTGCCTAATAATCTCATTCTCCAGATAAGATAGAGGAACAACAAACAGCTTTTGATCAGCTGTGTAGAGAACAAAGTGACCCTTGTTTACTGCAGAAGAAGTACTGCAGCTGTGTGTGTCATCATTTAGACTTGGAAATGAAATCCTCTTTCTTCGGATGGCAGCAAATTTCTGCCATTTTTTGGCCAGCTTGATAAGCTTCTTTGAACTGATCATGATGTTAACTTAGAAAATAGAGGGAGATTGAATGGTAGAGAACAAGATCAGTTTTGTTTCCATATGGAATCTGAGTGTTGCCATATACAGAGACATAGAACTAAGGAACGAATCACATGGTTTTGTTTTCCAATCATTTCGTTGATTCAAACAAATTGATTAAGCTATTTTATAGGTGAATACCATTAACTTACTGCTCTCTATCCTCATCTCCCATTTGAAAGGCTTTCATGTATTGACACAAGTGGTTAAGCTATCCCCATCTGTTCAATTTCATTGAACCATGTGGGGAATGATGACCTCATTCTTAATGATTTTTGAAAGACAAAACTATGTGGTAATGTCTTTTAACTAGCTAGTTGGCTGCCCTCCAATCCAAATTTCTCTTGGCCACTCAATAATCCACTTCCCTAATGATCTATATAAACACATTAGAGTTGGTATTCACCCACTCAAGAACTTCCTCCACATGCAATGCTATCTATACTATTAATAAAAACAAAATCCTCAATTTTAACTTTCCGCCCAAAACACTCCTATAATATTAAGGTTTGTCTAATATTATAAAATATGGTAAAACAATTCATATTCGTAATACAATTGTACATAATTCCTAATAAAATATATTCTTCTTGTTCCTATTCGTAATACAATTCTAAATTAAAATTACTAATCGTAATAATACAGTACATATATTTCCCTCCATCTATATTTTCTTTAATTGAGATGAGTTAATCGGCCAAACTTCATTCAATTTTGTACACAAAAGTGTCTCAACGATTTTTAGAGTTAGGCATCTAGTATTCACCCACTCGTATTGAAATAACTGAATGCTAATCTAAATGCAAGTGTAGGAATATGTAAGGAAATTTGGCTTTGTGAAGGACACACGAAACAAGGAACATATGAGGAGATTTGGCTTTGTAAAGGACACACGAAATAAGAAACACAAATCCGTTGTAGTCTAGTTGGTCAGGATACTCGGCTCTCACCCGAGAGACCCGGGTTCGATTCCCGGCAACGGAATTATGTTATCCTCGGTTTTAATTTGAAAGGCTTTCATGTATTGAACAAGTGGTTAAACCATCATTCTTGATGATTTTTTAAAGACAAAACTGTGTGGTAATGTCTATTTGTCTAGCTAGCTGGCTGCCCTCCAACTCCAATTTTCTCTTGCCCACTCAATAATTCATCTTCCTAATAAGGATCTATATAAACACATATGAGTTTGTATTTACCACATTCAACAACGTAACTTCATCCACATAAACCTTATAATTGTCTGCCTTCACAAATCTTTTATAAATCTTCTTCAAGTAACAGTGCCTCTAATTTCAAGAGAAACATTTGAGAATGGCAATTAATATGGCAAACATTCTTCCTTCTAAGCAAGGCCTCAGAAGATCTTCTTTGAGAACAAACAGAGAAAGTGATGAGGTTCTAAAGGGACACATTGCAGTTTGTGTTGGCGAGTGCGGAAAGAAACGTTTTGTTATTCCAATGTCATACTTGAAAGACCCTTCATTCCAAGACTTGCTTAGTCAAGTTGAGGAGGAATTGATCATCCAATGGGTGGACTCACAATACCTTGTCCGGAGGATACCTTCCTTGACATCATCTCTAGTTCAAGAAGATTTTGAGTGCCTACAGATAGCTTAGTACTTTTTTTAAACAATTGCATAGAAGAGTTTCCCTATACAGCTTTTTTGCATAGATTTTTATCTGCTTTCATTGCAGTAACTGTGAAAACATTAGAAAATAGAAATTCTTTCCAATTGTCATGAATCTTATTCAACCTTGTTCGCATGAATATACCAGGAGTTAAACTAGAATTCGATCTTAAAGACCACCACAACTACCATTTGGCTTGAATTTTTGATGTTTTTGTCTTAACATGCACAGAAGTATTCCATAATTGAAAGTTGAAGCTGATGCAAACAAGATAAGGGAAAACTCATTATTTTATGTCTTTCATAGACTACATGCTAAAAAAGTATTTGCCTTTCTAATGCAAAGCTGTAACTATAAGTTCAGAGGTTTAATTGACTTTTCGTATAAAGTTTCTTATTTGACTCTCTTCCCATTTTTTTTATTAAGTCTATTGGACATTGAAACCAAACTGCCATTTTACAGAACCTGAAATGTTGAAGTTCTATGGAGTTTATACAGAACAACTTATCTTTTCATTAATATTCATCTGTATTTACAGTTGAATTTGACGTACGCTAAAAATATTCTGTAATGTCAGTAAACTAGCATGCACTTCCTGATTTCTCCCTCGAGGTGCTCCGATATGAAGCAACTGAGACGCTCAAAGCGTTCTGAATTTGTCTGCCAACACCGCGGCTGAGCAGTGATATGATGTAGTCCAACAGTAGTGCATCACACGGTACTATAATAGGTCCATCACTCGGAAGTCCAAACTCTTCTTCAGACATTTCTAGGAGTTGCATAATGATTTCGTTGTCGAGATAAGCCAGGGGAACAACAAACCGCTTTTGGTCAGCAGTGTATATTACGAAATTGTCTTTGATAATTGCAGGGGGTTTGCTGCAGCTATTAGCTTCATTGTTAAGCCTTTCAAAAGAAATCTTCTTCCTTTGGGTGGCAGCAAACTTCTGCCATTTCTTTGCCATCTTCATTAGTTTCTTTGAACTTATCATGGTGTAAATTAGGAAAGGGAGAGAAGAAAATGAATGAAATTTGTGACTGGCATGGGTTTGAATGTTTGAAACCTGTGGCTAGAGTTAGCTCTTTACTTGTATAAATAGCTGTACTTTTCCTTGTACATATCATCGGAAATATATACAAATACGAGTTGAGTTCACTAGGTAGTTCACTGTTCAACAAACCTCAATGATCAAAATGCATATGGAAGTGATTTGTCTATAATGGGGAAGAAGACAACTATATGTGACACACAGTAGTATATATAAGAACCTGAGGGTGTGGTTTAGTAAAAGGGACTCATCCATCCTTAACCAAACGTCAAGATATCGATCATTGACTTTGAATATGGAGTAGTATTAAATCTCCATACCAGCTATCCCACCCTTGAAGGGATTAGTCTGTGTTCGAAGATGAAAACTCTGAATTACACCCAAAAAAACAATAGTATATATAAGACCATTTAGCTATGGGTTATTTAAAAATCATGGAAATGATCAATTTTGGCACATGTGGAAGGTATCAGGTACACCTACTTTTCTTGTCTCATATACAAGCACTAGGTTTGAGGCCTTGTTGATTGCATGGAAAGTATCACTGATGCTTGTCTTTTGTCCAATTGTAACCAAGCTAGCTTAGTTTGGGTGAATTCTTTGGGAAAAGATCTATGTCCTTCTTATCTTATCTTATATGGACACCAAAATATTAGGAATATATATAATAGGTTTGGTTAGTTCTATACGAATCTATTTGGGTTCAGATTCAATAATAATTAAAGTAGCCACTAGCCAGTACCCTACTCGATGTCATTCCTAAGCAGCTGTCATAATGCATTTGAACTATGTCTAGTGGGGATTCATAGATGTTTCAAAGGCAGGGAGGGATATTATCTTTGTAGCTACAAACTCTTAGCCGGAAGACAAAACCATTTCTAATTCAGATTTCTATTAGCCAACTCACATTCCAAAACATCTCCCATTCATATCTACACATTTAATTTCTCTCAACCTACTGAACCACAACGAGTCAGCAATTACCTCCACTGAGGCTCGAACCCACTGTTAATCGTGACACCGGGTGACACTTGACCACAAGGTCTTTGACAATTTCTATATATATATATATATATATATATATATATATATATACACATAGAGTTGAGAAAGTCTTCACCCAATTCAAGTTCCTAGTCACAAACCTCAGAAACATCGATCTCAATTCTTACTTTTGTCTCCAAAGCTTCTTTCATCAACATTAATCTGTACTTCTAATAATAATTTTAGCATGGCTATTGGTTCCATCTGCACCCTTCATGCTAATGGGTGAAAGACTGAAATGGCATACTTTTTGTAATTATTGACAAAAATATGAATGTTTTAAAAAGGTGACAAAAAGAGAAAAAACGAGTTTGGGACATGTGTTGTTGAAACTCGTGTTGTTAAAAGTTTAAAAACCGTTGTCTATTGTCACATTATCACATGTTGAAAGGTATGGTAAAATAGAATCTGTCTTTTTAAATTGCCCCATGAGGGTATGAAGAAGCTACAATTGTACAATTCTGTTGACATTTAATTTGTTGAGCATGGGATTGATGATGCACAAATAGTTTCAAATTTAGTTTTACCAATGATAGAACAAAGTGTTGAGCATGCCCAATCAGAATTTGAATTAGATGGGGATGAGGATAATGAATTTTGACGTAAGTTTACAACCAGACCGGAAATAGGCATAACCGATCACAAAATAATACGGAGTACTTAAAAACCCCAACAATAAATTAAAATTTATAACAAAATTCTTTTATTTCTATTTTTTGTGTTATAACACAAAAGAGACCCAAAGAATACTTTATATGAGTATAAATTTTTCTCCTAATCTATAGAACCACCATTATATTGATTGTAAATCAAGCTAGCTTCTTGGGTTATTACATTTTTTTTTTTAGTCTGATAAAACTGAGATCATAGACTACACCGGGACATTGTGTGCGGTGTTGTTCAAGGGTGAAGATCTTCTCCTGGGACGTAATGCAATTCCTTGAACACCTCAGCACAGACAGCAATAGGCTTGGCCTTCAAGTACAAGATGGGGTTAACATTTCTGGTCCTGCTAACCATGCCGTTCTTGGTTGTGAGTGCCACTCTTGTGAACTCTTTTGCCCACCCGTCCTTTATGATCTCACTGCAGTCCTCTTTGCTGCTCTTCACCGGCTTGATGCCGCAATATTCATCCTCGTGGTCGCCGTCCGCCTCGATGTGGTACACGCCGTTGGCGTCGGTTTCGCCGTCCACGCCATAGGTGAATTTCCCGTCCGTGATGTTGTGGCACTCCAATCTCACCTTCGCAGCTAAATATAATCAAAAAAATAAAGATTTAGGCAACCGAGATGCCACACCCAGGGCCGGTTTTTGTATTTGTGTGGCCCTGTGCTGGTAAATAAAAATAAGTGGGCCCTATCAAAGCATAAATTGCTAATTGAAGAAAAATGATTCGCGTGAATATTAGGAAGTCGAGTTTTTTTGTTTTAATAATACGTAGTAGAATTTAGATCAGTCATGAAAACTTAATTTTGAACCAATATAATCACAAATACATACTAACTATTGGAACAGGGTTGGATTAGGGACCCCCAAAATTTTGGGCCCTATGCAGTTGCACATCTTGCACGTCCTAAAATTCGACCCTGACAACACCCTAACCCGACAGGATTTGTAGAGACTTGATTGAGATGACCAGTAAAGATTGTAACTCCAATAATTTTGGAGCCAGACTCGATCGTGCAATTTTTGTTCATAATTTGCCACTCAGGAATCACGACTAATATGAAAAAAAAAAAAAAAAAAAAAGTTAAAATACCTGGCATCCTTTCAGAGACTCTGGTGACGAATTTGGCACGACACACGTCACAGTATACCGTGCCAGTGACGGTGAATTTCTCGGATTTGTCGGCGGCGGATTTGTCGGCGGCTCCGGTGACGCCAAGCACAGAAACTAAGGCAACAATGGCGGCAATGAGAAGTGCAGAATGAATTCTGTTTGCCATATTTTAGTGTTTTTTAGTGAAGGTTGATTATTTTTTGATGGATGTTTTTATCGAGTGATGTGTTTGAGACTTTGAGTCCCTGGAATGTGTTTAAATACTTGTGAATGGCAGTTTGGATGAGAGGAAGAGATTTATTTTCTAACATTTTGTGGTTGAGGAACGTAACAGACTAACAAACTCCCCTTAGGTTGTGTGGTTTCCATAAGTCCATAATTTAGTTTTTTCTCAAAGCCTTAGGAAATAATTTTTTTATATTATATAGGAGTATAGAACCAAGCTAAATATACAACTACTCCGTACTATATTATTATCTTAAGGCAATCAAAAAGGGGTGTGGCAAATTATTGTGTGAACCATGGTCACTATAATTAACTCTGTGAACCATGAATATAAGATACATTTTTAATATACTAAGTGTGTGTTTGAAAAATAGGAAAATGACTTCTGAAAAATGTGAATATAAGATAACCAAGAACTTCCCCAAAGGGATGCACATCAAGAGTGATCCCCCAGACGAAATAATTTCTTTGATTGAGAATGATAGGGCTGGATATCCAGCTTGACGTTTTATGTATGACCATAGCTAGTCATGACACTCTTTCCGGGCTTCCCCTTCCTTTAATAAATAAAAAAAAAATTGTTTTTTTTTTCAGTACTGGACTCTGTTACTCAAATCCCACCATTAATTTATTGTGCATAAGATTATTACTTAGTGTAATATTAATTCATTTGCATGGTGAGCATGTACTCATCTCTTGATGATTACTAAAAATTCTATGTTGGGAAGTGGTAAATAAAATTTCATTTATTTGTTTAACTTACATATATAGTTTATTTAACTTATTTTTTTATATTTATAGTTTTATATAATAAAACAAGGTGTGTGTATATATGTATATATGTATAAGGAGTTAATTCCACTAGAGGTCCTTTATCTTTGGTGGTAATTCTAAGGGTGTGTTTGGTTGGGGGTTTAGGCATAATGAATGGGTATGAAAGTGATTGTTTGTGTTTGGTTGATAGGTTTTGTGAATGCTACTATGGGTTTGGAATACCCCATTAATGACAAAATCCATACCCTTATTAAATAAGGGTTTCATATTCCTTCCTCCTTTCTTCCTCAACTATTAATAATCATTCCCATTCCACCCAATTACCAAACATGTTAAATACTTTCACCAAAACCCATTACCATTAACAGGTAATTGATACCCATTCCGATTCCGATTCCCATGTGCGAACCAAACACAACCTAAATTTAGTCTCGAACTATCGTTTTTGCCATTTAACATTTCAGAGTAGTATTTTTTTAGACACTCTTAGTCCTTCTCATGACTTTTCATATTTTTAGTAAGGACATTTTTGTCTTTTCATATTTTTCTTTTGTTATTTTTCGGTTTCAACCAGTTTAATTGGTTTAGAACTTTAGATAACCTCTTATTTGTAGTAACTATGGGGGTGTTTAGCAAACGGCTGATAGCTTATAGCTGATAACTGGTTTGTTTAGCTAGTAGTTGATGGCTGATTGCGTTAACTGGTTTGACCAGCTGGTTATATTAGCTGGTTATAAAAAAACTGTTTGATAAATTAGATGTTTACTAGTAGCTGATTGAATGTAAAATGACATTTAAGGGTATTATTATTATTATTATTATAAAATAACAAACACACTACCCATTTAAAAGTAAATCTCATTGATTTCAAATGATAAAATAGTCCATATACCCATTGTTCTCAACCAGCTGATACAAAAAGCTACATTCATTAGCTTTTCAATTTTCAGCTTATTGGCCCAATAAGCCAAGGCCAATAAGCCATTTACCAAATACTTCAAAATAGCTTATTGGTTGGTCAAAAAGCTAAACTTAGTCAAATAAGCTAAAATTTGGCTTATAAGCCAATAACCAAACACCCCCTATATTTTTCAACTGATTTTTAGTAAAGTCCTAAACCAATTAAACCGGTTGAAATCGGAAAAAATAACAAAAGAAAAATATGAAGAGAAAAAAATGTCCTAACTAAAAATAGAAAAAATCATAAGGACTAAAAGTGTCCAAAAATAATAGTCTGGGATGTTAAATGGCAAAAACGATAGTCCGAGACTAAATTTGGAATTGCCACCAAAGACAAGGAACCTCTGATGAAATTAATAAGGTAATGTGTAATCCAAATATATGAATTATTATTCACAAACTATAATGGCATGTTTGGTTGGCAGGAAAAGGAAAAGATTTTCTTCAAAATCATGGAAAGTGATAGTTTCCCCTGTTTGGTTCATTGGAATCCATTTTCCATAGGAAGTTGAGTTCCTCACTTTTGAAGAAAATGAAATCCGTTGGAGACCCTGGTATTTTGTTTTCCTGGATTGTTGGGAAGAAAATTTGGCTTTGGAAGACTAATTTACCCTTGGCTTTGTTCTTCCTCTCGCTTCTTCTGATTCTTCTTCCTCACTGCCAAACTGGATTCTTCTTCCTCACTGCCAAATTGAAAATTGGAATCTCCCTCTTCGCGTCCTCGTCGCTCTCCCGTGCCGTGCTCGCCTCGTCTCCTGCTGCCGAGAGTCCGCGAGTCCGTGATGCCGCCTCACCGCTAGTCCGCTATGCCGCCTCGCCCTCTGGTCTCTGCCTCTCTGGCTTTGAGGAGAATATAAGGGTGTGTTTGGAAGCCCGGAAAATGACTTCCGGAAATCATTTTCCGGGCTTTGGGTGTTTGGCAAGCATTGGAAAACCCAGTCAACGGAAATCATTTTCCGTTGACTGGGAAAATATGGCTAATTTGGCGGAAAATGACTTCCGCCAAATTTGGGCGGAAGTCATTTTCCGCCCAACACAACACACACACACATCACCGTTTCCGCGCGGAAACCATGGTATGGTTTCCGCCGGAAACCAAGTGCTCTGGTTTCTCGCCGGAAACCAGAGCACTGCTCTGCTTCCCGGCGAGGAACCAGAGCACTGCTCTGCTTCCCGGCGAGGAACCAGAGCTGCTCTGGTTCCTCGCCGGGAACCAGAGCTGCCCTGGTTCCCGGCGAGGAACCAGGGCACTGCTCTGGTTCCCGGCGGAAACCAGATTTGGTTTCCGCCGGAAACGGGGGGTGGTTTTTTTTTTTTAATTTTAATTATTATTATAAATTATAAATATTATTCTAAATATTATTATAAATATTTTAATATTTTAAATAAAGTATTAAAAATATATAATTATATATTTCTATCCATTTTCCGGAAAATGAACCAAACACACAAATACAGTTTTCCAGAATGCATCCAAACACTGAAAATTAAACCATTTTCCGGAAAATGACTCATTTTCCAGAAAACATTTTCCAGAAGTCATTTTCCTGCTTTCCAAACACACCCTAATTGAAGAATGAAGAATGAAGAATGAGGAGAATATTGAAGAAAGAAGAAAACCTAGCATTTGGCCCAAAATGTTATCAATAAAGGAAAAAAAAAACATTTGGCCCAAAATTCTTGCAAATACTCAGTAGAAAACTAAATATTGGACTCCAAATTGAAACAAAATAATTATTATTTTTATTATCATTATTAATACATAAGGGCATATAAGTCTTTATACTCATTATTCCTTACCCTTTTTACATCCAACCAAACGATGGAATTCATATTCCCAGTAATTTCTTTTACACCAACCAAACAATGGAATCTACTTTCCTGGTAATTTATTTTCCATGGAATTTGAATTCTGTTTCCTTCAAATATTTTCCAGCGAACCAAACGGGCTGTAAGAGTTAATTCCATTTTTAGTCCTAGATTTATAGGTGACAATCCACTTTTAGTCTGTTTTATTATAATGCCCTTATTTGATCCTAGTATTATTGTGACATGACCAATAATTTAATAATCCAAATATACCGATTCAACAATAATCACAAGTTTGACCAAATAGCATTAAAGATGCAGCATGTACTTTTATAATAAACTGCATATATATATATATATATATATATATATATATATATATATATATATATATATATATAGCCAAGTTCCGGTGCGATTATGTCTTAACGTGCGGCAACACAATTAATTATGTAAAAAAAATACCAATAGTGTTAGAAAACGCATAAAAAAATGTACCAAAGCACCACAAAACATACCACACACTCAAAATAATGCATCATATATCACCACACCTAGTGGTGCGTTTTCGAACATCGTGTAATGCGTTTATGCGTATTTAATGGTGCGTATTTTGATACATTAATATTTTTTTTGTTGTGCATTTTCTAATATTATTGATTTTTTTTTATAACTAATGGTGCGACCGCACAATAAGACATATACCACATTTGAGCTGACGTGTGTGTGTATATATATATATATATATATTAATATATACACTAATAAATATCATAGAGCACCCATGTATGTAACTAGATGTATCAGGTATTTTAATTTGTTGCACACTTCTCAGAGTTTCAGGTGGCTATTATAACAGTATTCTTTTATAAGTCTATAAACCCAGGAGTACATCGGAAGACAAAAAGTAGATGGAAAACCTTGAAATTTCATAACAAAATTAGAGATGGGAATAAATTAAAGCATGCATGTAGCAAAGTAAATTTGATATTCCTCGTATATCTATATTGCACATACAATAAAATACATGTAAACAAATTATTTTGACAGATCAAAAAATAACTAATTTGAATACCTTCACCAAGAAAAAACATAAAGGGAAAAGTAGTGTTCATCGAGAATGTAAAGGGTTGGAATATATGTATACATATATTCTCGCATATGGTGGAATCCGATGGTGCAGCTCGGCAGCCGCAGCAACCGGCGACCGTCCGGTCGCCGGAATCTGGGGAAATTCCAGAAACATCCAGAATAATTCCCGAAGGTCAGAAGGACGGTCTTACTTGCTCGCAGCCGGAGTTTGTCATGTTTCCAGAAATTGTGATGGATCCGACGATTTTGTTGCGCACAGAGGATCTCGCTCAGCGTCAAAAACAGAGGCAACAGCAACAATTCAAAGAAGGTAAGCCGATCGTGAGAATTGGGGAGATGGAATGGAGGAATTTGGAGGAAATGGAGAGGAGATTTAGCTTGATTGGGAATTTCCTGGGAGATGGGCCGCCGCTAGAAACAATTAGGGCAAGCTTCAAGAGAAGCATCCCTCTTACTGGTGATGTGAGAATCGGGTCTATAAATTCCAGGAGGGTGTTGATCCGATGCGAACTGGAAGAGGATTGCAAGGCGATTTTGGCAAGAAACCAGGTTAAGATCGAAGGGAGGAGCATGCGAATTAGGAGATGGTCTCTGGACTGGAATGAATCATCCATTGCTGCGGTATGGGTTCTCCTTCCAAATCTTCCAATCCATTTATTCAATGCTAGAATTTTGAGTAAAATTTGTGCTCCGATAGGCACCTTTGTGACACTGGATTCAGCGACGAGGCATAAATCGCGACCGAACGTTGCCAAAGCTATGGTAGAGATTGATCTATTGAAACCCTTAATTGAGAAAATTTGGGTTGATTTTGAGACAAGAGGATTTTGGCAGAAAATTGGGTATGAATTTGTGCCTTTGTTTTGTGTAGAATGTAGCAGGTTAGGGCACTCGGTCGAGAGGTGTCGTAGGAGGAAGTCTGGAGAAAATAGGCCGCCGGAGGTGGTGGTGGCGGGAAGGAAACAGGCGGAGGAAGGTCGCCGGAGAGGCTCTGCGAGGCTGGAGGGGGAAGGGGAAGAAGGTTCTAGAAGGGAGGAAATTGGGCCGGGTCAGGAAAATACTAATTTGGGGGAAGGAAATAAGGCCCAAAAAGAAGAGGGAAGTTGGACTGTGGGCTTGAAAAAGAGTAATAAAGAAGAAAAAATGAAAATCTCAAGTGGGTCTATAAAAGAAGAGAGGCTCATGACTTGTGAAGAAGGGGCTGAGAAATTAAAACAACTTATGGATTGTGATGAAGAGTTTGGTACATTGATAAATGAGACGTTGCAAGATCTGAACTCCTATATCTATATGCATACAGATTATGATGAGACCCAACAAAAAGTAATTATGCCGATAAGGGCGGGTGCAATTTTGTTGGATAAAATAAGGGGATGGTTGAGCCCACCCACTGAATTGGAGCGGCTGTTGAGGGCAAATCGACAAGTATTTGGTGAAGCACTTTATGTGTGGGCTACAAAATCCACTTAGCTAGACGATAATAAAATCTATTGAATTACAATTTGGTTAGTTGATACTGCCCTGGATGGTGGAGATTGTTGTTTGGATTTAATATCGCCGTGGCAAATTATGCTATGGACTTAGGTTCATGTTCACAAATTAAAAATTTTATATTCATAATACATTACTTAATATTTATAATTTTTGAACTCTATATAAAGACAATTTTGTTATATAAATTCAAAAATTGCAGGGTCTTTCTCTCCGTCCGTTTAACGGTCCAGGAGCTGGCCCAGGGGGAATCGTCACTTGTGGGAATTGAACCCGAGTTCTCCCGAAATTCCTCCCCACAAAGAGAGCTCACTTGCCACTTGAGCTACCCCGCTGGGTTTATTGAATATAAAGTTATGAAATTGTGAACATAGAGTTCTAAAATTATGATATAAAATTCTAAAGATTGTGATATAGAGTTCTGTAATAATAAATATAGAATTTTAAAATTATAAACATGTACTTGGATCCATCTTGTAATGTGGATCTAAATTCATGGCATAACAACTCTATTGCCGTAGGGTAGGCTTGGGATTTTAAATAAAATGGGTTGAAGCAACTAAAGGGCTCTGAGAAAATTAATTAGGAGCAATCATTATACCCTGCACCACGGTGCACATAATAATGTGCACCACGTACATAAAACGACGTCGTTTCGGTGTTAGTAGACGCGGACGCGAATGACTCAGGAAATTCATTATCTATAATACACATAATCATTATCTATAATACACAGAACGTTTGCCTAGAATACACAGAATGTTTGCCCAGAACACATAATATTGACACAAAATACACATATGTTAGTGGACACGGATGCGGACGTGAATGACTCCAGAAATTCATTATCAATAATACACATAATCATTATATATAATACACAAAACGTTTGTCTAGAATACACATAATGTTTGCCGAGAATGCACAGAATATTGACACAAAATACACAGAACTCATCCTCCCAACATTCGAATGCACAAACACATCACAACCTGTGTTAATAACATGAATACACAGAATATTTACACAAAATACACAGAACTCATCATCCTAAACATTCGAATGCACAAACACATCACAACATCTGTTACTAACATGAAATCACAACATGTGTTACTAACATGAATACACATAACGGTTGTTTAGAATACACATAACGGTTGCCTAGAATATACAGAATGATTGTCTGGAATACACAGAATATTAACATAAATATAGAGATCGGCTGAAACGGGAAACATGATCTCCAAAAAAAAATGGACAATTAGTTTACAATGCCCAAAATGACGTCGTTTAGGTACGTGGTGCACATTGCTATGTGCACCGTGGTGCACAATATAATTTGGAATTGTATGGGCTACATTTTTAGTTGATATTTGGAATTGTATGGACTGTTCTATTGGGCTTATTTTAGTCTAGTAAGGCTTGGGCCTCTTGTATTTCTCATTATGTCACATTTTGGCCTATTTTAATTTGGTAAGGCTTTGCCCTTTTACTTTTTGGGGACTATGTACTTAACATTTTGAAATTCATTAAATAGTAATTTTCTTGAAAAGAAAAAACAAGGAAAAAGGGTTCGTATTGATATAATAAAATAGAGAGAAGACAATAGGTACAGATGAATCATCAATATTTTTGAAGGAAAAGATTGATGGTTCATCTGTACCTATTGTCTTCTCTCTATTTTATTATATAAATACGAACTCTTTTTTCTTGTTTTTAATGAAATTTATTATTTTTATATCTTGATTTGTTTCCCATGATAATGTGTATATAAATATGATAATTTAGTTAGCAAAAATTCAAGGACATAATTTTCGTAAGCAACTTAGTTGGGTGAAGTTTGAAAATAATGATTCAGGATTGAATCTGAAAACTCCTTGTGTGCAGTAAGTAAATGCCATGATTTACATTCTATCGGACTGGAACGTAGAGACCTTTGAAATTGAGGATTCAATCTTTTGGGAACAAAGGAACAAAAAGTAAAAGACATTAATGTCGTGTTAGCCTATGCTTTCCCTTTCATCTAATTAACCTGCACTTGTGCCAAGGGCCTTGTGGTCCAGTGGCATCAAACCCTTCCCTGTATACGGGAGGTGGTGGGTTCGAGCCTCAGTGGAGGCGTTGCTGTCTCTTTGTGCTTCAGTAGATTGAGAAAGTAGTTTATGAACAGATACTACACTGTAATAGAGTCAGTAGCATTCAAAAAAAAAAAAATTAACCTGCACTTGTCTAAACACTAGGAGAAAACGTGTATTTCTTTAATCAATTTTTAAAAAGTGTCTGTTTCCCAAATCACTCCCACAACCACTGGTTTTAATCCGTCCCAAATCATTCCAATTGATCGCTTTCTTTTATATTTTTATTTTATTTTTCTTTTGTTTCCTTCTTAGGCTTTCGGTCCCTTTCACCCTTTGCCTTATTTTAATCCCAATCATTTATTATTGCCTTAAAATATTTATTATTGTACATCCACTAAGAGACAGTCCACTATTCCACATAATTAGCACATATATGTACATCCACTATGTTACACTTGAAGATGAGTCAGCAAAACATCTTGGCCACAAATGCCTTTCATTCTCATCCATGTTACACGACTACTCGAGCATTTATGTGTATAAATTATGATAAAGGTTGTCCATAATGTATATATAATATTGAGCTATTTTTATTAGAACTAGTATTTTTCATCTGTGCGATGCACGAAATGGATTTGTTATAATATATTAAGAATATTTGGATCGATATATAATTATATAAATTATTAACATCAAATATTATATAGTGCAATTGAATATATGTTTTGGATCGATTATGTTTCCTAATGTTATCCTTGTTTGAATTCCAACAAATAATTGCTTAATTAATATCACGCATGCAGTGCTGGAACTTTAGAGATTTTATATATCATTGTTTAGGATTTTTATAAATTGGACAAATATGCTCATTCTCTAGTAACTCAGTTATAGGAATCAATTGTTATTCTAATTCATATGTATGGAAGATATATTTTTGTGTAGATATATAACAATTTTTTCATCTTGAAAAAACATAATATCACCGGTTGTATTTACACATTATTGAAAACATCTTTGTATACAACATTGGTAGTAGCAACACAATCGTGTCCATCATCGTCTAGAACTAATTAACACTTCCAGGCTATCAGGATGGGTGACTCAGGAGAAAGCCATGTACAATTGACAGTGATTAAAAACTAATTTTTCAGCAATAACCCAACACGAAATGGATATGTTAGAAGGTATTTAGCTACGGATTTGCTACGATTTTTGTCCGTCGTTAAATTTTTTATTTTTATTTTAAAAAAAAATTACTCAATAATTAATATCTCATGCATGTATTAAACCTATAATATAGTACTTCAATAATATAATATCCAGCCCCGTTAATACTCTAGTGACGGAAATTGAATCCGTCGCTATATCTAGCGACGGATTCAAATTTCCGTCGCTATATTTTGTTTTTTTAAAAATTTCTGCTCCATTTTTTAAAAGCAAATTAAACATGGGCATATGCTCTAGCGACGGATTTTAGGATCCGTCGCTATATTTAGCGACAAATCCTAAAATTCGTCGCTATATTCTATACAAAATAAATATGGCGCATTTTTTTTACGTAGCGACGGATAAGAATCCGTCACTACATAGCAACGGATATCATTTTTCGTCGATATAGCAACGGAAACTAATATTCGTCGCTACTTTGTAAAAAATAAATCCCTGATATAAAACGTTGTTAATTTGTAGCAATTAAAATTATTTAATCAGCTTGCAAAAAATCCGTTGCTAATTTATGCGCGGTAATTTACCGCTAAAATTAGCTACGCATTTAACGACAAAATGAATCCGTCGCTAACTGCCAATTTTTTGAAAAACAAATAATTTGGATGAACCACGTGATAATCTTACCTCTTCATAAGGGAAAATAAATTGAAAAGGTCCTTGTTTCAGTATAAATTAGAATATGGAAAATATTATAGAAAAAAAAAAAGAGGTCAATATAAATTTGGGGAATATTATAAATTAGAATAATGCAGCATATATTGCATATATTGAGAATAGTATTTAGCCCATTAATTATTCCAATTACCTCGTATAGTAATTTATTGATATCATGGAAAATTTATATAATTGAGATATATTACTTGTTTGAAGAACAATTTTTGAAAGGGGTAACATGCTATCGCAAATTTTACTATGGTAATGTATGTACCGTTTTGAAAATTGAGGAGCAACATTTACATTACTAAAAATTCAGGAGTAACATTGATAATTGACATATTATGGTAGAGCAGAAATTACAATTTTCCCTGAATTTGATGAATGTGAAATAAATCAGGGACTTGAAGGGTAAACTTTTAATACAGTAACATTTTGCATGAGGCCTACAAAAATTCAATTCCTAAAAATGTTTGAAATGAATAAAATTGGAGTGAGTTGAAAGGGGCTGCGATCGAGTAGGAAGTTCACTAAGCTAAGCATCATACGAAAGGAAAATTGAGGACCCACTCAGAAGAAGAAAAGCCAAACAAATGATAGAGAAAAGGATGTGGAGGAGATAGACACATTATCAGCTCTTGAGTAGAGGCTCGAAAGATTGGAAGATAAGAGGAGCCATTTCTGGGTTAGGAGTCTTGATTGCACACTTGAGAGCAGGACTCCCAATGGTGGCTGTGAGCTCAATCAAGAAAGAAATTCCTCGAGGAAAGATACAGCACAGCACGTCTTGGTTAGCATTCTTCCGCTTGGCAATGAAAAACATGTTGTTTCCGGCTAATCGGTCAAGGGTTTTATGACCAGCTCAGGGAAGTCCTTTGATATATATATCTCATTTGAATCAGGCAATGTCTGCACAATAGACAGCAAAAGATTTATAAGCCTCCCTACTTATTACATAACCCACTTGTAGCAAAGCACTAAATGAAAAAACAGAACAAACAGTACACAAGTTGAAAAGACGTTTGAATAATTGTTGAAACCAAATAAATTGAGCATATTTAGTATAGAAAATATATGCTTCAGAATACAAATTACAGAAATTAGTACACATAAATAACAGAGTAATAATTTAAAAAATCAAACTTGCTCCAAAAGTTGGAACTTGTTATCAATTATATATACTATTCATGTGCTGTTTTAGAATTCCCCCTTGTAAGAGGGACCAAAGTACAAGGCATAATTATCTTATACCATGAATTCATCATCTTGTCATGTAATGCATACACTGAGATTTGACAAACTTTACTTTACCTCAAGAAAAGTGGATCTTATCATTGAAGTACCACACTGGCTGTTGATTATTTTTCACAGCAACCTGCAAAAGGGTGCTTGGAACAAAAGCATGGGCAACAGAGTACTTCCCTGGTTGCAATTGAGATACCTATCAAAATTAACATCTCAAAGCAAGCAGACAGAAGGAAAGACATCCATCCCATAAAAAATGTTGAAATTTCAATGTTTGAATTCGAAAACAAAGCGTTCTATTGAATATCATTTACCCAGCAGCAACCCCAAATAATTAGGTTAATGGTGTGAAAGTTTTCTTAATTGTAGATTTAGTTTATCACCCTAAGTTCACAGTTTTTTACTGATACTTATCACTAAGCACATATGGCCTGGCCTAATATCAAGTTATATGCATGGAGAGGGTGTTTGGTTGAAACATGGGAAACTGAATCAAATAGTAGGTAATATTAGCAAGCATATCAACAATGAACTTTCAGAAATCCCCAAACATCATATTCTAATCTAGTGATATTCCAGTCAAGACAAATGGTGTGCTTCATTCATCAACAAGACATAAGGAGAATGCAACCCTAACAGATTTTTCATTCATTCAACCACATGCATATTGTTCCTTAAGAAAACCAAAAATCAGACTCTAGTTAGGCCAATTCACAACTTCACATCACCAAAGACCTTTAAAAATTTACAATACTACGGATCCAGGACTGTCAAAATTCCAAACAATTCAACCAACATTAGATATCACCAAACAACAGAATTCCACATTATTTTATGAAATTCAAAATACAACTAGAGGTCCAAGGGATCAAACCAACTGCAGACATGCCGTGAACTAGGGTTCAATTACACAGTATGATAATAAAGAGACTTAATTGTAGTAGAGCTCAAGGCCCATGCCGTCATGAATTTCGTAGTCCTTGAGGGTGATATGGTCCTTGTAGATGGTGTACCACTTCTGAATTCGAATCTTATCAGCCCGTGTTCCGGTCTGCGCCGCCACCAACTTCTTCAGGTCTCCGATGGTGTCGTCGTCGTTGCACTTCACCCTTACCTTCTTCCCTAAACGGTCGTTCAGCACCACCTCGATCATCTTCGCGCTTAACTGTGAATTCGCTTGTTACTACCTCCTCCAGAAATCGTATTGTCGTCTCCGAATTGAATTGGAACGAGTCAAAGACAGGTACATAATATAGAGATAACCAATAGTCCCAATCCTATTCAAGGTTTAAATTAAAATTCTAATTCTATGAGGATTGTTAAAAGTTTTTTTTTTTTTTTTTTTTTTTTTGTGGCCCAAAGATTTCTAATAATTAAATATTTTATTGGTCAAATAATTAATAAAACTTATTTGGTAAGAAAATATAAAATGAAAATATCTATTAATTAATAATATTGTTTTTATATTTACGTATTAACGTAATAACATATTACCGTGTAGAAAAGACTTATCGATAGTTTAGCCACATTTGAATTTCTTTAATGTTCTACTTTTTATTTTTTAATGTAGTATTAAATTGAAAAAATGTGGGCCATGCATTTATCGATAGTTTAGCCACACTTGAATATAAGATGTATAATGATAACTTGTCCACAAAAAGTGAAATTTCTTGCCCAAAGGCCTCATACCTCTGCTCAATAGGTGTACTTGGAAGTACCATTGCCTGATACCTACAAGGAGTCACCGCCACAACAAAAAAAAAAAAGAAAAAAAAAGGAAAAAACTCCCAGAATGCAACTGTTAATGTTCAATCTTGTGTTATTATCCACAATTTACCAATTAGGAACTAACTGAGCTATTGCTTGTGCATGCATGTATAATGATAAGAAAATTTAGAGGTGAGTGATTCAATTCAAGTGATACTTGAATTTTATTTCGAATATTTAAGAATTTTAAGTGAAACTTTGAAACCTCAATATCCAAATTGAATATTAATCTTTAAAATTATTTTATTATTTGAGCATTAATATTCTTTGGTATATGTTATCCCCTACAAATAATACAAACGACTAACAAATTAGTTTAAGAAAAAGTATTAAATAGGCCATCGTATTTTTACCGATCGCACAATTAGACCATCAAATAAA
The DNA here is from genome assembly GCA_003576665.1 of Ipomoea trifida. NCBI lineage: Eukaryota > Viridiplantae > Streptophyta > Magnoliopsida > Solanales > Convolvulaceae > Ipomoea > Ipomoea trifida. Next base: position 20,466,055 of record CP025652.1, on the reverse strand, counting down.
AAAGTTATGCAATTAAACCACTTAACATAGAAAATGTGTGTAATCGACTTATTTAAAGATTTTTATTCTAGGTAAAACAAGTTTACTTGCTAAGTTGGCATATAATGTGACATTTAAAAAAGTTGGCGTTGACATAGACGTTATGTGATATGTTAAAATTATTTTTTAATTATAAAAATAAAATTTTTAAAATTTTAGACTCCCATTTTTTAAAAATAAAAATAAAAATTTCAAACTTCATAAATTCTTTTGACCACAAGGTCTGCCAGAGCTAAACGGGACCAAAATATAGAGAAACCGCCCACCGTGGGGCTCGAACCCACGACCACAAGGTTAAGAGCCTTGCGCTCTACCAACTGAGCTAGACGGGCTAGTTACTTTGCATACATTTAATTATTAATCTTAAATACCGAACGGTTTTTTTTTATCAATACTTTTCTAAAAGAAAATCGGTCTTTATTTTTCGTTATTATATAAAATATTAAATATTAAATATGTTCAATAATTTTTAAATTTATAATATGTAATGCAATATGTTTTCTTCATATTATAATATAAATGCCTATGGTAGGAAAACTAGCAATTTACATTGATCAAAAAATAAGAGGCAAAGTTTAAAAAAAAATTTAAATTTTCACATCGACTAAAGTTGGAAGTGATGAAAAAGATGGTTGGAATTTAGAATTACAATTACTGATTGAAAGTGGTTAGAAACATTTTGGCTCCTAATTTTAATTTTGAAAATCTTTAGGTTTCTTTGTCATTACCAAAATATATAAGGTAGAGTTGTGGTTATACCTTGAAAAATGGAGATTTTTAGGGTGTGTTTGGAAACCCGGAAAATGATTTTTGGAAATCATTTTCCGGGTTTTTGGTGTTTGGCTAGGACATGAAAATAGAAGTCAACGTAAAATAGCTTGCAGTCAACGTAAAATAGTCCATCTTTTCTGTAAAATGACTTCTCTTTTTTTTTGGGTGAAGTCATTTTACCCTCTTCGCTCCACCCTACATCAAGCAGAAAGGGAAGTATGGAACCTGCACCGCCTAAGACCATCGCCACTGCCACTGTTGAAGGTTCATCCCGTCGTCGCCGTCGGTTTGCTTGTCGCTGCTACACGAACAGCTTCGCCGGAAAATAGGGGACTGGACTGCTCGCTGAATCCACTGTTGCACTGTCAGAGAAGCGTCGAATGGGAGAGACGCCGCTGTTGCTCGCCGCTGCAAAGAGTACACCGGAGACGAAGGAATCGCCGGTAATGAAGACGGAGGAAGAAACCCAAAGACGGAGGACTCGTCGCTGCTTTGCCTAACCACTGCGTCTGATCACCGCCACCTACCACTGCGTCTGGTCGAGAAAAAAGAAAGAAGGAGACAAAGGTTGAGAGTCACCATCGCACGGTCTGTCGATCTCTGCCATTGATGCAAAGGAAATTTTGGGGAAAATAAGGAAATTTTGGGGAAATTTTGGATAGGGATTTGGATTGAGTAGACATTAATAATAATAATAATAATAATAATAATAATAATAATAATTGTGTTTATTTTGTCTCCCATTAGTTTTTAATGACTTTTATTCATTAGCCTCCCATTCTTTATATATTGTCTATTTGGCCCTATTGATTTTATGTATATTGTTTATTAGCCTCTTTATTTTTAGACCGCCATCTTAGGCTCTTGGGCCAGTATTTTTGGGTCTTGTATGCATTTTATTGGGCCTCATGCCCGAAATAATAATATTATTCTTCTTCTTCCTCGTTCGGTATCACGATAATAATAATAAATTATGTGTGTAATTTATTTATAGGCGCACAATTTATTAACTGAAGTCACATAATATGTTAATTGCATGCACATAATTTGGATATTGTTTTTTTTTTTTTGGAAACAATTTGGATATTGTTTTGAATCAAGGTTTACAATGTAATATAAACCATGATCCATGGTATAATTTACCGAGCAAAATTAGAAGTATTTACTAGGAGATAAAAATCTAATTCAACATTAGAATGAAATTCAATGAGCTATATTAATCTTGAAGTTAGAGGAGCAAATTTGGAAGAAATGGGGGGAGAATAGGAGGAAACAAATGAAAAGACGGACTTGCCCTTGATTTTAACCCTAACTTAATCAAAACCCTAATGAAGGGCAGATTTGAGTAGAAATTTTATAGTGAAAGGACCAAATTAAGTTGCGAAAAAAGACGAGATCAAAACGCAAATCTAAAAATGACCATAGTCCAGGACCATTTTGGAAGTTAACTCAAAAATTATTTACACTTAAAAAAAATTAAGGATTAATATGAGGTTTTTTCTGAGGGTAAAATTGAATGATTTTAGTTTAAGGTTTATTTAGTAATTTTTTTTAATATATTACAAGAACCATAAAATATAGATTCTGGTTCGAACGGAACCGGTGTATAAATATGATATATTATAAATAATTGCTACTTGGTTTTGCTTTTCGGCAAAACCCCAATTATTATTAATATTATTGCGTGAACCGTGGTCTACTGAACTGCGTGGGTCATGATCCAAAAACACATAAAGTACGTTATTTTAATTCATAAAATACATTGTTCTAACACATAAAATACATTATTCTAACTCATAAAATACATTATCTTATCCCATAAATTTCATTATTCTTACACATAAAATACATTATACATTTTTTTTTTGAAAATAAAGAAGCTAATTCATTAATCATAGGCTGAACCGATTACAATAAAGATCGATAGAATGATCAAACATTCCTTACAGTCAGACATAGAAACAACTTCCCTAGCATTAAAAAACTTGATTCGCAGACTGTTTCACAAATTTGAAACTGAATTCTTTGAAAGAACTTAAAGCTTCTTTAATGATTTGGTCAAACGTACCCAAGACCGACACTGGTTGAATAGTCTTGCACACCACCTGAGTATCTATTTCAATTCTTCTATCCATTAACAATATCTCAATCGCCATTCTTCTATTCATTGACAATATCTCCATCGGGCTGAACTGCATATCATAGTTCATAGGAGTCTCTTTTTCATTGTCATGTTTGTCACTCAGGATGAGATTCAGTACGCTATGACTAGTTTTATCGTTTCACGCATTATGAAAAAAGAACTCGCCAAGTAAACGAGAGGAAGAAACTCGTCAAAACAATGAGAGGAAAAACACAGAAACTACAAACAAAATTAAACTAATAAAACAAAGCAAAGGGAAATAACAGTGTGAAAATAAGAGAGTAACGACTAGTATCGGTGGAGAAAATAAGAGAGTAACGACAAGTAGCGGTGGAGATGGAGGAAAAAACCGTGAATGCAAAAAAGACAATGAAAGTGGATGCTGTCTGTGGTGGAGATGGCAGCAGGGGAAGAGGATCAGACGCCGCCTCCGACCCGCTTGCTTCACGGAGGCGGCGGCCGTAAAGAAATACATTATACATTATTCTAACTCATAAAATATATTATTCTAACACATAAAACATATTATTCTAATTCATAAAATGCATTATTTTACCTTAAAAAATTCATTATTCTAACCCATATAAAATATATAATCTAATTTATAAAATACATTATCTTTCCTCAATATATTCATTATTCTAACCTGCGTGAATCAAATTTTTTGTCATCAAACGACATCATTTTGAACCAGTTGATTACAACTTTGTGGGCCACTCCACGCAATAATTTGCCCTAAAACCCTGGTTTCTGTATACTGCACCTTTCACCGTAAAAACCTTGCTTTTCTGTATTCAAGTATTCATAGATATCCTCATTCGCATTTTCCTACTAAGAAACCCCGGCTCCAATGGCGGACGGAGCAGCTCAGTTTGACGATGGATTTCCGGCGGTTAAATTATTTAATCAAGGTTATTCTTATACCTATGACGATGTTATATTTCTTCCAGGATACATAGATTTTCCGGCCGACGCCGTCGACCTAACCACGAAGCTCAGCCGCAATGTTTCCCTGTCCATACCGTGCGTGGCTTCGCCGATGGATACAGTTACGGAGTCTTCCATGGCGGCCGCCATGGCAGCTCTCGGTGGGATTGGTATCGTCCATTCCAACACCACGCCTTCGCAACAAGCCTCCATTGTCCGCTCCGCCAAGTCTCACAAAATCCCGTTTACTGCCGACTTGGTGTTTGTATCCCCTGGCGATTCGATCCACTCCGCGGATGAGTTCGGCTCGGCTCCCTGCGTTTTTGTTACCGAATCGGGAACTCAGAGGTCGAAACTGCTGGGTGTGGTGTCGAGGTCTTCCTGGGAGTCTTTGAGTAACAAGGAAGCTAGAGTTTCAGATTACATGACGAAGTCGCCGACGTCGTTGCCCTCGAGCTACAGTTTTGAGGATGTAGCTGGGTATTTGGAGGCACAAAAGCTTCAATTTGTGCCATTGGTGAGTGAAGTGGATGGCGAAGTGGTTAATTTGGTGACCAGTGCTAATGTGGATACTATCAGGGGATTCCCTAAATTAGGTTTGCCTTCACTGGGGCCTGATGGGAAGTTCTTGGTTGGAGCAGCAATAGGGACGAGGGAATCAGATAAAGAGAGGCTAGAGCATTTGGTGAAAGCAGGGATTAATGCTGTGGTTATAGATAGCTCTCAAGGATTCTCTGAATACCAAATCAATATGATCAAGTTTGTGAAGAACACATATCCTGAGTTGGATGTCATTGGAGGAAATGTGGTAACGACATATCAAGCCAGGAGTTTGATTCAGGCTGGCGTTGATGGGTTAAGAGTGGGGATGGGATCTGGCTCCATCTGTACCACTCAAGAAGTTTGTGCTGTTGGGCGTGGTCAGGTAATCTTCTTTTTGTATCCTTTCCATAATATTAATTTCTTATGATTATTCAGTATGTGCAGTGTGTTAGTTAGCTATCAATTTACATGTCAAAATGCAGTGCTAGAATACCTGTGTATGATTGATTGCTTGGATTGTGAATCATTTAAACTCAATGGTTTTCCCTATCAGCCTGATCCCAACAATTTTGATGGTTCTTGGAAGAAAAGGTTCACTTGCATTTCTTCACTTTAGCTGCTTCTCATGTGCATCACAAATTTCTGTAATATTTTAGTTGGTTCGAACTTCGAATGTCATGCATCTCCCTTTCACCATTTATGTTTTAAGCTGTTAGACAAGAAAGTACATCACTTGTGTTCTCAAATAATAGCAATGTCTGTCAATATTTTTCAGGCTACAGCTGTATACAAGGTGTCATCTGTTGCTGAGGGAAGTGGTATTCCCGTCATTGCTGATGGTGGAATTAAGAATTCTGGCCACTTTGCTAAAGCTTTAGCCCTAGGAGCATCGACTGTGATGATGGGAAGCTTCTTAGCTGGAAGCAGTGAAGCTCCTGGTACTTATGAATACACTAAGGTACAACAATATCCTGTGAAATTTCTTCTATAGTTTCATACTGTTAAGAGTCCCACATTAAAAAAAAAAAAAAGAGAGAGCATATGGGTTTTTAAGGTCATGGGTTAAGACTAACTAATTGATTGGATTCAGTCTTTTGGTTTGGGCCATGTGAACTATAGCCCAGTTGGGTGACCGGGGTCCAATCCCAAGTCCGTGGTCAATTGGTTAGATTCAAAATGTCCTGGTTGTCTACTTGAGGGGATAGACTAGCTAATTGATTGGATTCAGTCTGGTTTATTTTGAGAGTCATGATGTTTTCAATCACATATATTTATTTTCATAATGCTTACATGTTGTTCTTAATACCTTGCCAGTGCATGCTTTTAAAATATAAGTCATGTTTGGCATTTTCTTTCTTTAAATAAAATCTTTTCCACATGTAGGATGGTCTGCGAGTGAAACGATATCGAGGAATGGGATCATTAGATGCAATGACTAAAGGAAGTGATGCAAGATATTTGGGTGATAAAGCAAAGTTAAAAATTGCTCAGGGGGTTGCTGGAACAGTTAAAGACAAGGGTTCTGTTCTGAAGTTTATACCATATACTATGCAAGCCCTAAAACAAGGATTCCAGGACATCGGTGTTTCGTCCATCCAATCAGCCCATCAGCATTTGAGATCAGGCGCAACAAGACTAGAGGTTGGTTTGTGTGTCTTTGATTGCTATGTTAGGTTGCAAATTTGTGTTGTTTTGTAAGAGCTTGTATTTCCAGAATTACTGTAACTCAATGAAGATTTTTTGCTCTGTTTATATAGGTCCGGACTGGAGCAGCACAAACTGAAGGTGGAATTCAAGAGGGCGGAGCTCATGGACTGGTTTCTTATGAAAAGGGGAGATACTTCTGAAACTGCTCGTGTAGTCCATGAACTGCTTGTGTTTGATAGATTTAACAATGGTGTAGTCCTTCACATTTCACTAATAAGTTATTTAGTGTTCAAACATTTCACTAATAAGTTATTTAGTGTTATTTGAACAATGTAGTGGTTAAATTATTTGGTTTAAACAGTGAGAATTAAGCAGACTGTATTCTTGAACTCTTTCAGTATTTTTTATTTACTTGAAATGAAATCAAAATTTGCAACATACAGCCATATTTGACCATCTCTTCACAAAAGGTTAACATATGATTTTCTTTTGCCTGTAATATATAGCTTTTGGTGCACATTGTGGATGAAAATAAGTATGAGTTAGTATTGGATTATTACCAAGAGCTGATTTCTTACTAAACGCAATAGTCGTCTAATAATCACATTCTCAAAATAAAATAGAGGGACAACAAACTGCTTGTTCTTGTTATGACTTATCTGCTGTATAGACAGCAAAATCACCCTTGTTTTCTGAGTGTGCCCAGATATAAAGACATAAAAAAAATTGAGGAATCACTTGTGTATGTTTTTCATTCATAGCATTGATTCAAGCAAAAAGGTTGAGATATTCTGTAGGTGAATGTGACTAATTTACTGCACTCTTATCCTTTTCTCTCATTTGGTAGGCATTCTTGGAATAACACTAGTTAAGCCATCACATCCATTCAATGTCACTGTAGCTAAGCCAGGGAAGAAAGATTTGATCATCTAATAGGTGGAATCACTATAACTTGTTCGTAGGATACCTTCCTCGACCTCATCTCGTTCAAGTACATATTGAGAGATTACTAACAGAGTAACAAATGAGTTTAGTGGAGAAAATTTTTGCACAAAAGAGTTTCTTGTACATTTACATTAAAAAAAAAAAAAAACCCCTTTTTTCAGTCGTCTCTTGATCAGATTGGGAATTATAGATGTTGAGAAACCACAAACAACTTAGTTCAGTGGAGAAAATTTTTGCAAACTGAGTTTTCTTGTACCATTTATTTTCTCCATTTTCATTTTCAGTTGAGCCTCATGATCAATGGGGAAATGCAAAATGTCTCTGATTATATGGAGGCCTAATTTGCTCTATATTTCAATACTCCCATATCTAAGCATGCAACCTTTGTATTCTTGAATTATTCTTGAACCCTTTCAAAGTTCACACAGCAGAAAGGAAGATAAAATATTGCAGAGGATTTTGAATTTCAGCACTAGAGCATGAATAACTAGAGAAGTCAGTCTATGGACTAAATTCGGAATTCGTTTTCTTTTTTTAGAAGTATGGCTATTCTTGGAATAAGTAGAGAAGTTCATTTTAAAAGCATGTAGATGCAAAAACAAAGTTCTTTTGTAAAAGTATGACCATTTGTCCACATTACAAAACTGATATCCTCATTTACAAAACTTATTGACATTAATGTCAGCAAACTAGCAATTCCTGATTTCTCCACCCTTCATGGTGTAGTGGAGCTGATGAACACCGGTGTGAAGTAACTGAGACTAGCAATGCATTCTCGAGTTCTTGGGATAAACCTCGGGTAAGAAGTGAAATGATGTATTCCATGAAGACTGCATCACATGGTAGGGTAATAGGCCCATCGCTTGGAAGTCCAAATTCTTCTTTAGACATACTTAAGAGTTGCCTAATGATTTCATTCTCGAGATAAGATAGAGGGACAACAAACCGCTTCTGATCAGCTGTGTAGATAGCGAAATGACCTTTGTTAACTGCAGTGGAAGTACTGCAGCTATCTGCATCCTCATTTAGTCTTGGAAATGAAATCCTCTTTCTTCGGATGGCAGCAAATTTCTGCCATCTTTTGGCCAGCTTGATGAGCTTCTTGGAGCTGATCATGGTATTAACTTAGAAAATAGAGAATGGAAGAGAGTAAGATCTATAGAAACCTTGGATATTGGCTGGACAAAGTTGTAGTGTTTGATGACCAAAGTTCGCATGGAAGCGACCTATTTAAAGTACTTGAGAGGCTTTAATTTCTTGAGGAAACCAGAGAAGGCAAAACCATGTTCCACCCAGCTGTATGGGGCCTTTTAACTTCAATCAGAAATATATGGGATATGAAGTGTAGCCATATATACAGACATACAAGTAAGGAATCACATGGTTATGATTCCCAATCTTCACATTGATTCAAACAAATCGATTAAGATATTTTCTAAACGAATACCATTAACTTACAGCTCTGCGTATAGATCTCTCATTTGGTAGGCTTTCTTGGAATGACAGAAGTAGTTGAGTTTTCCCTATCTGTTCAATTTCATAGAAGCATGTGGTGGGTAATGTTCAAAGTTAGTCTTTGAAGACAAAACCATGTGGTAATGTTGTCTTATCATGATAGCTGGCTGCCCTCCCATCCAAATTTCTCATAGCCACTCAATCCACCACTTAAAGGATCTATATAAATGCATTTGAGTTGATATTCACCCCACTCAAGTTCTTCCTTCACAAATTGTGTGTATACTGAAAACATTTCAGAAATCCTAGTTTCTGCCATCACACAAATCCTACTTTCCAATAAAAACATTTGAACATGGCAATTGGTATGGGGCACATTCTCCGTGCTAAGCAAGGCCTTAGAAGATCTTCTTCAAGAACAAACAGAGAAAGTGAAGTTCCTAAGGGGCATTTTGCAGTTTATGTTGGGGAGAGTGAAAAGAAGCGTTTTGTCATTCCGATTTCATACTTGAATGACCCTTCATTCCAAGACTTGTTGTGTCAAGCTGAGGAAGAATTCGGATTTGATCATCCAATGGGCGCACTCACAATACCTTGTATGGAGGATACCTTTCTTGACATTATCTCTAGTTTGAGGAGATCTTGAGAAACTACAGACAACTTAGTTTAGTGAAGAAAAATTTTGCATAGAAGAGTTTTCCTGTACAGTTCATATATATAGATTTTTGTCTGCATTTCTGCAGTAACTTTGAAAATATTCTTATTTCATCTTATTGGGCTGAATATACTTTGAGTAATACTAGCAGTAAATATCTCTTCAAGCTTAAGGAAATTCAAGACATGTTCTACACACTAAAAATCAAGCCTAAGAAAATTTTGCCAGTTCAAAATAAAGGAATAATCTCTAAAATTGTCTACATTTTAGGTATGATGTGCTGATCTACAGGCACATATTAGGTTAACTATAGACATATAATTTGAATGTCATTTTGAACCAGGGTCCACAATGCAAGTTGGACCCTCGTCCATGGTATAATTTGCCAATTGAGTCACGGTCTCAATTCCTCTAATTCCGATTCTGCTTTTGATTTGGTGCTTTTAGATATAAAAGACTTGTGTAATCACTTTTCTGAAGTGTTTGTCTCGTTTGTTACGATCCGTGAATCAGGTTGCCCACTTGTTAGCTAGGGAATTTGTGTCAATGGATGGTTGCATGGAGTGGCTTTATAACCCTCCTAGTTTCATTTGTAATGCTTTGGCTTTGGATGCCTTTTAATGAAGCTTTATATATTTTCTTTCACAAAAAAAAAAAAAAAAAAAAAAAAGAGACCACAGCAGATGGTCAAAACTATTCAAAATTGAGATAACAAGACCGTATTGCTATCTCATCATATGGTTCAAATTGCATCTGCCTTCTGGTTATTATTGGTATTTGCATAGTGGTGCTAAGCCAGAAGTGGAAGTGGGAAAATTTTATTGTTACAAATTCAACAAGGCAAAACTATATAGTTTGATGCTTTTTGCTAAAATTTGAATAGAATTAATGAAAATAAGCACTAGTAACAGAAAATATGTCAACTATGTGTGCTGCAACAAACTGAAGATTAAGGAGAATTTGAAAGTAATGAATATACTTGAATTTTCTAAGAAGACTACTGAACATATTGATTATCAAGTATTGGTGTATTGGATTTATGTACATTTCACAAGATGTATTGAGCTACAACTAATATCCTCATTTACAAAACTTATTGAGATTATTATCAGCAAACTAGCAATTCCTGATTTCTCAACCCTTCTTGGTTTAGTGGAGCGGATGAGCATCGATATGAAGTAACTGAGTTGAGTAATGCAATCTCTAGTTCTCTGGATAAACCTCGGCTAAGAAGTGAAATGATGTAGTCCATGAAGACTGCATCACATGGTAGCGTAATAGGCCCATCGCTTGGAAGTCCAAATTCTTCTTCAGACATGCTTAGGAGTTGCCTAATGATCTCATTCTCGAGATAAGATAGTGGGACAACAAACCGCTTCTGATCAGCTGTGTAGACAACAAAATGACCCTTGTTTGCTGCAGTGGAAGTGCTGCAACTATTTGCGTCATCGTTTAGTCTTGGAAACGAAATCCTCTTTCTTCGGATGGCAGCAAATGTTTGCCATCTTTTGGCGAGCTTGATGAGCTTCTTGGAGCTGATCATGGTATTAACTTAGAAAATAGAGAGAGAGGGGGATTGAATGGAAGAGAACAAGATGTGTAGAAACCTTGGAAATTGGTTAGACTGAATTTCAGTGTTTGATGATCGAAATGCATATGCAAGTGATCTATTTAAACAACCTTAAGCTGTAGAGGAAATAGGCATAACCATGTGCTGCCTTGTTGCAAGGGGCCTATTAGCTTCAATCAGAAATATATGGAATCTGGTGTGTGGCCATATACAGAGACATAGAAATGAGGGATCACATGGTTTTGTTTCCCAATCATCTCATTCATTCAAACAAATTGATTAAGCTATTCTCTTGCTGAATTCCATTAACTTATCTTCTCTGGCCTCATCTCCCATTTGAAAGGCTTTCCTGTATGGACAGAAGTGGTTAAGCTATCCCCATCTGTTCAATTTCATTGAAGCCTGTGGGGAATGATTTCCTCATTCTTGATGATTTTTGAGAAACAAAACTGTGTGGTAATGTCTCTTATCTTGCTTGCCAGCTGCCCTCCAATCCAAATTTCTCTTGGCCACTCAATCCACCTCCTTAAGGATCTATATAGTCCACAAAGACCATGTGCCATATAATTGTATGGGGCCAGTTGGTTTCAATCAGAAATATATGGGATATGAAGTGTAGAGACACACAGTTGAGGAATCACATGTTTATGTTTCTCAATCATACAACTGATTCAAACAAGAAGATGAAGATAACCCATAGGCGAACGGCATCAATTTATTGCACTTCATCCTTATCTAACATTTGGTAGGCTTTCTTGGAATAGCAGTAGTTAGGCCATCCTATCTATTCAATTTCATTGAAGCATGTGGGGAATGATGTTCAAAGAAGTTCTTTATCAGCAAAGTTGATAGTAGAAATTGATGATGATTATTGGAAGACAAAACCATGTGCTAATGTGTCTTAACAAGCTAACTGGCTGGCCTCCCATCAAATTTTCTGTTAGACACTAAATCAACCTCCTAAGGGATCTGTATATATAAACACATTTGATTTGGAATTAACCCTCTAAAATTACATCCTTCACACATACCTTGGTTTCTGTAGCCTAAATTTCTTATCCATTCAACAGTTTGCCAACCAGGAGGATGAAGAAGCTGAAAAGTCCTGCATGCCATGTCAACTTGGAAACACCCTTTTTCCTCTTCAAAGAAGAAAATGGGTTATAATGAAGAAGCTGCCATGCAATATCGAGGTGGATGCAGATCATAGAGAACGCAAAAACTTGCACACAACACCTTAAAGCTGGAAGCTTCAGTAGCATAATGAGATCAGTCAGGTAGTGCACCAAGTCATTGAAACTTTTAAAGATATTTCTCACTTGTAGTACATTTGCAATTATCTGGGCTTTTCAAAGGCAGCTTCTTATTCAAGGAGCAAAATATGGGATTTTCAGAATGTTGAGTTGGTTGGTCAAGTCACTAGAGACTCAGAAAAATCCCGAGGAATTTCTTTGCACTGTCTCCTAGAGTTTTACCAAGGCCTATAAAATTTTCTATTATCAATGCAAAATGCAAAAGGTGCCTAGAGAAGCTTTCTGGGAGGGATGATGAGTTCATTCAAATTGCAGATAGTATTGATACTAATACTCCTTGGGAGATTTGGAAGTATTGTTAATTTCTTAGTACTCATTTATCGTTCCAAGTGAATCCCATTTGTTACATGACTTCTTCTTCTTCTTCATATAGATAGATATATGATCTATGAGGCAGGCAGTTAGAAATACATTTTGTGGATTATTGTACAGAAAAGTTTGGAAGACAGCCATATATATATATATATATAGCATACGTGCAGAAGAACTTGGCTTTCCAGCAGTGTGTGAATGCTTATGGGTTATTGGATATTCCTTTCTAATGCCATTTGGAAAAGGCTTGACAGAATGGTTTTTAACTTGTGTTAGACCAAAGGGGAATTCTGCTAAACCATTTCAATTTATAAATGCCTGGGCAGGCTGAAAGATTCAAGGAAACACTATGTTTGTCTTCTTGTCCAAACTGAAAATGTTAGTGAATGGAAGGAATATAACAGTTTCTGGGAACATTTTCCTCAATATGGAGGAGCTGGAATATAGGGTCCAAGCACTTGAGATCAAGTTAGAGGAAGATCCAACAGAAGTACTGCTGAATTATAAGAAGGTAAGTTCCCTAAACACAAAACAACTCCAGATTGCAAAGGATAAGGCAAAAAGCAGCATACAGTAAGTGGATTCATGAGAGGGGATAGAAATACAAAGTTGTTCCATTCCAATGTGAAGGACAGAAGAAGTTGAATGCATATTCATGAAATCAAGGATTTTGGGGATCAATGGAATACGAGTAGGCAAGACATTGCTGCTAATCATATTTGTTTGCAGATGATCACAATCTGAGGCTCTCAATGAAATTCCATCAGCATATGGCAGTGTATTATCTATGGACTCTACTGGTCCACCTAATACTTTGCCAAGAATTATAACTTTGTGGTTTTGTGGCCCAAAGATCAATGCTGGAGAATGTTTTGGTATTTAGTCATGATTTGTGGTTCCAGAGAAGGTTTTTTCCATGCTTTGAGGGGTTTAAGGAAAGGGAACCCCCCTGACTTCTTTTGGGGAGTAGATGGGAGAAAAGTCATTGGTGTTCTTCGACAAACATGTGGTTCCCCACTAATGAAGTAGGAATTTCATTCACCTTTTTATATGACATAGCCAAAGCATACAGGGTGGGTCTAAATTTGAAAGCAAAACATTGCCAAAGACTTGACCTTACCTGTACCAACAGCATTGCAATATACAGATTCTTGCACCCGGAGAAGAATGGTAGAAATCAGAGGTTATATTGAGCTAAGAAACTCATCTACAGCAACAGTGGTTATTGAAGAATTCCCTCCGTGAATTCATATTTATTTTTTTATGGGAGGTTAAATTTCAGTATGCTGCAGCCTCAAAGCTTGATATCCAAAATCAAAGGGGACTTTTTGCTAATAGGCTTACAATTTGTGTGAAATGCCTAAGTGAGTGAAACCCCCATGTGCACTGGAGCTGTATGGGACCACTCAGTTTCAATCAGAAATATATGGGATGTTGAGTGTGCCCTTATATAGAGACATCAAATTAAGGAACTCACTTGTTTGTGTTTCTCATTCATAGCATTGATTCAAACAAAAAGATTGAGCTATTCTGTAGGTGAACATCATTAATTTACTGCATTATATCCTCATCTCTCATTTGGTAGGCTTTCTTGGAGCCTGTGGGGACTGTTGTTATACAAGTCTTTATAAATGAACTTACCAGTAGAACTTGTTGATGATTTCTGGAAGGCAAAACCATGTGATAATGCTGTCTGCTAGCTGGCGCCTGGCGACCCTCCTATCCAAATATCTCTTAGCCACTCAGTCTGCCTCGATCTTAATGGATCTATATAAACACATTTGAGTTAGTATTCACCCCACTCAAACATTTCATTCACTCATACCTTAGTTTTTGCATTCTAAAACTGCTTCCATATCATCTTTGAGTAACACATTGTCTGCTTTAGAAAGAAACATCCCAGAATGGCAATTAGTATGACTCGCATTCTCCGTGCTAAGCAGGGCCTCAGAAGGTCTTCTTCAAGAACAAACAGAGAAGATGAGGTACCCAAGGGGCACTTTGCAGTTTATGTGGGCGAAAGCAAAAAGAAGCGCTTTGTTATTCCGATATCATACTTGAAGGACCATTCGTTCCAAGACTTGCTAAGTCAAGCAGAAGAAGAGTTTGGATTTGATTATCTAATGGGTGGAATCACCATACCTTGTCCGGAGGATACCTTCCTCAATATCATCTCGTGTTCGAGTAGATATTGAGAGGCTATTAACAGAGTAGCAGCTTAGTTTAGTGGAGAAAAATTTTGCAGAGAAGAATTTTCTTGTACAGTTTCATTTTTTTAAAAGAAAATTTTCAGTTGTCTCATGATCAGATTGGGAAATACAGATGTTAAGAAACTACAAATAGCTTAGTTTAGTGAAAGAAATTTTTTTCAAACTGAGTTCTCTTGTACTTCGTATCATTTATTTTCTCCATCTTCAGTTGTGCCTCATATGGAGGCCTAATTTGCTCTAAATGTCTAGGTCTAAATATCAGTATATGCTCTAATGATGAGTAAATCTCAGAGTTGTTGAACTGAAGTTGTATATCAGACTTTAAATACTCCAATATCCAAGTGAATTTTCTAAGAATGCAGCTTTGTATCTGTCTTGAACCCTTTTCAAATGGTGAAAAGGGAGACTAAATATTGCAGATCATTGCTAATTTTAGCACTGAAAGGGCAAGATTACAGACAGAGCTAAGGACAATGAAGCAGAACCAAGTATCAGTTAGTTTACATCACTAAAGCCAGTTATGTGAAAACAAAATTGAATACATTATATATCAATTCTTGTATTTCTGTACATTTCACATGATTTATTGAGCTACAGCTAAGATCCTTATTTACATTATATCAGTATCAGCAAACTAGAAATTCCTGATTTCTCCACCCTTATGTGAAGTAACTGAGACAAGCAAAGCATTCTCAAGTTCTTGGGATAAACCTCGGCTAAGAAGCAAAATGATGTAGTTCATGAAGACTCCATCGCATGGTAGTGTAATAGGCCCATCACTTGGAAGTTCAAATTCTTCTTCAAACATACTTAAGAGTTGCCTAATGATCTCATTCTCGTGATATGATAGAGGGACAACAAACTGCTTCTGATCAAGTGATCAGTTGTGTAGATAGCAAAATGACCTTTGTTTAACTGCAGAAGAAGTACTGCAGCTATCTGCATCATCATTCAGACTTGGAAACGAAATCCTAGCTCTTTCTCCGGATGGCAGCAAATTCTGCCATCTTTTGGCCAGCTTGATGAGCTTCTTGGAGCTGATCATGGTAGTTACTTGGCAAATAGAGAGATTGAATGGGAGAAGAAGATATGTAGAAACCTTAGAGATCTTTGCTGGACTGTGAATTGCAGTGGTTGATGATCACAATGCATATGGAGGGAAAATGACAGAAATATGAATGCATGGCATTCTATTGACAAAATTGTGAACGGATCTAATAATTGACAAAAATGTAAAAAACTTAGTTGCCACTTGGTCAAACACAAAATGCAAGTGAGACTTGTATTTTTCCAAAAACGCCTCTTAAATCTATTCTTTCCTAAACTTGTTCGCGCAGGAGTTTTCTTGCTGCTACAGTAAGAAAAAAAGTACGTTGAGGTTACGAAGTCACTTAGTCGAACTATAAAGAAAGGGAGGCTAAGGTTACGAAGTAAGGTCAGCAGGTTAAGGAAAGCTTAGGTTATGAAATCGCTTAGCCGTTAATTAATTAATTTATTAAATATAAAAAAATAAAAAACAAATGGTTAAAAATTTAGTAGTAGTAAGGCGTCGGTATGGAGTTGCATCAGCTGTGGATATAGACTAGGCTAAGGGACGGACTTCATCTCTTCTATTCTCTTCACTTACACCTTACACTTCAACTGAGTCTAACAAGGCTCAGGTGCGAAGCCTTCCGACTACGCAAAGGTAGAGACTTGAGTTAAATTTTTTTAATTTTTATTTTTTTTGGTCTCCGACGACCATGTCGCCTGCTTCTCCGACGAAGGAGAGACAAAAAAAATAAATAAATAAAAAAATTTAACATTTTTCGAAAAATACAAGTCCCATGCATTTTGTGTTTGACCAATTTTGATAAAGAATGCATTTCGCAACTGAACTTTTTACATTTTTGTCAATTATTAAATTCGTTCACAATTTTGTCAATAATAGAATATCATGCATTCATATTTCTGTCATTTCCCCGCATATGGAAGTGAAACTTGTGAGAAGCACTGGCGCAAAAGCCAGGCGAGCGTCGAGCTCCATGGCAAAGCGCTCGCCTGAGCTCGCTTTCTGGCGAGGCGACGAAGCGACGAAAAGCGACGCTTTATCTCACGAAGCGCAAGGCAACGGTCAGCAAAAAAAAACAAAAAAAAAAAAAAAACAAAACAAAACCAAATCATACAAAACAAAACGACATCAGATCAAACCTCAGTTGCGACTTGCAAAACCCTTCTGCTTCCAAAATCCAGACCAAAGCCTCCGTCCATCCCTCGCTGCGATACTGCCTCGACCGTCGCCACGCCGCCGCCTCCACCTCGCCGCTTCCACCTCGCCGTCTCCATCTCGTCGCGACGCCGTGCTCATAGTCCCGAGGTAAATAGCTGAGTTCGCTGCTTCTAACCTTCCGGCTCTTTTTTTTTTTTTTTTTTCCTCTTCTCTTCTTTATGTTGATGCCACTCATGCCAGTGACTGAGGTAGTTGTTAAATAAGAATAGAGTTGAGGACTTGTTGAATCTTTATTCACTTGAGAATTTGGCACTTCTGGCAGTTACAAGCATTGTGCATGTTTGTTTTTTTCCTTTTTTTTTTGTATTAAATTAAGTTTTGAAATTTTTATAATTAAAATCTTAAGTTACAATTAAATTAAATTAAAATAAATTGAGTTTTATTATTGAATTGTTGATTGGTAAATTGAATAATTTGTATTTTTTAGGTGAATATTACTGTATTATTGTAATGTCTAATCCAAAAAATCAAGATCCTGGATGGGACTATGGTATACCGGTTTTGGATAAGGGCACTATGCATGTGCGATGCAAGTATTGTGATAAAATTACAAAGGGAGGTATTTATCGGCATAAATTGCATCTCATTGGAGGAAATAAAAATGTTATAGGGTGCACAAAATGTCCCCAAATTGTTAGAGATGCAATGAAAAAATTTATGCAGAGTAAGAAGAAAAGAAAGGATGAATTGAGTTCAACGGGTGTTCCTTCTATGTTTGATGAAGACTGTGATGAAAGTATAGATTTTTCAGAGGCGGCGGAGATGGGATGCAATATGGGATTTTCTAACAAAACAATTAAAGGTCCCATAGATTTGTATTTTAATACAAGAGAACACCAAAATTTGAAAAGATTAAAAGGCGACGAAAATGTAACTTTGGAGACATGCAAGCAAGAGTTGAAGGATAGAGCTCTTGTGCAATTTTCAAGGTGGATGTATGAGGCCGGACTACCATTTAATTGTGTTTCTTATAATGAAAGTTTGCAAGGATTTATTGATTGTGTTGCACAACATGGGCCGGGAATGAAGGCACCTACATATCATGAAGTTAGAGTGTCATATCTTAAAAGGGAGGTAGAGCATGTTAAGGAGTTGTTCAAACCGCATGAGGATGTGTGGAATATAGATGGTTGTTCTCTAATGATGGACAAGTGGACAAATAGTAGAGGCCATACATTTATCAATGTCTTAGTTAATTGTTCACTTGGATCATATTTCCTCGAGTCAATTGGTGTTAGTAAGGGCATGGTGGATTCTAATAAAATGTTAGAGCTTTTTGGAGCTTTTGTGGATCAAGTGGGGAAGGAAAATGTTGTACAAGTCATATCTGAAAATGCTTCTGAAAACGTGAGAGCTGGTATGTCTAAAATATGTGTTTTTCATTTCTTAAAATTTTAATTTTTTAAACTATTAATTATTTTCATTTTCATTTAGGCAAGGATTTAATGGAGTTGTACCCGACTTTGTATTGGACGCCATGTGCTGCTCATTGCATCAATTTGATTTTTCAAGATATTTTTGAGATTCGTCATTTTGCATTGGCGTACAAGCAAGCATTGAAGTTGTCGGTGTACATCCATTCAAAGACAAAACTTTTGAATTTGTTGAGGACCTATACCAAAAAGCGGGATTTGGTTAAGTTTGCTAAGACTCGGTTTGCTACAGTATTCTTGACATTCAAGATGCTTCACGAGCAGAAGAATAATTTGAGAAAATTGTTCAATTCAGAAGAATTTCTTACTAGCTCTTATTCCAAGGAAGAAGCAGGAAAAGAGTGTTCTAGAATTGTAGAAATACCAAACTTTTGGAATACAATTCTAGAGGCACTTAAAATAGGTGATCCATTGATTAGCACCCTTCGGTTAGTTGATGAGGAAGTTAAGCCATCTATGGGCTATATTTATCCTGCTATGGAGATTACAAAGAAAGCAATTGCAAAAGCTTTCAACAATAATTCAAGCAAGTACAATAAGGTGTTTGAAATCATAGATAAAAGGTGGAGTTCCCAGTTTCGTCAACCATTGCATGCAGCCGCATACTACTTGAATCCAGATTACTTCCGTTATACTGGCGAGACACCGATTTCTCCTACTGTTCGTTCGACAGAGGTTGTTTTTGGTTTTAATGAGTGTTTGAAGAGATTGGTTCCAGATCAAGATTTGTATGAGAAAATTACTGAAGAAGTGTCTACTTGGGAAGCTGGTCGGGGTTTATTTGACTTGACAGTTGCAAAGAAACAACGTGGTGTTAAACGTCCAGGTTCTTAAACAATATAACTTACGATTGTTATTTCTAATCAAAATATTGCAAACTTTGATTAATTTTTAAATGCTACAGATTATTGGTGGATTTCTTTTGGTAGCTCAACTCCACATTTGAAAGAGTTTGCAATTAAGATCCTCAGTCTCACCACTAGTGCATTAGGATGTGAAAGAAATTGGAGTGTGTTTGAGCATGTAAGTTAGTCAAATTATCATTTTTAAGTCACTAATTATCAATTATCACATACTTAAGTACTAATTAATTTTAAAATTTTCAGTTGCATTTGGAAAGGAGAAATCGCCTTGAGCAAATGCGCCTTAATGATTTGATTTTCATTAAGTATAACAGAGCATTAAGACGGCGATGGGAAATGCGGGATACCATTGATCCAATTAGTTTGGATCAAATTAATTTTTCTAATGAATGGTTGACAGGTATTCCGGATGAGGTTAATGAAGAGTTGGTGTTTAGTGATGGAGATGATTTGACTTGGGGAGATATTGCAAAGTTTTCGGGTGCGAATGAGACTCCGTATTCCCTTAGGCATGCTTTTAAAGGAAAAGAAAAGCTAGGGAGTTCAAGGTCTAAGGGAAAAGAAAAAGTTCTAGAACATAGATTAGTGGATGAAGATGATGTTGATGAAGAAGATGAAGAAGCATTTGAGGATGAAGAGGCAAAACCATGTGCCACCTTGTTGTATGAGGCCTTTGAGCTTCAACCCAGCAATATATGAAATATGGAGACATAAAAAAAATAAGGAATCACATGGTTTTGTTTCCAAATCATCTCTTTATTTGATTCAAGACTTGCTGCTCTCTCAATTTCACTCAAGCATCTGGGAATGTTGTTCAAAGAATGATGAATTTTGAAGACAAAACTGTGGTAATGTCTCTTATCTTGCTAGCTGGCTGCCAACCCATTCAAACTTCTCTTAGCCACTCAATCCACTTCCCAATGGATCTATATAAACACTTTTGAGTTGGTATGCACCCTACTCAAACATTTCCTTCACAAATACATTAATTTCTCTGCATTCTAAAATTGTTTCTATAGCATCTTTGATTTACACTGCCTCTGCTTTAACAAGAAACATCCTAGCATGGCGATTGGTATGACTCGCTTTCTCCGTGCTAAGCAGGTTCTCAGAAGGTCTTCTTCAAGAACAAACAGAGAAAGTGAGGTTCCTAAGGGGCATTTTGCAGTTTATGTTGGGGAGAGTGAAAAGAAGCGTTTTGTCATCCCAGTTTCGTACTTGAAGGACCCTTCATTCCAAAACTTGCTAAGTCAAGCTGAGGAAGAATTCGGATTTGATCATCTAATGGGTGGACTCACAATACCATGTCCAGAGGATATCTTCCTTGACATCATTTCTAGCTTGAGTAGATCTTGAGAGACTACAAACAGCATAGATTAGTGGAGACAAATTTTGTAGAAAAGAGTTTTCTTGTACAGTTACTTATTTCCCTTTTTGGCTGTCTCAGGATCAGTTTGGGAAAATTTTTAATCTTGAGATAATATAAATATTACTGACTATATGGAGGCCTAATTTGTTTTTTATATCAAATTTCCTACCTCCCCACCCCCATGCTCAATTTTATTTACACATAACTGACTTGATGATCAAAACACTATACTTGGTTCTGCATACTAGATTAGTGAACAGTAATTATAAGAATCAAATGATCTTAAATAAATAATCTTTTCTCCTTAATCTACAAGCTGGTCTAATATATGTACTTAAATATTTAGTACAAGTAAATATGGCAGAATATGAATATGGGGTCAGCACATTCTCAAAGGGCTACTTGTATACTTAAAACTTATGAAACTGGACTTGTCTAGTCATTCCAAAAATGGAATAACTTGACATGTTTTGTGATACAAAGTGGAATTATTCATTCTTAAATGTCTAATGGACCTTTAAGAACTTAACATACCAGATGTAAATCACACTAGCTTCAACTGCTTTAGTAGTTCTGTAAATTGGACAAAAAGAAAAAAACATTGCAGCCAATGAAGAAAATTCCGGTCTTATGGATCTTTATGATACATCTGCTCTTTGGAAGTTCAGCCATAATCCTAGTTTTACTCATAAAAGCATAATAGTAGTTGTGTAAACCCAAGTCTCCAGATATATAGACATTTAGTGCACAATAGGCCTTCATATAACCAGTGAAATTTACAGTTCCCAAGCTGATCATGAGACAAGTAAAAAAAACTGTACAAAAATACTCTCTCTGCAAAATTTTTCTCTACTAAACTAAGCTCTTTGTTGTATCTCAATATCTACTCAAACTAGAGATGATGTCAAGGAAGGTATCTTCTGGACAAGGTATTGTGAGTCCACCCATTGGATGATCAAATCCGAACTCTTCCTCGGCCTGATTTAGCATGTCTTGGAATGAAGGGTGGTTCAAGAATGATATTGGAAGAACAAAGCGCTTCTTTTCGCTTTCGCCCACATAAACTGCAAAGTGCCCCTTAGGGACCTCACTTTCTCTGTTTGTTCTTGAAGAAGACCTTTTGAGGCCCTGCTTAGCACGGAGAATGCGAGTCATACTAATCGCCATGCTGGGATGTTTCTTTTATAGAGCAGAAACAATTTTAGAATGCAGAAACTATTGTAGTTGTGAAGGAAATATTTGAGTGGGGTGAATACTAACTCAAATGTGTATATATAGATCATTTGGGAGGTGGATTGAGTGGCTAAGAGATATTTGGATGGAAGGGCAGCCAGCTAGCATGATAATTGATAAGACAACATCATCACATGGTTCTGTCATCCAGAAATCATCAAGAATTTGTAATAGATAGGATGGCTTAACTACTGTTATTCCATATATTTCTGATTGAAACTAAACGGCCCAATACAACTAGGAAGCACATGGTTTTGTCTTCCAATAATAATCATGAGTTTCTGCTATCAACTTTATAGATAAAGAACTTCTTTGAACATCATTCCCCACATGCTTCAATGAAATTGAATAGATAGGATGGCCTAATTGCTGTTATTCCAAGAAAGCCTACCAAATGTTAGATAAGGATGAAATGCAATAAATTGATGCCATTCGCCAACGGGATATCTTAATCTTCTTGTTTGAATCAGTTCTATGATTGAGAAACATAAGCATGTGATACCTCAAATGTGTGTCTCTACATTTGGGCACACTTTATATCCCATAGAGCTTATGGTTGTCTTAGCCTCACCACTTTAAATAGATCACTTCCATATGCATTTCGATCATCAAACACTGCAATTCAGACTAGCCAATTTCCAAGCTTTCTACAGATCTCTCTTGTTCTCTTCCATTCAACCTCTCTCTATTTCCTAAGTTATTATCATGATCAGTTCAAAGAAGCTCATCAAGCTGGTGAAAAGATGGCAGAAATTTGCAGCCATCCGAAGAAAAAGGATTTCATTTTCAAGACAAAATGATGACACAGATTGCTGCAGCACTTCTTCTGCAGTAAACAAGGGTCATTTTGTTGTCTACTCAGCTGATCAGAAGCGGTTTATTGTCCCTCTATCTTATCTCGAGAATGAGATTATTAGGCAACTCTTAAGCATGTCTGAAGAAGAATTTGGACTTCCAAGCGATGGGCCTATTACGCTACCATGTGATGCAGTCTTCATGGATTACATCATTTCACTTCTTAGCCGAGGTCTAACTATAGAACTTGAGAATGCCTTGCTCGTCTCAGTTACTTCACATCGGTGTTCATCAGCTCCACTACACCAAGAAGGGTGGAGAAGTCAGGACTCACTAGTTTACTGATATTAATGTCAATTAAGTTTTGTAAATTTGGATATCAGCTGTAGCTCAATACATCATGTGAAATGTACAGAAATCCAAGATGATGTTAAACATATTCAATTTTACTTTCACTTAAATGGCTTTTGTGATGATAATTGGTTCTGCTTCACTACACCCTGTCTAGGTAAGCTGAACAATACTCCTTTATATATGTTCCTTAAAGTAATACTTGTCCTAGCTTCTTGGCTTTCTCGCTAGATCTTTGACAAATGGCCAAATATTTACAAAAACAATTGTCCCTAGCCGTGTCTGTATTTCAATTCTAAAATTGAAAATGATCAACAGTGTAAATCAAAGATGCTATAGGAGCAAATTTAGAATGCAGAAACTAAGATAGCTGCGAAGGAAATATTTGAGTGGGGTGAATACTAACTCAATTGTGTTTATATAGATCCTTTGGGAAGTGGATTGAGTGGCTAAGAGAACTTTAGATGGGAGGGTAGCCAGCTATTTTTCTGATGTTAATTTCAATTATTTTTTGTAAATGAAGATCTCATCAGCTTTAGCTCAACACACATCTTGTCAAATGTACAGAGATTCTACAATTTTTCTAATCTTCTTAGAACATTGAAAATATTAGTTTCCATCAACTACAGTTCGATGAAATATACATTATAAGTAGTTAACATCGATCTTTCCTTTGCTAGTGCTTATTCATATTAATTTCATTCAAATGATATTGAAATGAGAAAACAGCATTGAACCATATAATTCATTGATTGAATTTCTGGCCTATACTAGCATCAATATATACACAATAAATTTGGAATACATCTTACTGTCTATGCCTCCATATGATGAGCAGATATTGTGCTGCTAAATTTTGCTCAAAGTAAATTCAATGAAAAAAGATGGAATAGTATTTGGTGAAAATTGGACAGACTTTCTGATATTTTCAAAGTTTTTGCAGAAATGCAGACAAAAATCTATACAAATGAACTGTACAGGAAAACTCATCTATTCAAAATTTTTCTTCACTAAACTAAGTTGTCATAGTTTCTCAAGATCTCAAACTAGAGATGATGTCAAGGAAGGTATCCTCCATACAAGGTATTGTGAGTCCGCCCATTGGATGATCAAATCCGAATTCTTCCTCAGCTTGGCACAGCAAGTCTTGAAATGAAGGGTCCTTCAAGTATGATAGCGGAATCACAAAGCGCTTCTTTTCACCCGCTCCAACATAAACTGCAAAATGCCCCTTAGGAACTTCACTTTCTCTGTTTGTTCTTGAAGTAGATCTTCTAAGGCCTTGCTTAGCACGGAGAATGTGCCCCATACCAATTGCCATCTTCAAAATTTTTTATTGGAAAATAGGATTTGTGTGAAGGAAGAACTTGAGTGGAGTGAGCATAATCTCAAATGCATTTATATATATATATATATATATATATATATATATATAGATCTTTTAGGAGATGGATTGAGTGGCTATGAGAAATCTGGATGAGAGGCCAGCCAGCTGGAATGATAAGACAGCATTTCCACATGGTTTTGTCTTCCAAAAATCATCAACAATTTCTACTAACAACTTTGTAGATAAAGACCACCTTTGAACAACACTCACCATATGCTTCAATGGAATTGAACAGATGGGGAAAGCTCAGCTACCTTTGTCATTCCAAAATGAGAGATCTATACACAGCTGTAAGTTAATGGTATTCACCTACAAGATATCTTAATCCATTTGTCTGAATCAATTTGAAGATTGGGAGGCATAACCATTTGATTTCTTATTTTTATGTCTCTATATATGACTACAGTCCATATTATCCCATATATTTCTGATTGAAGCTAAAAGGCCCCATACAGCTGGATGGAACATGGTTTTGCCTTCTCTGACGATTTCCTCAAGAAATTAAAGCACTTTAAATAGGTCGCTTCCAAGTGAATTTGATCATCAAACACTACAACTTTTTCCAGCCAATATCCAAGGTTTCTACAGATCTTACTCTCTTCCATTCTCTATTTCCTAAGCTAGTACCATGATCAGCTCCAAGAAGCTCATCAAGCTGGCCAAAAGATGGCAGAAATTTGCTGCCATCCGAAGAAAGAGGATTTCATTTCCAAGTCTATATGATGATGCAGATAGCTGCACTACTTCTTTTGCGGTTAACAAGGGCCATTTCACTATCTACACTGCTGATCAGAAGCGGTTTGTTGTCCCTCTATCATATCTCGAGAATGAGATCATTAGACAACTCTTAAGTATGTCTGAAGAAGAATTTGGGCTTCCAAGCAGTGGGCCTATTACACTACCATGTGATGCAGTCTTCATGGACTACATCATTTCACTTCTTAGCCGAGGTTTATCCAGAGAACTCGAGAATGCATTGCTCGTCTCAGTTACTTCACATCGGTGTTCATCAGCTCCACTACATCAAGAAGGGTGGAGAAATCAGGAATTGCTAGTTTGCTGATATTAATCTCAATAAATTTTGTAAACGGGGATATTAGTTGTAGCTCAATAGTCAATACATGATGTGAAATGTACATACATCCAATACAGCAATACTTGATATCCAATATGTTCAGTATTCTTCATAGAAAATTCAAATATATTCATTGCTTTCATATTCTCCTTAATCTTCAGTTTGTTTCAATACACTTATACTGTTATACCTGTGACAAGTGCTTATTTTCGTTAATTTTATTCAAAAGCATTAAACTATATAATTGCCTAATTGAATTTGTAACAATAAGATTCTGCCACTTCCATTTCTGGCCTAGCATTCCTCTTCCAACTACCAAGAATAAGCAGAAGGCAGATGTAACTATATACTAATGTTGTTATCTCAATTTTGAACAGTTCTGACCATTAGCTGCAATAGTGCCATTAGAGAATTATTGACCTATATACTAATCTTGTTATCTCATTTTCTTTCATTTCTTATGTCCTATATATTATACTAATCTGGCACCTTTGCGTGATGGTTAACATGGAACTTTCACCCTGACCGCACTATTCGCATAAACTTTACTGGTATACAAAAACTTCCACATGGTTAACATGGAACTTTCACATCTTGGCCATAGATGTCAATGCTCTTTGCCAAAAACCATGATTAGTTCCAAGAAACTCATCAATTTTCCAATGAAATATAAGGGAAGATATTTGTTGCTGTCTAAAGGAAGAAGATTTCATTTTTAAGACACAAGGACTGTGCATGTGAATAGTTGTGGTAAATTCTCTGCACTAAATTTTACTGGTATCTTCATTTTATTTTATTTTTCAATAATATAGACTACATATAGATCTGCACATCATACCCAAAATATAGACTGTTCTCAACTTCCAAAATTTTATTGCTTATCTTTTATGTAAAATATGCCTTGAAGAGATATTGTACTGCTAGTTTTACTCAAAGTATATTCAAAGCAACAATTTGGAATAGTATTTGGTGAAAATTGGAGGCTTTCTGATATTTTCAAAGTTGCTGCAAAAATGCAGACAAAAATCTAAACAAATGAACTGTACAGGAAAATCTGCTATGCAAAATTGTTCTTCACTAAACTAAGTTGTCTGTAGTCTCTCAAGATCTCAGACTAGAGATGACTTCAAGGAAGGTATCCTCCATACAAGGTATTCTGAGTCCACCCATTGGATGATCAAATCCGAATTCTTCCTCAGCTTGACACAGCAAGTCTTGGAATGAAGGGTCTTTCAAGTACGAAACTGGAATGACAAAACGCCTCTTTTCACTCTCCCCAACATAAACTGCAAAATGTCCCTTAGGCACTTCACTTTCTCTGTTTGTTTTTGAAGAAGATCTTCTGAGGCCTTGCTTAGCACGGAGAATGCGAGTCATACTGATCGCCATTCTGGGATGTTTCTTCTTAAAGCAGAGGGAGTGTTAATCAAAGATGCTATAGAAACAATTTTAGAATGCAGAAACTAAGGAAGGTGTATGTGAAGGAAATATTTGAGTGGGGTGAATACTAGCTCAATTGTGTTTATATAGATCCTTTGGGAAGTGGATTGAGTGGCTAAGGGAGGGTAGCCAGCTAGCATGATAAGACAACATTATCACATGGTTTTGTCTTTGAGAAATCATCAAGAATTTCTAAAAAAAAAGTTTGTAGATAAAGGCTTTTCTAATAACACAGTCCCCACAAGCTACAATGATATTGAATAGATAAGATGGCTTAACTAGCCTTCCAAATGAGAGGTCACATTCACCTGCACAATATCTCAGATTTTTGTGTTTGAATCAATCCTATGAATGAGAAACATACACAAGTGATTCCTCATTCTCATGTCTCCATATATTTCTGATTGAAACTAAGCGGCCCCATACAACTCCAGTGCACATGGTTTTGCCTTCCATAATTTTCTCAGTAACTTATAACTTGTCTTAGCCTCGTTTGCGCTTTAAATAAGTCACTTACATATTTATTTTGATCATCAAGCACCAGAAGTCAGTCCAACCAAGAGCTAAGGTTTTTACTGATATTTTTATCTTCTGTTCAATAGTTACGGATAATAACTTGCCATGCCACCCGTGGCATTTAGCCATAGTCTTTTGGATGAATGGTGATGACAGAGAAAAAGAGATCTTTTTTCTATCTCTGTATATGGGCCAGGACATCCAAGATATTAAAAAGGAAATGTTTTATGATAGTTATTGGTAATTCTCATAAATTTTTTATGACTCTTCTTTCAGTCTGTGGGTACATCAAGAAAAAATCTTGTTTCTATTCTCTTCATTTGTCTTGACAGGAATTCTTCTTCAAATGTTGGACACAGCTCTATATTCCAAAATCTTGATAAATCCAAGCTTCTTTAAAATCCATTCTCCTTGTAACATTCGTAAGAAATGACCAAGAAACTCAATGATATGCTTCAAAGTAACATCTTCATCCCCCGAAAACTTGATTATTTTATGAATACACATTCGCATTCTTTTGTCCTTCACAATGGAAAGGAAGAGCATTATTGTGTTTCTATTCCCCTCAAGAATCCACTTAGTGTGTACCGTTTACCTCAAATAATCCTCTTCAATCTGGGGTTGCTTTTGGTAAAGGGCATTTACCTTATTATAGTTCAGCATGACTTCCTTTGTTGGATCTTCCTATAACTTATTCTCAAGTGCTTGGACCCTACATTCCAATTTCTAGCTCCTCCTGTTTCCCCATAACTGTTCTATTCCATTCACTCAATACATTCCACTAAATTTTCTGTTTGTATAAGAAGACAAACGTTGTATTTCCTTGAACCTTTTTGCTTCATACCTTCTCGACGAATCCAGAAAGCCTTCATTGTCATTCCAAGCAATTATAAACGTAACTGAAATGGATTAGCAGAACTCCGAGTTGATCTAGCACAAGTTATGTGCATCAGATCAGAGAATGGTCAGAAGTAGTACTTTCTAGCCTAATTATGAACATCAATATGAAAAATTGCACAAGCATTCTGCATTCCGTCAAGCCACAAGCCTAATTATGAACATCAATATGAAATTATCCACAAGCATTGACACACTGCAGGATTGCCAACCTCTTCTGCATGTTGTCTGGCAGTTCTCCAAACTTTTTCTGTATAGTATTAGTAATCCACAAAACATAGACCTATCTTACAGCCCCATAGATCCTATACCTATCTATATAAAGAAGAGATCATGTAACAAATGGGATTCTTTTTTGTACTGCAAGTGAGAAAGAGTGATACTTCTTAATGAAACATTTGCCACTGAGGGATCCTTTAGTAGAAATCTCTCTAGCTAGCATTCCAAATTATGGCCACTAATCATTTAAGAGGGGGTAGCAAGGGGGGGATGGAGTACTTCCCTGATGGCTTTCCAGACTTGTTTGAATGTAATCTTTACTGTGTTTGGAAAACATACACAACGACGTGCTGTCCTGGAGGATAAGATTCAACTAGGCCAATGGCTTGACTAAACCCATTTTGCTACTGAAGCTGAAGACATCTTGTTTGAAGTGGACACAGCAGGCCGGAGTTTTCATCTTGCATTGTTCATCCTCCTGGTTGGCAAACTGTTGAATGAATAAGAAATATGTCTGAATGAAGTATTTTAGATGGTGAATTCAAAATCAAGTGTGTATATATATAGATCCCTTAGAGGGTTGATTTAGTGTCTAATAGAAAATTTGATGGGAGGCCAACCAGCTAGCTTGTTAAGACACATTACCACATGGTTTTGTCTTCCAACAACCATTATGAATTTCTACTATCAACATTGCAGATAAAGACCTTCTTTGAACATCATTCCCCACATGCTTCAATGAAATTGAATATATAGGATGGCCTAACTGTTGGTATTCCAAGAAAGCCTACCAAATGTTAGATAAGGATGAAGTGCAATAAATTGATGCCGTTCGCCTATGGGTTATCTTCATCTTCTTGTTTGAATCAGTTGTATGATTGAGAAACATAAACATGTGATTCCTCAACTGTGTGTCTCTACACTTCATATCCCATATATTTCTGATTGAAACCAACTGGCCCCATACAATTATATGGCACATGGTCTTTGTGGACTATATAGATCCTTAAGGAGGTGGATTGAGTGGCCAAGAGAAATTTGGATTGGAGGGCAGCTGGCAAGCAAGATAAGAGACATTACCACACAGTTTTGTTTCTCAAAAATCATCAAGAATGAAGAAATCATTCCCCCATGCTTCAATGAAATTGAACAGATGGGGATAGCTTAACCACTTCTGTCAATACAGGAAAGCCTTTCAAATGGGAGATGAGGGCAGAGAAGATAAGTTAATGGAATTCAGCAAGAGAATAGCTTAATCAATTTGTTTGAATGAATGAGATGATTGGGAAACAAAACCATGTGATTCCTCATTTATATGTCTCTGTATATGGCCACACACCAGATTCCATATATTTCTGATTGCAGCTAATAGGCCCCTTGCAACAAGGCAGCACATGGTTATGCCTATTTCCTCTACAGCTTAAGGTTGTTTAAATAGATCACTTCCATATGCATTTCGATCATCAAACACTGCAATTCAGTCTAACCAATTTCCAAGGTTTCTACACATCTTGTTCTCTTCCATCCAATCCCTCTCTCTATATTTTCTAAGTTAATACCATGATCAGCTCCAAGAAGCTCATCAAGCTCGCCAAAAGATGGCAAAAATTTGCTGCCATCCGAAGAAAGAGGATTTCATTTCCAAGACTAAACGATGACGCAAATAGTTGCAGCACTTCCACTGCAGCAAACAAGGGTCATTTTGTTGTCTACACAGCTGATCAGAAGCGGTTTGTTGTCCCACTATCTTATCTCGAGAATGAGATCATTAGGCAACTCCTAAGCATGTCTGAAGAAGAATTTGGACTTCCAAGCTGTTGTTTTTAAAGTGAAGTAGCAGAAATAACTGACAGATATAGAACAGAAAGTTGAAAGAGAAAAGGCTCACACATTGTTCTTTTATTCACAGCACATGGCTCTTTATATAGAGCAATAATGTAACTGAAACACATAAAATTCTGATCAGTTAGAGGATCCTATTATTAAGCCATAAAGAGATAATCTCTCCTAAAGACTTGGTCTGTTGACTGACTAGTAACTAACTGAACTAAGGCACATAATCAACAAATCTCCTCCTTGCCTTAGTAGCTACAGAGACCTAATTTGTCTCTTAATATTTCAAATCTAGCTTTAGACAAAGCTTTAGTAAAAACATCTGCAATTTGATCTTCAGTCTTGCAATAAAGCAGCTTCACCTCACCGTGCTTCTGTTCTTCTCTTAAGTGATACAACTTGATTTTGAAATGTTTAGTTTTTCCGTGAAAAACAGGATCCTTTGAAATTGCAATTGCAGCTTGATTGTCTACATAAACTTGTGTTGGCTCATTTTGCTCCATGTGTAAATCTGCAAGTATTTTCCTAATCCAGATTGCTTGATTTACTGTGGCATTTGCTGCTACATATTCTGCCTCTGCTGTACTTTGAGCTGTCATCTCTTGTTTTTTTGAACACCATGAGAAAAACGATGATCCAAAACTGAAACAGAAACCTGTTGTACTTTTCATATCATCTACAGAGCCTGCCCAATCACTATCAGAATATCCAAGAAGCTTAAAGTTTTGACAGTTGGAATATTTGATGCCAAAATTTGTAGTGCCCTTAATATATCTCACTATTCTTTTTGCAGCTTGAAAATGTATTTCACTTGCACAATGTAAAAACCTTGAAAGCAAACTTACTGCAAACATTATGTCTGGTCTGGTTGCAGTAAGATACATCAGGCAACCAACCAAACTTCTATATTGGCCTTCATCAACTTTTTCAGCTCCATCATCTTTGCTGAACTTTTCCTTTTGGTTCATTGGTGTGTCGGTACTTTTGCAACCCTCCATATGAAATTTCTTAAGTATTTCTTTTGCATACTTCTTTTGGCTGATGAGGATTCCATTGTGATCTTGCTTCACCTCCATGCCCAGAAAATAAGACATCAAGCCAAGATCTGTCATCTCAAATACTTTGAGCATTTCAGTTTTAAACTCAGCCACCAAATTCTCATTGCTTCCTGTTACAAGAATATCATCAACATAAACAGAAACTATAATGAGATTAGTATCTGTTCCTTTTACATATAGTGTAGCTTCACTTAGACTTTTAACAAATCCAAGCTTTTGAAGGTGTTCATCAATCCTGCTGTACCAGGCCCTTGGAGCCTGTTTAAGCCCATACAAGGCCTTCTTTAAC